>JASTWQ010000193.1:0-382899 GCA_035220615.1 Leptothorax acervorum | reverse complement strand
GGCTATAAGTCTTAGGGCACGGGTTTCCCGTAGGATATGACTTTGGATATGACGTGTGGAATATTTTGTAGGTAGATGTTGGCAAATCGTTACTTTCCGCACAGAAAACACACACGGAAAGTGCTACTTTCCATGCACGTGTAATACAAAAGATATTAGGAGGAATAGAAGTTGAAGTAGGTACCTACAAATTGTGCAGACACACGACCAATTCGGTATCTAATATATCAATGAAACATTAATTACATTAATTAAGATTTGGTTCTAAATAGTGTTCTTTCAATATTATACAATACTTCTGTAAACTTAAAACTGCCTTCTTAATTTGCAAAATGTTTTACTTAATATAGTTGTCAATATAACTGATGTTAATTTTAAGATAAGTGTCGAATATAAATTACAAAACGAAAAAGAAATAGAAATGTTAAACCGAAGAAGAATGTTTTTCTAAGAAAAATTCTGCTCGCGTGTTTTTCCAAGAAGAATCCTCGCGTCCTCGGCCTCAAGTGGCCATCACTCCCGGGAGCGATATCTCCGAGCGAGGCGCGAATTCTAATCTCCACGCCCGCGCCGTTGCGCCCGTAGATAACGGCGGAGAGGAGATATCAGAAGATATGGGACGCGACGGTACGCGTGTATCTACGTGCATACGTTGGGTGCGTGCGAGCGAGCGGATCCCGTCTCGGGCAGATTTCGCGTGGCGCGTGTGTGCGTGACGGGCGTGTAAATCGCCGGCGAGCTGACGGACGTGTGCCACGTGAACTGCATAATGAACGGCGATCGTTGCCGGTACTTCGCTTACTCTCGAACGTTCCGTACGCGCCCCCGGCCCCGGTGGGAAGATAACGCGATGACCTCGAGATAAATTGCTCGTCCGTGTCGCTCGTTGGCTCCGATCGACTCTCTCGGAGCTGAACGACGGTGTCCGAGACAGGCGTCGCGTCGGTTGCATCGTTCCAGGCGGAAGAAATACAGGCGACACGCGTTGACTAATCGATTCATAGATCACACGCTTTACGCGACGTCTCCATTCGAAACCTTTCAATCGATTAACGTCGAGATCCATCGTACTGTATACGGTGGATTAGTTCGAAATTGCATTTTAATTCGAGCACGACGTATGTTTTCAATATTATAAAAATATTATCGGTATCGTAGAACATTAAAAACTCTCAATGTCATAATTTATCTGAAGTAGACTAGATGTAGGTAACAATTTCTAGCTGTTACTTCATTCACGTTCCTCGTATTTTATCACGTTTAATTGTACTGTACGCAGCATCCAGATAAGATAACATCGAGTGGTGTACGATAGGCTTAACTGCAAAATCCGTAGAGACGTTTTGTCGCGTAAAGCGGCGATGGCCTTGGACGAGGAGCGCGTGATACGCCGCGAATGAAACGTGTACGAGACTTTCGATTCGGCGATGAAACTGGGTGAACCGTGAGATATCCCAGCATGTGATTCAGACTCGCGTGACGCAATCTGGAGGAGTTAGAGGCACCGACAAAATTTATTTCCTTGTAAACGTGTTTCACACATACACACGTACCTTTGGCGAACGCGGCCACCAGAGTGCGACCGCAAAAACGATGAGCGTTGTCCTCGAGATAAATCAGTGACGGACGATAGAAGATACTTTTTACGAGACACATTCCAGACCATAGACGCGAAACTGTTTGCAACCAGCTATTTAAATAGTGATAATAATAGCGCCTCGACACGATCGCTAATGATAAAGACTTTGGCACCAATTATAATGTCGGGCTTACATTTCAGAATAAATATCACTTGGCATAAATGGCAGTCGTCATTAAAGAGAGAAAAAAAGAGATGAATAATAGCTATAATATCGTACATAAGTAATAACGTTAACGCAATGAATCGGTTACCGATAATTGAATCTATGTAGGTATGTCCAAGATAGAAAATGATACTAATAAAAAATTGAAATAAATCTCACATCAAACTATTCTATTCTAGTACATCTATCCTACTAATCTATAATCTATAATCAATTTAGTTTATTATTATATATGATGTTGCAGCCGAGGCATTCAGTCTCTCATTATCCTGTTAGACGATGCTCTGACGCGGACACGCGATCATCGGACAAGTTGCCTGGCATCCGATATATATTTTTACAGCTTCCTGCTACATGCATTCTTGTTCGTCTCATCCTTTTCTCCTCCTCGCTCATACCGGTTAACAAACGGTCTCGGACGAGGCCACGGAGGGGGAAGGTTAAAGAGCAGGAGGAGAAGCAGGAGGCAGGAGGTAGGATTAAGGGGGCGAGAGGTGGAGAGCCAGGCGAGGAGAGATAAAAAAGAAGCTGCGCGTGACCTTGTGCCCAAATGCCAGTTTCTGTTGCCGCACTCGGCGGCCAGCTGATTACCTCTCTCGGAGAGGTCGGGCTTGCATAAGCATTAAATCGCGGTCGTTACACGAGAGAATAGAGAAAGAGAGAACATATAATAGGATGTATTTAGAACATAATAGTACAGCTGCACGTTAGGATTGATTTCTTGGAGAAACAGGCCGAAATTGCGAAGCTCTCGATCATCCGCGCCTGTGCGCCTGTTTCGGCTAGTGTTGGTAAAATATGTAGGTACTAATTACATGAATGCCCTGCAGAGTTTGAATATTTGAGTATCGAGCTGTACACAGTTTAAGATATTTCACAGGTAAAGCAAAAGAGGCTAATTGACATATTATTTAAATTAATAATAGTTTGATATTTCCTTCTAAATTTCGTGTAAAACACTTTAATTACTTGAACCGATGTGCTAATTACGTAGGCTATTTAAGTAAGAGTCATTAATAAAACTTTGATGCAACTTCGATACAAAAAATCGATCCTATTTATGCTTAAAAGGCCACTTCACCAGAATCATTATTTCGTGATCACGCCACGTGCGCGAAAAAGCATCGGAACTCGTACACGCGTGTCTCCGCGACATTTTCTGCAGCAAGAAATTCCAGGAAGTTTCGAGTCGACGCGTAAAAGGCTCGCATGATATCGGCAAATGCAGCGTCGCGTTCCGCGACGTCCTCTCGTGCGAATAACTGATCGCCGCCGATCCGTATCTCCGCTTTATCAAGTTTCCAATTTCACCTGTTCGTTACACGTAACGAGCGATTACTTCTCCCGGCTAACTCCGCAACAACATCCCTCATCGATATCCCAGGTAAATTTGCTCTTTAATTTGCCGATGGCTTTCGTGAAGTGAAGCCTGATAACTCGTCCTAATGCCGCTTCGTTAATGAACGACGTTATACCTTGCAACGTTACTATCTAACGATGTATATATAATGCGGTTATACATTTGCTACTTCAGTTAGTGAAATATTTACAACGAGACTCTAAGAACATTATAAATTTTTCTTTCTTTTCTTCTTTACGTTCGTTTTCATGATCAGTGCAATATGATATGGTTTCTATTTTTGTGTGTGCGATTTTGAAACGAGAGTTCAACAAGATAATTAAAGTTACATCAGTTTTATAATAGATTTTGATAACATTAATCTTTTCTAATAAATTCTTACATCGCTTTTTGCCGAAACTGATTCGTAGCGCCCGGTGCCGAGTTTGGTGCCTTTCTTGGAACGAGAATAATTTTCGCTCGCGCACGATTAATCTTAACCATACCTATGTATTCGGGAACGCATTTCAGGTCTCGCGTGACTCATCGTCGAGGCCAGGATTGAGCCAGAAAAAAGATGCATCGATCAATCAAGCTTTAATACCTCGTGATCGAGTGCTACCGGCTCCGGTGGGATCCCAGAATGAGAGAAGATGAGACGCACAAGAACGTGGGATATCGATCGCAGGAGGATGAACCGCGTAGTTAACCTTCGTCGCTACACGATGGTCATTAGGGTAGCTCTCTCACCGCGCGTCTTCGTTCTTTTTGCGGCGTTCCCCCCGTGAGTTCGCTTGTACCCCGACGAGAGAGAAAGGGAAAACCGAGAGCGCTCACTCTCGCGGATGCTATCGGACAGCTTCGGCCTTGAAAACGTCTCGAGGATGCGAAGACGATTAACTCGTCTACCGACAAACTGTTGCTTCCAATTTTAGCCAGTCTAATTTTCGCGGAACACCAGGGAGCCGCTACATCATTGTTGCATAAGCGAAAAAAATTAGCAATTAAACAGCAGAAATGTTACATTATGTGAATAGAAGATACTTTATGCAAGTTTTCTTACATATAGCATTAATTAATTTCATAATTAATTTTATTAATTCGGTAATCTATATTTGTTGACAGCTGTAAGGTCTTATATTTCTGTTTTCAATAGTAGTTTGATCTTAATTTTGTTACTTCTTGCTGTTTTCTCTCTATTATTATGGATGTCGGAAAATAAAAATCTATTTTTTGGGGAAACATAAATAAATACTTTACACGAAATGGTAAATAAGTCGGAGGACAACCGGACACAATGTCTGTCTGCAGGGCAAATAACGAGACGACAGTTATCGAAAAGAAATGTGAGATGTGCAGAGACCGTAAGTTTCTCTTTCTGTATCTTTATCGTCCGAAATAAAATACTATGATCCGAAAAAGCGTCGTAATGTAGCCGACGTTCAACGTCATAAAAATACTCGGGAACGATATTTAGAGGGACTTGGCACCAACTTGATGTAATATATTGTCGAGTCGACGCACGTCCTCTGCTGTCTGTTCCCTCTCTCCCGAACACGAGCAGCAGCAGTGGCAGACGATGTAGGAGGTCATCATCGTTGTCTAGTAGCTTGCCAACCCAAACCCTCTGTCGCCCTTTTCCGCCTGGGCTCTTACGAGAGGAGCTTTAATATCTCAGTCATGCTCTCGGTTCACGGACTATTAATTATCCCTACCTAGATGCTCGGTGAGCTCGTCCCATGGGTCAGATCGCCGGATTTGTTGCGAGGATTAGTTTCAATGATGCGTTAAAAGCGAGAGAAAGAGAGAGGCGATTTCTGTATCGGTTAGCATTAAAATCGAAAAAATGACGTGACTCATACAATGAGAATATAGGTTAAGATAAGTGAAATTGATATCACTCTTTATAAAAGTGAAAGTAATACTTCCAAGCCTTATACCAACTACGTCAAAATCACAACGACCGTATAGTTCTAAGGACGGGTATTTTGAGCTGATCTTTTCTTAAATGCCAAGATATCAATAGCTTCCGATTTATGGCACTCGCTTTGTCGCCATAACAGTTTCGTACTTAAATTATTCGTAATCTAAAGTTCACCGCGGTTAGTTTCAAACATTCCAACTTTTAGTTAGCCGTACTTACAGAACTTATAAACCGCCTCTTTCGATCGATGCATCGCTAAAACGAAACGTAGCGTACGAGCATTGACAGACGTGGAGTCATGGTCGAGTCTATCTTGGACTATGTTTCCATTGTTATCGATGAAGAAAGTACATGCAAGTTTTATACTTTCGAGAGTAACTTGATAACTTCCTATCCGATGAACTTTGACTATGGATAATTGAAAAACGGAACTGTTCGCGAGAAGAGTTTATGGCACAAAGAGCATTTGTATGCTATGGAATAAAAAACAAACTTTTCAAGAGTTTATATATATATATACAAAAATCTGCGATTCGGTGCTATACGCACATTAAACGTTGCAAAAATCATATTAATGCGATCTCAGGGTTATCACTTTCACCTGTACTCTTAAGGATATGCAGCCCGTCTATTATGTAGAAATCGGGGGACGTACATAATAGAAATCGTCGAGCGACACCGACAGTTTCGGCGGGCGGCCTTCGGTGAGGTCAAGCAAGACACATCACACAGCGCGCACGGCCGGCAGGGTCATCGACACGTGCCGATCAGCGACGGCGTCGGTGTTGGTAAGTGTTCCACCGGTTTATATTTATACGAGCCGAAGAGCGACGGTTTCGGGTCACCGCCTCGTTGTCGGCGTTGCCGCGCGAATGATGACTCGATTACTCAGGCCGAGCCTCGTCTCTATCGCGATAATCCGGCGGAAGTCGGAGGAACGGCTCGCAGCTGGCGCCCGGAAACGCACGTAGATACACGTCCCGCGCGCGCGCAACGCTTGGCCGTGGATACGCACGCTCGAGCCTGTCCCGTCCACCTCTTTTCTTTTTTCTTTTTTTTTTTTTACAGGCGCATCCGCCTGTCTGCCCTTCCCGCACACGAGGAGAAACGAGAATGGCGAATATACGCTTGACGTAGTCACGCGAGAGCAGTCAGACAAAGAAAGTCCGACGGCTAGAACCGACGGACGGCGAGAAAGCGCCGAATGCAGCTGCCACAACGGTCGGGCATTCACTTCCCCGATGCCGGATGATAGTCTCGTTTCCTTCGAGGATCTACCGGCCGGCTGGACGTTTCGTCGCGGGGACACGCGAGCGAGTAAATTACGCACGGGACGGCGAAACGCCTGTTTCTCGCGAGTATTCGAAAAACTCGGAACAAAACGTTAAACGCTTCTTGAAGCGTGGCGATTCGTGTTACTTACTCGTGATATTAGATCGAAGTGTTATTGGCACGTTTCAAATCATTTCTGTGTCGAGGTTATCGACGAGGCAATTGATCGAACGGAAAAAAAATTCGATAAACGTCACGGATTGCGGCGGGCAATTCACGTCGGCGGGGAAAGCGAATCTAGGGTTTAGATTATTGGCATAACACAGTCATGACATCGTCACACGGTTCTTTAGTGCATTATTATGCGCATATTCGAAATCGCTCGTGCATGTGCCAGCGCTATTAATGGCGCGCGTAGTCGAGCGGAAAAGTAGTCGCGGTAAATAAACTTTTTATCGTCGTTACATATCGCGTTTCAACCATCAAATGACCGAGCTGATTATAGGAGACGTAACGTAACGTCAAACCTATCAAGGCGCCGTTTATCGAGGCGCGGATCTACTTTCGAACATAAATTCACGAGTATGTATCGATGCCTGCATTATCAAGCATTTTTATAGCTTAATACTTATATCTCGAAGTAAAAAGAGATTAAAATCTGTTGAGAGAAATTTCTTTCTGTGAAGTTGTATATCTATCATCTAATTGTCGAAACCAGGAGTCTTTTAATTTTAAAACTTATTAATTTTTTCTATGTATTTTTATTTCCAGCGTACTGGAACTAGAGCTTAGTGATGTAACTGTAAATGCCATGTTTCAATTATACAAAATCTATCTTATTTTTTTTACTATTTATTATTTCTCATAATTTAAAGAGACATCTTCACAGAAAAAAATCTTTTTTACTTCTTTTTAATTCTTTTTAAATTATTCTTCATAAGAAACGTTGATTACAATACGTTATCGAGAATTTTTCGAAAATTTCCAGTATGGCATAATTTTATCGAACGTATGTTATTTTAATATGCAAGAATTAAAAAAGTAATAATATATATAATATATTCAAAGCAGACTCAACTCAAGGATGAATTAATTCGCGATTGATGAGCAAACGTACACAAAAAAAAAGAGTGAAATAAAGAGTTGAAATTCTTATAAGAAGATTATAGTTGTTTCATATATGTATAAGCAAGATTATCGATAATCTTGCTTATATACGAAACAATTATACAATCTTCTTGTAAGAATTAAATGAAATTTTTCCTTCCTATAGCGCTTTTTGCATTGCACCAGACTTTAGAGCCTACAATTTAATGATAAGACTACACGTGTACGTTAAAAGCTGCGTATTAAGACGCACAAAAGAAACATGATGAACGGAAATGCCGTCTCACATCAATATTGATATCGATCAGCTATGTATACATATGTTATACTATTTTTTCAATTTTAATATAGAAATAAGTGAAGATCAAATTCACAGATTCGCAAAAATGTTCCATTGAGGATTGAAAGACAATAAAAAACCTGACTCACCGGAGCATCCTATCGTGGCGATCTCTCTCGAGCAGTTCCTCCGGGCTGGATGGTTGTGGGCCTAAGAGAGTGTGCGAGAGCGGCGGGTAGGCCCTGGATGGTCTCCAGAGCATCTCGGCGGCGTGATGACTCGGAGGTGCCGAGCTGTGATAGCTGATCGGCGGCGCCGTGGCTGCGGCACTCGCGCCTGCGTTGGGCGCGCCCTGGGACGGATGCGCCATCAATAGGGACGTGTGCTGCACACTCTGCACGTGCCAGATCCTGGCCGGAGTAGCAGCGGCGGCGGCTACCACTGCCGACGGTGTCGAGGACGACGTCGTCTCCTCGACGCTGAGCGCTGAGCTCCTGCTACCGCTCCTCTCGTCGCCAGAACCGGCGCTCTTCAACGAGCTTACCCCGCTATCGGAGCCGCTGTCGCCATAAGTACCGACGACACCGGCGGTGCCGCTGCTGCCTCCCGACGACCGTATGCCGCCGACCGCCGTGGGTACACCGGCGAGTACGCCCGCTCCAGGTATCCCGGCCCCGGCCTCCACCTCCATGAGGCCGGCCTCATCGCCGAGCCTCGATGTATGAGACTGCTGTTGCACCTCGAGGAGGCTCGACGGGGTCAAACGAGCGGTGGGATGGTGATGGTGTTGGTGCGGGCTGCTCGCTAGCTGATAGTGATGATGTTGCGACGGCTGGCTGTTGCTGCTGCTGCTGGTGATGGTGGTGGATTACCGGACTGTTGGCGGAATAACGCTGCTGGTGGTGCTGTTGATGGTGATGATGAAACTGTTGCTGCTGATGATGCGGCTGATGGTAGGGTTGTAGATGGTGGTGATGATGGTGACCGGCGATCGGCGGTGGCGGCTTGTTCAGTCTCTCGGCAAGGATGATCGGGCTTTCGTTGTGCCGACTGCGCTCCTGCTCCCGCTGCTGTTCCAGGAGCAGGCTGCTCTGCCTGCCGGGGCCGCCGCCGCCGCTGCTACTAAATGGACTCAGCCTCTCCAGCACGGAGCCTGAGTCCTGACTGCTCGACTCCAGCAGCTCGACGACCGACTCGACGCTGGCCGCCCTCACACCGCCGACGCTACCCACGCTATCCTCCGTGCCTAACTCGGTGGTGGTCAGCTCTGTGCGTCGCGACCGCTGCGAACCCACCTCTTCTTCACTGGCGTTTTCGTCGCGCTCGTCCTCTGCCGCCGCCGCCGCCGCCGCTACGTCCTCTCTGTCTTCTTCCGCAAAACCCTTTGTCTTTGATCGAGTCGACTTCAGCAGCGACGGACTGCCCTCGCGGATGGCATTCGTCTTGTCGCTGACCAGCGGCGAGTCGACGTGCAATCCATTCACGAGCAACTGCGGTGGCTGTTGCTGCTGTTGTTGTTGTCGTTGTTGTTGCTGTTCCTTGCGCTCGTCGACTTTATCTGCGCCCCAATCGGTCGCGCGAGCGTCTTTTCTCGATTCTGATTTGTTATCTGGTTGCTGCTCCTCCTTGGAAGCCGGATCGCCCTCCGGAATCGACTTTATCCAGAGGTGGTGGCTCGGGTTCTCTGTCCCGTTCCCTAGACTGACTCTCCTCGTCTTCCTCAAGTTTGTTGACCTCTCGCTCGGCCCCGTCGTGTTTTCTCACCCCCGCTTCCTCTTCGACGTCCTTGCCGTCGTCTTCGTCCTCGTCCTCTCCCTCTGCCTCCACCACCGATCCTCTGGCCCGAACTGCTTCAGCTTCCTCGACGTTTTTACCCTTACTACTGTCGGACCGGAGCTTTCTGCCGACGGGGCTTGTTCTTAGCCGCTTAGTCAGTGGATCGCAACGTTCCTGACTTTCTTCATCCTCTCCCCCGAGACGCTCTTCCTCTTCTTCCTCTTCCTCCTCTTCTTCTTCAGATCTGTTACCGAGGCGTTCGTCCTTGTCGGCTCTCGCGCCGGTACGATGATGCTCGACAGACTCTCCCTCTGCGTCTGTCTTGACTTCTTGACCGCCTCCTGACCTTGGTCTTCTTCGTACCGGCCTCTGATGCTGCGCCGGACTCTGGTGATCGGTGGTCGGGCTTTTTACCGCGGCGCCGCGTCTTCGTAGCTTCGAAACACTTCCCGACGCACTATTCGCTTCCTCCAACACCGGCCGCGCAACACGATTGCTTACTTTGCCCGATGGCGGACCTTTATTCTCACGATCCTCTTGCTGCCGCGTGGATAACGCGGTATCCGCCGATTCTTTTTCGGTTCTCTCGCGACTGGCACCCTCGCTCACGCGTCGGCGTCGATTGTTACGGACGTTGTTCTTCTCTGAAACGAGAAAAAAAACGAACGTGACGTATGCATAGCATACATACTGGAAAATGAAATTGATACTGAATCTATCTTGGAATTGAGCGCAGTGAAGTTAATTTTAACGTTAAAACACGTTTAAATTAACCGTTCCTATTTTCTGTATCTATGTCATAGGACTATAATGTGCAGGAAAATATAGCGAATCGTTAACTCGGTCTTATTGTTAGAGTTAAAAAACCTACTATATGCCCCGATTTCATAATGATACTATGATATTAGTAATGTGCAGAAAGAGTAACCGTATATTACTGTAGATCAGTACTTTATAGCATTGTAGGTACGTGATTTTATAACTAGATATAACTGACGAGAAATGGCTTTCAACTTGAAGGTGTAACTTGAAGAGATTATAACGTTAAAGTTTTCCCCCACAGCTTTGCGGCAAACTTCTATAAAAATCGACATCTATTCAAAACTTTTTCATTCGTAGTTCTATTTTTGTTTATCCTCATTCTGGAATTTTTGCCGGTGTGTACATGTCTAATGATATTACGCGACGAAAGTTGATTACGTATAAAAGAACGTCGTAAGCTGGAGAACGAACCGCACAGCCGTTAATTATTGAAATTATCGGCGGTACGACGGTAGATTATCGCGCGTTCGATATGCTTGTGCACGAAGGTTATCTCGATACCCTTGATCGGACTGCATAATTGTGGCGGGCAACCGATCGATCCCTACAGCTGTCCGGTACATCGGCTGTTCAGTGTTCACCGTCCAGAGAGATTATGGAGCTGATTTACCGAGGTAATCCCTTTGATGTGCGCAGTCAGTGATTCGCATAACTCAGTAACCCTAGGACGCTATATATAAAGCAACCTCCCTGGCAACCCACCCCCTTCTTCCACCCTCGCTTGGTGTGTGCTCGCATAATTCAATATATCAGTTTTTATATATTCTTCCGTGAGTTATTTATCTTTCAAGTCTTACGAAATTGCAATTTACAAAGAAATCTTTGACGTTGAGTAATGCTCTGTTGAGTCAAGCTCTGACGTATTATCACTTTCATTCAGATGGAAAAATAAATTGACGTATGGGATTGTAAAAAAAAGATATGATGTCACAAACTGGACTTAAATCTTCTTCAAAGTTCAAATGTGATAACAAAAATCTTCTTATCATATAATTAGCGATACTTCACGGATTATTTTTGAAGTCGAGTACTACTTAAATCACGATAACAATGTAATGCCATTATCCTCTGCTCAATTGGCGCCCACCCAAAAACCGATAGCATCGGTAATAGTTGCCATAATAATCGGGTGTAAGCTAAAGGATTGTTATTGGTCCGACACTAAATTACTTCCTAATTTATTAGACCAAATCGCTGTTCATGCAATCGTATAACGTCGTTCCAAGTGTTGCTGGGTGCTCGGTGATATGGCAGTACGTTATCAATCGTAGCTATGAATCTTGTCTACTGACCTCGATCGAAAGCGTGCTTTGTACATGGATCGGGATCGACAACGACGCATCAATTCATCCGAGGAATTGTGCAGTAGTTCAATTGCGCTGCACGTTTAACTGGTTTTCCGGTTTCCTTCGCATTAGTCCCGAGTTCAAGGGAGTTCAAGGGAGTCTTCGATTAACTCGGTAGGTACACGGCCGTAGCATGGGAGCAATTTACAACAATGCACGTCATACACGTATATTCCATCCCGAAGAGAGGCGAGCGGATAAAAATTGCATGCCCATCTTCGCGCGTGTGCGTATGCTCACGCGAGGGAGAAACTGGTTGGGAACAAATAGAGAGGGATGAACAGGTGAAGGGGAGGAGGCCACGCACAAGCATCCACACGCACAGGCGTATACACCCACCACGCGAGCGGGCAGAGAGAAGGATGAAGGGGGGTGCGGAAGGAAGACACGGCGGAGGGATTTATTACTCGGGATTTACTGTTATTACCCGGAGGGGGAGGACCACTCCGCAACGGGCAACGACGATGCATACGGCGTAGGGTGTGTTTATCCGATACGTGCAGCTCGCGCACACATACACGTATTTATACGTGTGTGCGCGGCGACACACGGATGTACGGATGCGGGGCGCATCGTTGGAATGAGCCGACATCCGTGCATCCCGTCTCCTAGCGACCTGCGGTTTATCGTTCTACCGTTGCACGCATGTATTACGTCGCGCGTAATTGAACGGTGATCCTGTACTTTGTTTCACGCCGTTGTTGCTCGCACGCGTGACATCGTCCATACAGCTGTCACTTTCGAACCGAGACGAGATTATCGGATGCCTCTATCCTATCGATACATAACGAGAAAATGGCTTTCTATTGTTAGTAAGTATTACGTTATTACCAATGAGACCAAAGTACGTGTTTCATAATAAAATGTAGAAGATAATAATAGTAATTTATATAAATGGACATAGGAAAGATTACGAAAAAATTCAGAACAACTTTCTAAATGTTTTTTTTTCCGTAATAAGAGAAACAATATTTTTGATGGTGCAAAAGCGACTTTTGTTAACTAGCTATTTTTTAAAGTGTTATTTTCTCGGGAAACGTGTGATGTGACTCTCTACGCTTTTGCGGTACCAAATAATGGAAAATGGGATAATCTTGGTAGCACAATTCCAAAGGAAAGTAAAAGGATCCCTCAGAAAGCTTGTGTGAATATCGGAATATCGAAAAGGGTCGGAGATTACGTGGCTGGCACGGAATTCGCACTGAAGCAAGAAGTACTTAAAAAAATATATATAGGTGTATATATATATCGGAGGATTTTTGTTCAGCACGCGGCATGAATTTTTATTTATACGGTACTTTCATCTCTCAGCCAAATGCCCGCTTTTATCTCTTTTTCGTAATACGATATTTACGCAATGGATCCGTATTTCACGTTTAAATACGATAACATTAGAGATCGTGGCGAAAAATGTCATGTTATCTTATAACTTTCAACGGATGCGATAACCTGGTTATTAACATATCTACGATTATCATTTCGTAAAAACATTACGAGATCGTATTATATTTTGAGATGAATGATATTGTTTGCGTATATGTTCTCAAGACAGATTAGATATTTACGTCTGACAAAAAAAAAACATATTTTAGTAAATAATAGTATTTACTAATAGTATTTTAGTAAATGTGAGGTATACTGTTAGTCATTGGACTGTTTTCCCGTAGCACGTTGCATTATGTAAGACCTACACGTTTATTTGCATGTAAATTCTTATCGTCGTGTACAGAGCATGACAAATTGCTTTTGTCCTCTGACATAAGTATGATGAAATAAAACGAGTACGCTCTACCACGAGTTCACTGATAGAAAATCAAAAGATTTATAACATAAGTCATTAAGAGAACTGTATAAGATAAAGTACGATAAAAATAAAATTAAACAAGCAATTTTACGTTTAATTAATTTCTCCCATTAAGATATCCTGATACGATGTCAAGGTAATCGACATGTGCGATTCAGAATGATAATCATTACACCTTAAATACTCATCATCATTAACAGATCGCATCGATCGACACATCGATTGTCTTCTCGCGAGACAATCTTCAATCTCTATGATCGAAAGCTGTTTACATGACCTTGCATCTCGCTTGGCAGCGCGGAAAGCGGAGGGCTTTAAAAGCGCATGACCCTTCAAAAGGGGCTAGGTCGTGAAAAACAACTCCTACACCAGCGCTCTTTGTCACGAGGGGCAACGGTGCATCCCTAGTTTGATAGATATCGTCGGCTTGCAGGCTGCCCGGAGTTGCAGGGTGCGGAATTAGATATGCTTGGGCGGTCTCGCCAGGCATTTAAACCCTTTGTCAAAATCAACGCCCCATGCAGACAAGCAGGTAGCCCTTCAAGCTCTCTTTCTCTCTCTCTCACTCTTTCTCTTCGTGGTTAACAAAACATCACCCTCCTTCCTCCAACTCTCACCGCCCGTTCCCTCGTACGTCTACTATCGACCGCGTCATGCTGAATCCGCGTTCTGCACGCGCCATTAGTTTCAACGCAAGTATCAGTCACTGCCATCCGTTCGCTCTATTGCTTCCCTCGAAACTTTGCATTACATACAAAAGTTCGGGAGATAGAAAGAGAGAGAGAGAGGAGAGAAAGAAAGAGACAAAAAGAGAAGTGTGTCATATGGAAATTAAGAAAGCGAAACAGATAATGATAATTAATAATAATGATAATAATAAAGATAATTTATTAATGATAGTTTCGAGAAATTGTTGTTATGTGTATACTGTACATTATTTCTCATTCGCGAATTAAATTTTATACATATACAAATATTAAAATCCTATTTATTTGATTCTAAGCTTGTTCTAACGTTATATAAAGTGCAGGAAACCCTACACCTAGAATATCCTGTATTCAGCTTAAAAACATTCGTGACACAGTTCGTAAAGGCAGAGCGTGTATTCGTGCTACAGTACCTGTTAATTAAGTATTTGAAGTCGATAAGCTTAAACCATTCCATTATTCATTTGCTTTTCCATTCGTAACGCATTCTCACTGATTGTGAGTTTTATCCGTTTTAACTCGTTCCCTAACGGTTCGTCAAATTTTCTGTACACTACGGATCCCGGATGTTAAGCGCTTAACGTTCCGCGTCCCATTCGCGCAATAACGCGCACGAGTTTCACATGAATAATGGATTTAGAATTAGATAGTCGCATTAAGCGCTAAATGCGCGGCATGAATACGAGATTTTATGGTATATGTTAATACAACAGGATCGCTGCGCAATTGTAAAGACTGCCGTTCACCCCGCCGGTAAAATACATTACAAAATATTGCAAAATTCACTTTATAACGTTGATTTTAGAATTCGGATAGATTTTAATATAAACAAAAGGACGTGAAAGTGCGTGGGCAATAAAATATCGTATATTGAAATTAATACGGTAGCTAATTAAGTGCGCGTAGCGTGGTGAAGTGCGCTTTAAGCACGGAAGAACGATTTATGCACTAGTGATGCACGACACCGCACTTTGATAATTAGGCTAATCAATTAAGCGCATTTGAGAGAAAACCAGATAAATTCTGCGGCATGTACTGATGCAAGGGATTATACACGGCAGTCTATGTGTACAAATATCAAAGAGCAGTGCAATTCTTACGAAGGAATCAATTAGAGCGAGAACTCATTAAAATTAATTAAGCATAATATAGATATATACGCGTTTATTCATGTTATTGTTACGCTCAGAGATAAATATCTCTCCACGATATGTATATTTATGTAATATTTTACTAATAATACCCCTCAAGATATTCGAAAATGCTAGATATTTATAATAATATCCATTCTATAAAATCTGATATCCCATGACTATTTTATATTAGTTATAATATTGTTTAACAATAACCTAGCATTGGAGAAGGATTAATAGTTATATGATTTACCTTATCGCATCGCGAAAGGCGATATGGGTGAATGAAGGAGTTGGCCAACATTGCCAACAAGTAAGAGTTGCGGTCTTCGTGTTCGCGCAAAGATCCGTGTGTGTCTCTTCGAAGAGACGCGTCTCGTCTTCCACGATGCTTATTTTAGGAGCCGCTATTTCTGCCGATGCTCTCTCCACGGCAGCGCTATGGACGAAGATCTCGCTGCGCGTTTGTTGATAAACTTATTTCTACATCGCGGAACGCGAGCGAAGCGTCAAGCGAAGCGGAGTGACAGAAGCGAAGACAGACAAGAGGGAGGGAGAGAGTGTAACCCGTGCCGCGAGATCGTGGTGACGAGGAAAAATGGCGACGGGGTTGAAGAGATCCCGGGACCCGGGGTGAGCTTAAAGACATGGAAGGAGTCTGCAAGAATAAAAGTTCCTGGCGTACCGCCAGGCCTTCCTCTCTCTCTCTTTCTCCCAATCTTCTTATTCTTCCGCTTCTGAGACGCCCGGACCCCATGCCAAGACCCCGCGCAGCGTCAAGCCCACCTAATTTACTCGCAGTCACCGTCGATCCTGACGGAAGTTTGATAGAGCTGACGGGGCATCGCTCGGTTTAGACACGCTACGCTAAGCACGACATGTGACATCTCAGGACGTCGTAATAGCAAAATAAAGCTTTAGCATAGTCACGGTACTTTGTGGGATCAACAGACACCTTGTACTTAACTTTGTGCTGGTTGCTTTCACTTATATTTACTTGTTACTTTTAAGTAACAACATTTTGACAATTTCGCATTTATAGCGTTACGATCATACCTATTATGAAAAGAAAAATGCATTCAACACTAAAATTCACTCCGTTCAGTCTTCGAGAAGAAAGAAATTAAAGAAACAATAATATTAAAAAATCAATGAATTCTCAAAATACATATTATGTCTCTATTGTCTCTAAAATATCCAAAGACATATGATTCGAAATATCGAAATGTATAATTAAAAAAAATAAAAGAATATTTAAAATATTTACAAGTATTTATAAAAAAAGCGCATAAAAATTATAGACAGTTCGCGAAAATAACGCGACTCAAAGCTTTTATAATAAATTTTACTAAACTTATAAATAAACTCACGACGATTTGGTTTTGAATTATTTTGCATTCTTTACAAATCTCGCTTACATAAGAGGCACGCAGATTGCAGCTGTTATAATTTATAATGCGACCTTGGGACACTTTATGATCGCGAGAAAATCGACCAGAATCGCTTCTTTATTGCTCAATTTACATTTACGGTATACTATATCCACATATATTCACATTATCATTTATTAAAGCACTTGTGCGTCGTAGTGCGATGGACGTGTCAACAGTTTCTATTAATAAGTAAGTAGGCATTTACAATTGATATTTTCCGTAAAGCACATAATCATCATGACATCAAGTAGCCAACGCTGAAGGTCAATACATGCGGTAATAACGCAGTAAATAGCGTGCTAACGATTAACAGAATTAATTTGCACTTGATCGACAATGTATCTCGAAAAGCAACAAGATATTTCCGCTCGCTCGAATTAAAGGGGCGCGTATTCTCTAAAACTGAACCGAGTCGAACTGAAGCAAAAGAATACAGCTCTTTTCGACGCTATTATCGCGCCGAAATATCGTTTTCAAAAACAAACGATTTAAATAAGAAAATTATTTTTCTAATACTTTATACAACGATTAGCATATTGTAACTGAGCAAACGTTTTTCTTTTATTTTCGTTAATTTAATCAACTTTAGCGGACAAGATAGAGACACAGAAAGATAGATCTGCATGTAGCGTATTTATCTTGGAATAATATTTAATCGCGTCGCCGAATCGAGTTTGTTTGTGTACTTTGACAGATAACGCGCGTGACAGTAATAGAGCGATAAATCGAGATTGATTGTGACCAATTTAGAGAACGGAGGAAGTAATAGAAATGCACGTTCTCTGTGCGCCGATTGTGTAAGTGCTCTCGATGGTATTGATATCGTGTCTCGTCTCGCATGACCGACCGTCCGCGTGGATATTGTCGCCTGGAATCGACGAGCCGGAAAGATCGGGAGCGATCGAACGAACGCTTTGGCCGATCGCGCTTCCGCGTGATCTTCACTTTAAACGGCTTCTTGCGCACACGTATATAGTATCTAAAGTATTTCTATCATCTACAGATTGTTCGGTCGATCTGTGTAATAAAACTTTCTTCAATAATAGTTTTGGACGCAATTTTCCAACTTTTAACATTATCTATCTTGATAATTGAGCTTTAACTTGTGATCTTGCGATAAATTAAAATTCGTTTGAGTATAATTCTAAAAATAAGATTTAATTTTAAATTGCTCAAAACACTTGATTCGTTAAAATTCTGATCTCGTGAAGAGATCGTGGATCGCATTGTTCGCCCGTGCATTACGTAACGACGCAGTGTTCTGCAATGTAAATCGTAGGTAGTGAGAAATTTATATCGGTGAAATCGCTATCGTATTAGGTCGCCACGATAGAGAAGAGTGACATAATTCACGATCGCCGTTAACGCCAGGCGAGGTCAGGCGAGTTCTGCTCCCGTGAGAGCGACGCTTTAATTAACGCTCGTAGTAGCTTTCTACTATCTTTCTCTCTCACCCTCTCGCTCTTTCTCTCTTCTCTCCTTTTAAACCTGATCTCGGTAACGGTGACGAGTCGACACATGGGTTAAACTTCCATATTTCCCGCAGACAGCCAGCGAGGTTTTTGCTCCGAAGAAGCGAGACGCAAAACTGGAGCAATAAAGAGAAGGAGATAAAGAGAAAGAATGGAGACTGAGGATACGATCTATAAGGACCGACCGGGAATTCGTCACGTGTCGACCATACGGGCCCGGTTTATCCGTTTTTATTATTTTTTTTTTCCCCGCTCCTCTTCAAGAATTTCCACGTACCGGGCCTTAGAAGGAGGAGAAGAAACAAGAAAGAAAGAAGCACAGAGAAAACGAAGAGACGAAAGAGTCTACAAAGGAGGGAAACGGAGGCCGTTAGAATGAGAGGGACGCCCACCAGTATTCATGGTGGCCTGGACCCAGAGAGGGCTTTGCAGCTGCGCGGTTCTATTGTATCTTTACGACGTTGCGACGGCGTGCCAAGGCCTCGATTTCTTATCCCTGTCATACCCTGATACGCGCGTCTACATCTTCCTTTCTCTACCTAACCTTCGTCTATTCACGCTCGCCTTTTACGCGCGATAAAAGCTGTGAGGAATCGTCCGAGTTTTTCGGAAACGGCGTGACCGTGATATACAGTGAGAACTTTTACGGTATCCTTGGTGGGGTGAGGACGATCGAGTACACTTTGCACCTGTCACATGCGGCACTTGCTAATACTAAATACGGCCACTTCGCTTTAAATGATCTAAGTCAATATGACAATGTCAACATGGGGTAACATTGAGGTGGCAACACCAACATGTGTGCTACATATGTGGCAAGAATAAGCATTTAACTCTTATTTTCCTCATTTAGAAAGAAAAAAGTAATAGTGTTTATAATAGTGTTTGTAATAGTGTTTATCGTAAAATCCGATCGCTTTTGTATACCAATTATGTATGCAGCACGTTTGGAATTTTATAAATGGAAGAACGAAAGAGTAGGTATTATATACATCAAGATAATTAAACGCTATAATAAAATTTTTTTTTACATTGATTCATATTTCTCTTTTTCTTATAATTTATTGCATAATGGACATAACTGTAATACGAGCTTTTTATTTCAAACGATAAAAAGGTGCGATGCAATTTTTAACATCTTCTTTAAGCGGTAATTTACAATCTCTTTATTAAGTGTCTTTGACCTCATGCAGGAATCTCGATCGACTGGCCTTACTTTCGCGACAGTTCTAACGGAGGTTACGCGGAAATATCGATGCCGATAACATCGTGCCAAATGAGCCGTCGGATTATACCGGATATCTTTCGGCGCTGCGCTTAATTGGCAAAGTCGTGTGCTCGTGACATTTTGTACACGCAAGTAATACACACATACGTGATTGAATGCGCGAAGCGAGCGTGTACACACGAAGCCGGCGTTCGCACATTTGGGAGAAGGGAGGCACGGTATTCGAGCTTTATCGGTCGTAAACACGCGAGTAATTATCGTCGTCGACCATCTTGTCCCGCGGTCACGTCACACATCCGGTCACTGACCATTCAATCGTTACGATCCAGGCTACGGGTTATACGACTAATAAATAATTCAGGAACAATAGGAAACGCAGCTCTCCCTCTTTCCATCCCTCCGCGTGATACGTGATAGAGGCAAACGAAAGCGACGTGCCATTAACCCCCATAATAGCGAGGAATACTGAATGGGCCTTAACTATGTGCAATTTCCGTCCAAATTATTACCGGGTAAGTTCAAGAATCTTGAGACTTTGAGAATTTTGATTTCACAACAAAATACCTCCTCTTTTTACATCACTTACTTAACTTTAAAAGAATCGATATTAATGAAATTGCTAAATCAAGATATAAAATATATTGCACTACTTCATTCTGTTATTTTCATATTAATGAATATAAAATAACAATGTCATAAATTAACAGGGACAAGTTTGAAAATTGATTACGTATTAAGATTTTACTTGCCTCTGCACAAATTTTACTTGCAAATAACTCAATCCTTCCTAGACGTATGCATACACGCGGTGTTTACAACTAAAAGATGAAAAAGAAAATAATAAAAAAATAAGGATGTTTATTATTATTTGTAGATCGATATGCAAAGGCTCGCTCGCTTATTTATGCGGATGCAAATTCCTTTAACAATTATATATTCACACGAATAGTTACCAACACCTTCGCATGCCACATATTTAAACCAGTTTATAAAGAGCACCCACGCGTGTAGCAAAAATAAATGCGGCAATAAATGAAATTCACACGAGCGTCCATTATAGATACGCCTGTCTCGTGCACAATGCGGCGCGCTCGGAGTGTCGAGACCTTGAAAATCTAACAGTACGTGTAATTTCACCGTCAGTCACGCAACAACGATTGCGGAATCCTTACCCACACGGTCGGGCTCGCGCTTGTGGAACGCGATACGACGCGATTTAAAACGCTTACTGTCGTGGCCGGCGACGCAATTGGCGGAGTCGCGTTCGATCTGGGGCAATGATACGCGTTTTAATGACACGGACGATTAACAGGTCAGTGTCCGACGTAATGGCGGCCGGCTTCGTATCTACTCAGGCCGCCTGTCGATTTACTCCGGTCGTTAGAGCGTACTTTGTCGCTGGTTTCGTCTAGAAAGGCCCGGGTAATATAGAGGGTATTGTGAACGCCCAACCGGTCATGATGGGTATTCGGATTTATGACAAGCCGTAAAAGCTAAATGAGCCACAGTCGAATCGAATGAGCAGGTTGTGGTCTGTATACCTGCGCAACACATGACCCAACCGCTGGGATAGCTACCGATAATTTGGAACAATTGACAAGAGACCATCAATCTATTTTTGTCTTATTGTTAGAAAAACAATCTTACATCTAAAAGTAGATCAAAATCTATACCTAACTAAGAATTGACCACGAATTTGGTCTTATTCCGTAATTAAGTATTATATACAGTAATAGTATTAGATATAATAATTCTCTTATCAAAATGTGCAATATTTCACTACAAATTAATAATTATATTCATAATAAATATCTATATTAAAATTTTGAAAATTAGACGTGTAAAAACATTACAGATCACTCATTTATTAAAAGATCGGAAAGATCAAAATTAGCAAGTATAATTTAAACGAGAGAAATAATATATTAATTAAATAATGTACCTACATAACGCTAAAAATAACATTGATAAAGCTTGTTGTAGCCATTGCAAAAACTACTCCCGACTTGGCTATCTGGAAAACAGGTCTTTTATTACTATTGAGTTATGCTAATCTAAATATCTATACTGTTGTTTCGAAATTATAGTTTGCGTGATACTTTGAATGTTCTCCGCATTGATTATGCGTGTATACACGTCCAATACCGGTTTCTATCCAGTCGCGAATAAAACATTTAATGGAACAAGCGAACGTGAATAAGCAAACAGTTATTCTTTTTCGAACTTCGTTTATGGTTTGTATGTTGTAAGAATAACAAACCGGTTCTCTTGCCTCGTGCTGAGTAAATCTATAATTTGATTGAATTTCTTGCCATCTATTAATCAGTCAGTTATTTGCAATGACTCCATCTGCCATAATTTATCACGTTTCAGTTTCTATGCTAAAGATATTAATTTTAAAGGTTAAAAGATATCTTGTAATTTAAGCACTAAAATATTATAGTTTTTGTCAATATCCTTGTCATTCATGTAACACAAGTAATAAGTGTCATCACTTTCAAACTATTTCCCAGAAAGGTACATTTTATCATCTGGAAATTATATATCACTTATGACTACGTTTAGAAGAATTTTCTCCAGACACAGTGATCGCAGACCATCAGAAAGCTAAGCTAATATACGCACAATAACTGGTGCCTTATCTTTACGAGCAGGGTATCACTTTCGATGAAGCGTGAGAACTGGCGAGGCTACGTTACGCCTCTTCGAGAACCCGGTAACCTTGAGAGGTTTCGTCGTTTCGAGTCTTCGCCTCTGGTGAACCATGGAGTGTGCATGAACGATCGTCGTCGTCGTCGTCGTCATCGTCATCGTTGTTGGCAGGTACGTCTCCCCTCTCGTATCAAAAGATAAAGTCAAAGAGTCTTTTACAGCCGATAGAGAAGATACGAGACAGACATCGAAGATGAGACAGCTTTTAAAAAGACGATGTTACGCGAATAACGAAGCAAATGTAATAGAGAAGGAAAGACAAGGCAGGGGGCAATTCTAAACGGCATGTCTGCCGCATCAGGTCACGATCTGCTCACGTGTCCCGCTCAAGTCGGCTCGTTCATTACATTTTATTGCGTTACGCCGATGACGTCACGACCAATTGACCTCCCTTGAGGCCGCTCCGTGAGTTTAACGCGAGCCTGGCTTCGGGGGGTCCGCGGGAGTCGTTATTCCTGGACAAGACGGTTCCTGTCGCGAGAAGGCGAGAGAGGAGGAGGACGAGGTAGAGCGATGAGGGGAATAGCCGCGTGGAGAAAAGAGGAGGGCCGCCGCTTGACGTTTCCCGACGCCGAAAAGTCTCCCTTGTTTTTTTCTGGAACCAAGCCGACCAAGAGCGCAGCCAGTCGTTAGCCTCAAAGACTTCTCAGTATTCGACGAGCGAATGCTCACGTCGTGCGTCTTTCGGCGGGAATTCACCCAGCTCGCGCCAGATTAACTTCTCGAAGCTAATATATCTTCGACGGGTCATTAGATGGTTATCGCGACTCCTCGCACTGACCCGCCCTTGTCTCCGGAACATTCGTGCGCTTTGCGTCAGAGATTGTGGTGTTCACAATGCCTAGCTTGTGGCGTTTTCTTTGAATTGCTGTCATGCTCACTAAAGCAAATGACCTGCAAATCGATACCTCAATACTACGAACTCTTGTAACAGTGATGTTCATCGACTAACAGATATTGCGATAATCCTAGACGAATCTAATTCTTGAAGAACAAAATCTGATTGATGTACTAAAAAGTCATATTAATTACTTGGATTCTTTATAGTTATGTACATACGTTCTACTTAAAATGGTTTTATTGTTAAAACTTTCAAGCACTGTCAAGCAGTCAATCACTCAATCGTTATTTATCTGGATGAGATGTTATCATTTTAATTCCTACCATGTAATTCCCCTATACATGAATGGAATTCGGACCACACCATGTAATCATCATCATCGTTCTCCCTCTGCCTCCATCAAAAGCACTCGAGGACTCGGCGCATCTCGGAAGTGGACGAGCGGCGATTGACCTCTCTATGACCTATGGCCGGTTTGTGCAAAGAGCAGCGAGATGAGTCATTGCGCTTTCATCTAGGTGGGCTGATGACGCGTAGCGGATACCTAGACTCGGTAAGCGAGTCATGCCTCTCTTCGTAGCTAAACGGTATGCTAGCCACGTATGTACGTGTCTCTGCTACCTATCGACAACCACGGCTGACTTTATATCAACGTGTAAAGGAAAAGAGAGTGGACGAGGGCAGAAAGTGTAAAGAGTTCAAGGGGTAGAACAGCGTTTTCCAACCTTTTGTAATGACAAAGCGTTTCCATGGAAAAATATATACATACATGTATAAAACTGTACTTTTAAAATTTGGAAGAATATTGAATATTATTATTCTGAAAATGCATCACAAAATTTAATTATAAATATATATTCCTAGCAAAAAACTATATTTTCAAATTCTAAATACAATTCCTGTAAAAATTTTAGCGGAACGACTATACTCAAGAGAATACTCGAGAAACATTACCGTTTCGCTGGTTGAAATATACTGAGACAGAGTGTGACGGGGACATCAAACGAACGAGTCGTCCAGCAACACGGTCATTCCCGTGTCGGAGGGAAGTCGCCATATGGCGGCGACATGCGGCAATTTTGAAACTACTTTTGCCCAACAGAAGCTTCCTCGCGCGTTATTCGAGAGACCTCTTAGTTTTCTGGTCTTACTTTACGAGCTCTGAAAAAGCACGATCGTCCGTCTATACCACGTATTTTGTATCGTGGTCGAACTATTCGATCCTCAGAAACGTTTCTCCCCTTTCATAGAAAATTCGTAGTCGATTGACTGTACCAAACGGATTAAAGTCAGCGTAGTCAACGATTATACAACATACTCCGAGTTTATTACGTTTCTTTTGTAAGAGCATTACGACAATATATTTATTTATTAGATAATAAAACGGTATCTCTCTACACGCAATATTCGTATATAAATGTACGAATAGAAGAAATGTTTCCACGTCTAACAGAAACACATAGAATTCGATATTTCCGTCAGTCGACGTTCGTCGACAGGTACTTCGCGTAATACATCTAAAGCTGACTCGTTAGGTTTTGTAACTCCTGGATATCTCGTGGGATAAATGACAGAGAGGAGGAAACGTATGTAGAAGGAAGGAAGGAAAGAAGGGAAGAGGGAAGGAAGGAAGAATGCGAGAGTAAAAAGACGAAAAGGAGTTGATAATCGTGGAGTGGGTCAGGAGAGACGACGGCGCACTCTTAAGACGCAATCCACGACCATACTCCATCGTCATCCGTCCACCACCACGCGCAGGCGAGCGTCTACGTGAACGACCGCGAGGAGAGTGCTTCGCTTCCTTCCTCTCGTCTATATGCCATCTCATCTTGTCTTTCTCTGGCTCTTCCTTCTGGCCGCAAAATATACGGGAGGAGTAACAGAGTCGGTCGACATTGAGATGGTGGACAGCGAGAGTACGGGAAAAACAGAGAGAAAGAGAAGTTAGATTCCCTAGCGAGTCTATATCACGACAGGACTATCAAACAGGGGCGGATACAAACTCCCTTGTACCACAATTCTCGTCTCAGTCACTGTGGGTGTACTCTCGGTTAAGGGGATCTCGTATACAACACTAGCACACAACCGACACGCACTGACTCGATCGGTCATACGCATACACACGTATGTATATGCACGATCACGAATATGCGCACGAACGAGCGCAAGAGTCAGCGCCGGCGATCTCTAACTTCAGATATGCATCACAGTTAGAGGAAAGGGGAGGATGATGAGAAACAAAGACAGACAGAGGTCGACAGACCTCTCTGCTCTACCTTCTCTCGCCAATTCTCCGCACGAGGGGGGAAGAGAGGACGATGTGGCGAACGGAGAGAACCCGCGGAACCGGTTTGACGGACCTCAACTGGTTTCATTAAACCCCGATTGTAACCTCCTCTTCTTCCTTCTCTTCCTCTTCGTGTCCACCCCGTCCTCCTTATCCGTCTCGCATCTGTGTGCACGCACGAGCGCGGCTAAAAAGCCGTGGTAGCTGACTCGATCTTCGTGTTGCCGGAGCCAAGGATTGCCCTCCTCTTTCTCCTTCTCCTCTCTTTCGACGATAATACGGAATACGTGAAAAAAAGGACGAGAGTCGAAGCGCGAAAGGAAAGTCCCTGGTAATTGCTTCGGTCCCGTAATACACACACTCGGCGACCTCGCGGAGGGCCTGCGGCCCTGCAACCGCATCTCCTCGAATGTTTCCTTGCTCCTTTTGCAGCCATTGCGACATGTGCGTGCGGACGTGCGTGCGGGCGTGCGTGCCTCTTTCGTCAAAATAAAACGACCCGCTGTTGTAACTCCGCACGACTTCGATCGCGACTCGCACTCGTATACACGCACGGCCGATTACGACGAAAATTCGCTTTCAATGCTCACAGCGTTCTCTACTTTAAGGCTCGATCGTAAATTGGCATTTCCAGGAATAAATCGGACTGTCTATAAATCCCATCTTTCTTACTGGTCGATAAATTCGCGTGATCGTCCTCGAACATAGCCGGAGTTGTTGGCGCTAGTCCGATTTTCATTTTATGCAAATATTGAACGTAGTTTTCGCGTTGAGAGAATCATATTTAACATTAAATTTATGGTAATACAAAATATGGATGTTTGTTATACGAAAAGTTTAAGTCTTACGGACAGAAAATTAGATTATTATCTCCAATGTAATCCACGCGTATCATTTCACATGCGATACATTTTATATGGAAAAAGACCAGATTAATACATAAATATGTATGTACATACACGTACGTTTACAAGTTATAAATTCGTGCCGTCGAAAAGCGATTCATAAATCTTCGTGCAAAAAACGCTATTGTCACGCTGCATCACGTGATTCACATAGAGATTAAATATTTCTTGCGACAAAGGACCTTGAAGACCGTTTCTTTGGCGTTCGCCGGGACGCTAAATAACTCCGACGTTATTTTATGGATATTCGCCCGAGGGAACTTACGCATTCTCGTCTCTGACTTCTCTTTTCTCCGTGCCCGTCTCGTTTACCCCTTTTTCTCTTTCTCAAATGAAAGGGTGTTTTGCTGCAGAGTAACGGAGAAAGAGAGAGAGAGAGAGAGAGAGAGAGGGTTGCTCCAACGAGGGATTCTGCGAACCGTGGGACTGCGAACCGTCGGATCAATACACCGTCGAGTAATTGCGGTGTAACGTCCGTGGGCAGCGACCATGAGAGGGAGCGACGGAGACTCCATTCCGCTCTTTCTCTCCCTGCCGCTCTTTCTCTCTTCCTCTCAAAACGCGTTGATATGCATGGAGCTACGACGACGGCTTTGCAGTACGAGACTCAAGAGAGCATTATAATTTTGCTGTTAACACGCCAATTTAAAGTATACAGAGTGTATTAGTAATTGTGCACTTCTCCTCCAGAGATTCAGAACCTCCAGTTACAGATTCTTACGCAAATCGTGGATTCATTCTCCCTTGAAAATTTTGCGAAGAGCATAATTGCAGAGCCGCTCAATATTGCGGATCGAGCAACTTCGGCGAACTCGGCTTCAGAACTACAAGTACACAATAAAACTTTGTTCTTCGGAAAATTTTATGCAGAAGACGCTTTAATAGAATGTACTTACAAACTCAGCAACGATTATTGAGAGAAAGGCTTATAGAATTTTTTTATAGAATGAATTTTTTTGCTCGTAAAATGATAACTCCATTTATTTTTTTTATTCCATTCTAGTCACAGTATCTGTGTAGTTATTTCCTAAGTAACTTACGTAATCAAAGATTCGCAATTATTTCGCAACATGTGCGAAACCAAGTGCACTGATATTGCCTTAATCGGCTTACAGGAAACCGAAGCGCGTAGAAACATTACGCTAATCATTGCTTGTGCTTTGCGCAATAAAGAAAGCGATTATTGCCGGGTGAAATTAGTCGGATGCGAGCTGCGATTACGCGGCCGTTAATCATAATCGTTGTCGTTTCAGAGATCTTGACCATACTCAAGGATCGCGTTAATACTGGCGAGTACGGTGCTCGGTCCATTTAAAGTAATGACGCGTTGTTAAATTAAAGGAAGACGTTTCCGTGACTGCCACTTGAAGGTACTTAAACGAGAAACTTTCGAACTTCTTTCGAACCAGTCTAAAAACACTAGGCGTTCCGTGGGTGTTCATTCAAAGATGAGAAAGAGATCTGTAATTCTGTATATTGCAGTTTGTAGATGATGTTTCGGAGAGGGGGAGGGAAGAGGGAAGAGAATCAATTTTCTAACTGCTATTATTCGTGCGGCAATTCGCTAGATCAATATAATGAATTGTTTCGAGAATAATACGCTAAATTATTAAAAGGATTTAGTGTTCTTCTTTGGTCTTTTTGCTCGTTAATTTATTAAACTAGAAAATACTGCGCAAAATTTTCGGAGCCAACACGACCGAATAATTAAATATGACTTATGATAAAAATATATTATTTGGGAGTAAATATATATACCTATATTTTTTTGAAATAAGTTTTTTGCTGTTCTCCAGGACATATAAATTTTTAAAAATTATCCATGTTATACATAATAAATAAAGAATGTTTTTTTAATTACTTGCGAGTGTTTACACTTCAACAGAAAAGTTTAGGACTTATCTGGCAAATGCATTGTTTATTTCAAACGGAAGATAAGATCAAAATAAGAAAAAAAGTTTGAAACAATTTTTTAATAAAATAAAAAAACGAGAAAATCTAATAAATTTCGATTAATTAAAAATGTGCAGAAAAATGAAAAGATTACGATGGAATAAATTGAGAATAGAATTTCAAGAGTTTTTATGTCAATGCATCAGCGCGATACAATGCAATTTTCGCATTCTTTGTCTTCACGACAGGAAGACTCACGTGAATTTGGACTGCAAGGGATTCGAGTGCGGCAAAGTAGTCAAGGAAAAAGGAATGGAAAGAGTGCGTTCGTATATACACCGTCGTATAGATACAGGTATAAATAGATAAAGTGGCGAGTCGTAGGAAGACGGAGGAGGCGACAGAAAATCTTGGCCGCTGGCCAGACGTCGCGAGATAAATAATTTATCACTATCGTGTAAACGTGAGGACCCGGGCCAGCTGGTGCGTCGACATCGCACAACTACTCTTGCTCCTCATTGTCCGTTTTCTCTCTATCTCTTTCTCTCTCGTCTACTTTATGTCCGGATATTACCGCCTGCTATTAAAATAACCGTTGCGATGTTCCTGCTGACCGCAAAATGCTCCTTTCGCTTTGATTGCACGTCTACCGATATGAATGGCCGCGGCAAAAAGTGACCAACAAAAAAGTCTACGGCCAACGAGGGATTTTGCGTTTTGCTGAAATTAAGGCGATTCTTTCCGCCAACGTGCGATGGGTGCTTTTTTTACTGTTGCCCGCTAATGCAACTTCTTGCTCGTTTCACGATGTATAACCAATTATAGTTACTATTACGCGTTGCTATTTCTATTGTGTCAAATATTGATTATTTGTGAAATTGAACGGGTAACAAAGGAAATCAAACTAAAACGATATCACTTTCTCTCTTTCTCTCTTAAGAGAAAATTACCTATTTCAATACAGAACATTATCCTCAGTATAAGAAAACTAGGTTATCGCTAACATGTGTGAGATCTGGTGTGGTGCGAGTCAATATTGACTTAACTTTCTAGAATAAAGCTAGAAATTCCCAATAGTTTACTGATGGAACTAAAACATCAAAATGTCATCACTGATAACATTATCAAAATTAAATAGTAACAATTCATACGTCGGTCATTTTCATCTTAAGAAAATATTAGAAATATTTATGAATTGTTACTATCTAATTTTGATAATGTTATCAGTGATGACATTTCGATGTTTTAGTTCCATCGACGTATGAATTGTTACTATTACACAAATATACACAAGTAAACTTATGTAAATTATGTAAATTATGTAAACCTACATAATTATTTATGTTAATTCACAGATCTTAGATAAAATATTTCTTATCATAGCAAACAATATAAGTTATTTTAAAAGTGGAATAAATCTAATTTTAAAATTGATATTTTAATAGTAAATCAATTTTATCAAATACATTAAAAGTTTATATGCACAGTATACATATAAATAATAGATACTTACATAATTTTGAACACCTAATAATAAGAGATATGTAATACTCATATTTATTTTGAGAATAATAAGCCTAATTTTGAAAGATTAGATATTACAATTAGAATCCGTTACAGATTATAGATAAAATTCTCGCGAAAATGAAATAATGCTGTTTTCGAAATAAACGGTATAATTTATATCTGATAACCAGAAAATAGTAATTTGAAAACTATTTTAGCAGATTTGAGCAGATTTAACGCAAAATAAATGCCCTGTTTATTGCCAACGATAAATCCGATTCCGAAAGAGTCACGAAATGTGACCTGCGTTCTAAGATAATCTAGGAAAGCCATTTCTCGGTTTTGAAAGAGATATTCGTTGTTTTGCAGAGAGAAATTGGTGGCCTGTTTCTAAAATAATACGTGTAAAATATCGCCCTAAAGTGATTCAGAAAATTGATCGAAAGTTCGTTCGCGGTTGTGACGCACCGGGCAAACTGGAGCACATGACGTTGACGATAAATTAGTTGATTTCGCGATAAACAATGACGAATCTCTGTAACATTCCGTACGGGAAGAAATAGATCTTTCATTTCCTGCTTTCGAGTGCTCTGATAAATTCTGGAACATTTACAATTAATAATGCACCAGTGGCGAATGCACTATCACTGTAAATGGGAGATCAATAATAATTGCGAACGTTAATCGAAAACTTGATATAAAAGTTATGCATGTCGTCGCAATAAAATAATATTGTCTTTTTTTTTTATCAAAAATTTGATTTATCAGAGTCAAAACGTGTAAAAAACTGAACTACACTTAAAACGATATTTATAGTAACCAGATATTTATAGTAGCAAGTAACAGTAACTTTTCTTACTTTTTCCAGATGGATAAATATGTATATTATTTACATGCAGAAATAGTTTTTCAGATGTTTTATTTTTGATGCTTAAAGCCTTTCTTTATTTATGTGGGCACTTTGTTTCTGAGACGAAATGTGTTGACGTCGTATTTTTTCCACAAAACGAAATTGATAAATCGCGGCATTCTGAGTAATACGCGATGACGCGTTGCAACAAAAAAGAAAAAAAATACAAAAGACGCCATTCCGTGTTCAATCTTATAAGACGCGAGGAATGTGGCGTAATCGCATTTCGCTTTGATAACCGAATCGCTTATCGTGCACTGCTGTTTCGTAAACGCTCGGCACGCCTTAGCTCAGCGATTTTTGTAAAAAAAAAAAAAAAAGAGAGACTGCAGGGAACGGAACCGAGCTGGCATGTATATCGTTTCGTTTTGCACGTTTTCATGATAAGCGTAATCTGAGATACCTGCGCCTCATAAAAATTCGAGATGTCGTTGTTACGAAACGCGTACGTATGCGGAATGAGAATACCTCTTTTTAAAAAATGCGAGATTCGCTAACAACTCACGATTTGATGATTTCGCCTCATGACTAAAACCATGAGAATGAACCGCGAGGGAGGTCCTCTTACCTGCAACAAAAAGAAATAACATTGGTCAGAAAAATTTCAAAAGAGTGACAACATCGATAGGAGAGATTTCGAGCGAGGTACGAGCGAGTTCCAGTTTTGATAAAGATTGCAATTATTCGACGCGTATGATTGGATCTATTCGAGAACTATCGCAGCAACTCAATTGCATCGACCGACAGCGACGTTGAAGTATTTAAACTTTGAAGGAAGGTACGTGAGGACGAAGTATATGGGTCGGCGAACAAACTAGAGAGAGAAGAGAGAGAGAAAGAGAGAGAGAAAAGTTGTTGAATCTGATATAGAAGTTTTGATAGCGCGCATGAACAAAGATGCAGGATCGGAAAGAGATGAAGAGAATGATGAACGGGATGGTAAGATGAACAAGGAAACAGAGATGTATACGTATAGGTGGGGACATTTACTATAGATGGAAGGAAATGGACGACGAAGAACGAGAGAAAACGGCGGCAACAGAGACGCCACGGAGGGCCATTAACAAGTTCGACACGGGAGTCGGAAAGTTAGCGAAACTACCGGCAAGTGGTGTCAGTATATAGCCCGGTTTATAGCGGAACTTCCAATGGCAATGTGCAAGCTCTGTATGTGTAGATAGTAACTATATATGAGTGCACGTGTTGTATATACCCGAAGCGGTGTGGAAAACTTCGCGAAAACTCGCAGCCCCGGCGCGTAAAACTTTTTAATTGATTTTATTCGCTCGTTGTGCCGTCGTCGTTGTCGTGGTGTTGGTGTGGTGCTATGCCGCGTGATTTATTCTCCATTCTTGGACTTCCCGCGTGAGAGGAATTACCAACGCGATACATAGTACCCTTGCAACCTGTTATCTGATTATCGTTCCCCGACAGCCAACAATGTAATTAGGAAAATTCTTGAGGAAAGTTGCGGGTTATCTTTGCAAAGTACCTTAGATGAATAATCTTTACCTGAGAGTAATGTTTGTCTTTTTAATTGTATGTATATTCGACATAATCTCTTCTACTTTCACAGAACCAGCTCTGGATTTAGCACTAATTTCCAAAAATCAAGACAATTTAAAACGGTTGCAATTATTTCATTAATTTTTACTCCTACTAAATTACCCGAATTCTAATATGTATTTTAGATAACGCAATGATAAAGAAGTATTTTATTATGGGTATTTTGAAGCAACAGTTTCGCAACATTTAAATATATGTATATATTAAAATATTAAAAATACATGAAAGTTTTTACATCTTTTGAAAAATTCTATCGAAAAATTCTTGAAACTACAAACAATTGGGGAAATTCCTGAGTCTAAAACCGGTGGATTTAACAGTACTTGACTGTCTCGTAGAAAGTCTTTCAAAAATCATGACAAACGACGTTTTAATTCCTGTGGTCATCCCTTTTTCTAGTTTTGGTAATACTTTATATATTCCCGATCGAAAACTCCGCCAAGAACTTCGAAAATCAACTACAGTGATTCGATGGGAGAACTTTATCGAACTCAGAGTGCCTCAAACTCGAGTTTCGACTTTCGAAAACTTTCAAATGATCCAAGATTACCTGAACTCCCGCGGTATTTCGGTACTTTTTCCGAATATCCCCGAAAACACGGATTCTGAGCAACAAAACTTTATATAACGCCAGTAAAATCATGAGCAATCGTCACTCACAGAAATTCCTAGTTACACGTGTGCTATTTTTATTTAATTAAAGCAAAAAGTAGACTGGGTTACTTTTAACGTGTTGAAAATTATAACATTAATTATTGATTAGGGTCAAATTGGTTCTACCGTTTCAATATTATTTCAGTAGAATAAATAAAAAATTATTTGACACAACTTTAGTTTACAAAATGTGCTGAGATTGAACTTGTATCTACTTTATTGAAGATCCGCATCAGTGCGTGTGCATTCCGCTGCACCTTTCTTCCGCGTTTCCAACTCGGTTGGAATCGTGCGCGCCGAGAGTAATTGCGCGCTCGGCGAATCTGGCACGCGATTGCTCCAAGCGAGATTGTTCATGATTTCACTTCCAGTTGCTATGTGTGTGAAAAGATTGAGGATGAGAAGCAATTACACAGAGTTCTTCCCACGTGTTTAAGAGAATAGCAACTTGTTACATATTATCTACAAAACAAGGCATTAAAAAGTACGCGATGCATTTGATAATACATTACAACTATATATTTAAAAAATATATCTATTTAAATCTGAAAAAAAATTTTTCAATCATAGATTCTTATAGCTATTTAACTTACTAATATTTAATAAATATATTATATATTTTGTCAATCAAGTTACATATATAAATATATAAAAATACTCCAAAATATATAGTGTCAAAAATTATTAATAGTGGGACGAGCTATTTGTTTGCGTTAACTTATATAATTTACGAGTAGCATAATTAAGTATCGCGAGATTCGCTTATAAATCTATTACAATGCATTCGTGAATAATTTGTGTGCTCTTCTCGGGGAATCGCGAACTTTCACGAAGTTCAAGATTATAGTAGGCGCCGTATCTCGTGGCGGGGACGCGAGCAATCATTGTTTTACAACCCGCGGGAGCTTTCGGTATTACGGGCTCGCGAGACTGTACGCGTACATCCGTGTGCGGGATGCGTGTGTGTAGTCGGGTATACACACAACTATGTTTGCCTACGGAACTTGCACACAATTCCCCGGAGGGAAATTTGCATGTACTTTACGCAACCAGGCGTGCACTTTCCTTTACAATCTCGCGCATGTAGCATGTCCAACTTCGCGAGTAACTATCGGGGGTATCTCAATACTTCGCACAGTCCCGACTCATACACGATCACGGACATCGCCTCTATACGTGGAAATATTAAGGCAAAGGTCTCGGAATATATCGCCTTAACCTTACAGCGTCTCGCAGCCTGCAAGAGACACGATCCATTGTCTTTGCAAGTGCTATGGCATAAGCGTCGACATCAATTTACCGAGAATATATATTTTAAATTCACACGAACGTCAAACGAGCTTATTTACTATAAAATACTGTATGCGTTATTAAAGTTTTTAACAAATGTATTTTTCTGAGGAATAAATAATGAATGCGCATATGGAAGACTTCCTAATATCCTGATTAACATATCCTCGTATTTCTGAATAAATATAAATATCCTTATTTCTACATCATAAAATTTCTGTCCACATAACGTTATTTCGCTCCTCTACGAATAAATTTATAACAAAAAGTTAGTGTTCAAATTAGAAATTGAAAAGGTTAAACGAGATATCTAGGAACCGTCGAATAATACTGGGTGTCACATAAATAACTTCTAGCATAATAACTGTTAAAACATTCCTTCCTGCGTATTAACGCGCGTATCATCGCGAGACCGAGCGGCGCGAATGAAGTCCATCTCGGACAGAGCGCGAATAATTCTCTCTCCACGTGTCTCCCGACGGATAGAAAGAGAGAGAAACTGGGAGGTATAGAAGGAGAAAGAGAACACTGGCCACATCAGCGAATACCACCGGCACTTACGTCTGTAGATTTCTGTGTGGGTCGCGCGTTGCGGTGCGCGCCACACATACGCGCCGTCAGTGCATCGCTGTGTGTGCAGCCGGCGTAATGGATAGCACGTATATGCCCACGCATGTATATAGGCGGGCACATATGCCTCTGTCTTTCTCTCTCTCTCTCTCTCTCTCGCCCTCTCTCACTCTATGTGCCCATATAGATACAAGCTCGGTTCCGAGTAGCGTGTCTGGCATCTTCGTATATAGCATCGTGGCGTGGGCTCGCGGCTGGCATGCATTATTCACGAACTAGTCACAAGCTAAACCCTCCACGTCCCCTCCCTCCTACCTCCCTAACGCCGTGCCCGGCTTCTCCCTCTCGCCATTCTGCGAGTGCACCTCGCTTCGCGGTGCATGCACGCGCTCACGGATGGAACGCGACGCAATGTGTCGCTTCGTGCAAACCTAGCTGGGTTCGGAGCTCTCCATGACTTCCAAACAGTCTTCTAGTCTATCAGCGTTGCCCTACCTTCTTTCTCTCTCTCTCTCAACACGTATATTTATCTGACAATGAGAAAGAAAGAGAGAGAAAAAAGATAAAGTGATAGATCTCTCTGTTATACAATCATTGACTTAATTAAACTAATGAGGACGTTTCGATCGAGGTAGGGCCTACCTCGACTCCAAGATACCGACCGACTGTCACTGACCCTGCTCTTTCTCCCTCTCTCATTCTCTCTCTCTCTCTCTCTCTCTCTCTCTCTCTCTCTCTCTCTCTCGCTCTATCTTCTATCGGCGTTTTACTGGTCGATCGAGTTCTAAACTGCGGTTGAGAGTGTTGGACTCGACAAGCTCCTCCAGGAATCATTCAGACGGTGGAGGCCAGAGGATATTGTTAAACTTAAATGAATAATAATCAGCGTAGGGAGTAAAACGTGCGTTACAGTTTTAAGAAAAATACGCGAAATTAGCAATTAGATTTTCCACTGAATGCGAACTTCCGCTATTCCAAGACAATCCGGCCATTACCGAAGCGCGAAAAAAGTAATGCAATCTCCGTTTCTCGCTAGTCGGGGATTTCTGCGCGTAAAGTTCACGCAAACTCGGCACTTGAATTACCAAGCGGCTTTCCAGGACAGTTCTGCGACTGCATAGACAGGGAGGGAGAAGAAGAAGAAGAAAGCCCGGCGGCGATTACGCGAGGAGAAAGTTGCCACGGCGTAAAGAACGAAACTCCGTTCGTTTCTTTGAGCTCTCTGTCGTCATCTCTCTTTCTCTCTTTTTCCCTTCCTCGCGGCCTATAATCGCGACAGATAGCAAGAAAGGAAGACGGCCGAGCAGACGGTGAAGGGAGAAGAACGAGAGATACGAGAACCGGTTCTCTCTCCGTGAAGCCTGTGATGCGTCTATAACGTTACACGAACGTGTAACGTTAAGCCCATCGCGCACGAATTTGCATAAGAGCATAAGCACAAGCGCGTAAGTGTCTGAACCAATGAGACGTCCGACATAAGTTGTTCCGAATAATAAGGTGGCATGTGGCTCGAATGTTTTGTCTCACTTGACACGCTTTCCTGGCGCGTTTATGTTCTTAAGCAGATTTACGCACGGTCAGACTTAATCCTTCTACTATTAAGCGGATAATAAAATTATCTCGGATCAGTTTTACCGCTGCATGTTAATCCCAAGCAAATAACTTTCGTTAATGTCTCATATATTCAAATATTGCGAGACACGCAGCAGAAAAAAACGACAGAAAAGATTTTTAAAAATAAAAAAGTTTTGGAATATTTTAATTATTCCCCTTGTTAGCAGAAAAATTAGTATAGCGCCAAATAATACAATATTAACAAAAAATCCGTATATGATACATGTATGCGACAAATTTTACTGAATTGCCAAGTATAGTTAGAATATATTTATGTAACATCGACTTGACGAATTGCTTCCCGTAATAAACGTTGTCATTGGTTTATATCTCATGTTCGGTCATTTAACTAAAATTAATTCAAACAATAGTGACTTGTCATTCGTTACGAATACCACAATCGTTACATAGTATATCGTATTATTGCGTATACAATATAGTTATATTTGTTTTGTAAAATTACAGAAGGCATCATTTCCATCAATATCAAGATTAACCATCGATCCTGACCCCCTTTGCGATCTATCCTGCTCCGCGAAAGATACTCCAAATCGCCCGTTTTATCAATTTCGTAACAATTGTAATATCATGTTGTATTACTTGCAAACACGAGTTAATAATTAGCAACGAGTTGAACTCAACTAAATTACGCTATTAATATCGCAAGTACCGCGCACGTATTTCGCGATTTAATTAAATGGGATACCAGATATATATAGCATTTAATCGAAATCTATTGTTCTTCTGCATGCATACGAGAATGTAATTATATTTGCAACATTAATTAACCTGCCAATAGAAGCGCCATTTTCTTTTTGCATTAACTCTTTTACCCTATCAAAACACGTTTTAAAAGTGCAGTCGGTTTGAAAATATATATGTGAATTAGGAACTTTTATTACGGAAAGCTTGAAAATATTTGGGATATGTAGATAAACTGATTTAAAAAAATAGATTTATCGCTAAAATATTCTCTCTTTGAGTCCACACATATATTTTAAATAAACCAAAATATAAAAAGCCAAGCTAAAATTATTCGAGTCGTTCCATTAATAACAAATTTTTCAGCTGTCGGGCAATTTCACGTTAATTATTAGTATCTGTCACTGTTACCTTTCAATGCGATGACGCGGGTCGATAAAGCTCTACCGTAAAATATTCCGCGAGATATACTCGCTAAAGCTCTCGCTAAAAATTCTCGAACAATGAGAAAATAATAACGGTGCGTGATCGTAGTTTTCCTTTAATCTTGGGAAGAGACGAGGTGCGTCGATATCGGTGATGGCGCCGCCGCTATTTTTATTTGCCTAATCTTCCGCCCCGCCGCTATTATTCTCTCTTACGGCTATATCCATCACTCGCAGGGAGAAAATGCCATAAAAGAACGATACGACGTGCTTCATTTAATTAGGCAAGGCAAACGTTTACCGTGGATTTACTTGTTCCGTCGCTGTTATATTCCCGGTCTTTGTTGAAATATACCCCTTTCTTTTCTAGAGTTTTTTGTTTGCGAAATATCCGCATGAATATGCAGATAACTTGCGTATATGGTCCATTATATTCGCGGAAAACCCGAGATCCATTCGAATCACGGTGCTGCTTTCTCGAGCGGAGATGTAATAGAGAGAGAGAGAGAGAGAGAGAGAAGGGAATAAATTAATTTGCTGAAATTTAATCGCAATATTATACAATATTCGAAAGTCAGATAGATCTCAATATATAATTAGAATTCCTAGAAAATATGTCAGGAAGTTATTCTGACCTAACGCAAAATTTCAAATTCTAAAGCTAAGAGCTTAAAAATGAATAATTAAATAGGTTTTCCTAAATATGCTAAAATTTTAAGTGCAATTAAATTTAGCTAAAGTGTAAAATAATTAAATTTATGCAACGTGGCGAGCTTTTCAAGATCTGCCTTCGTATTCGCGATAACACGACTGCAGTGCGTCCGTTATATGTCAGAAATTTTCTTTCTACGGGGAACGCGTCCGACGGGAAAGGCTGGAATATACCGAAACTGACGCGACCTCGTTACCAAACTGCATCGCACAGCACAGCGAAAAATTTAACGCGTCCACCATCACACCGCCGATATTTTCCATATTCTCGCCTCACGAACGATCCACCATGCATTTTCTCCGTGAATTGGTTCCGCGTGCGCGAGCATGTTCAGGATTGCCGTGAAAATAAGTGGGCGTCCGCGCAAATACCGGAGCGCAACCGCATCGCATATTCATAGAATAAAACGCGAGCGCCGAGGGAGGCACGTTGCGTAACCATCGTCGAAAAGAAAGCTTAGAACCATGCATATTCCATACGGCGGCTTGGTTTCCCAACTAAGGAGCAGGAGGTACTTGGAAAAAGGCGTATACTCTATTCCTCTCGTCGGCACATTCCCTCATGTACCAGGCTTCACGTCCTTGAGCCGAGTTCAAGGATACTTACAATTAAACGAGAAAGCGCGATCGCGATTATGGCGAATGCATATTCCATCCGATTTTAGCGGGATTTCTATAAAACTCGTGCCAATCTTCATTCTCTAGGGCAAGTGACAAGCAATTGACATTATTAAAGATTCACGCGCGTGTCCTTGATCTCGTCGTCAACACGCCTCAAGGAGATTCCCGAGAACATCTTCCAAGAATCCTACTGAGAAACTCGGTCAGTCTCGCGCTTCCCGTGAGATGCAGCGAAATTATTCGAACGAGAAAGGTCAACGCGTGAATTATGCAACGGAAAGAACTCGTGTCGTCCACCGAGGGTTTCCTGGGATCGAAGGTCTTCGATTGATCTTAGTCGACGGACAGAGAAAAAGAAGTAATCATTAATGCCGCCTATCTAAAAAGGTCCTGCCGAGCTAACGGGGGAAAAAAGCGGATCGATCGATCGCTCACGAGAAATATTCCACGTGCCATCGTGGGAAAAGATCGAGAAAATTTATATCATCAATTCGCGCGCGTGCTTTACATAATCTAATAACGATCGCAATGTCAATTTTTTTGCGAGAAATAAAAATTTATTTTTTATTTCATTTTTAAATTTTTTATTTTATTTTAATATAACAAAACCTACAATAAAAATATTGTTAAAAAAATCCGTTCAATATTAAACAAGGAATAAAATTTTATTATATTATACCTCTGTATTTTCTAAGTTTAATTAACAAATAGATTGTAGACTTATGGTGGCGTGTAATTCAAAACTTGTACCACAATACTTTTTTTTAACGATAAATTCATCAGCTTCCAATTAATCTAGAAGAATCCGTACGTGAGAGAAAGTCCATGGAATTTATAGGGCATCCTATACACCGGCTTCTATTCGCGATATCGTGAGACGATTGACTTGCGAGATCGATCTCGGCGAAAAAGAGGCGCCACTCTAAATGGAGAGTAACGGCCATACCGGACTCACGATCTGCTCTCTGGCTCCCACTTCAGGTAAGATCGCCCCTCCCCCCTGCCGTGCCATTTCGCCGAACCTGCACCTAAACGAATGCCGCATAAGGATTCATGGCGGACCTGACCATAAATCGAGGATAACGACTACTCCGTGTACGCGCCGCGAATACCGCCATTAAATGCCAGGAGAGCGTGCGAGCTAGCTCATGTTCCGCAATTATTTCGCCGAAGGACGACCGCTTCTGGGTTCGCCGGAGGTCCTGCAAGATGTGCAGGGACGCGACCGAGTTCTTCCTTCAGGAAGAGGGAGAGGAAAAATGACATGCGGAAAAAAATGATAGGTATACGCATCTTGCACGCACCTTGCGAGAGTTGCGTAATGAGATTTACGCTCGGATTTACGTCTCGTTAAAAATCGCGAGTAACGAAGCGGCGAAGGTCGTTCATTTTTCAAACGACTTTGTAACGTCAAATATAAATCAGGTTTTACCATTCTTTTCGTCGCTTGATTACGCGGATTTATGTCTTCATTAAGTCTATCTCGCTCCGCAAAATTTGATCCACGCCGATGTCGAAATAAACGGTTCGTACACGAAATATTTTATGTACCTCAACGTACGCGTATTACTTCTGCAAGGAGATGAGAACGATGCTAATATCTTTCACTATATATAGAATATTCACGAACAGGTCTTGCTCATTCTATGTTGATTCTAAACATAGATTCAACATGGCAACTTTGAAACACGACATCTTCAAGATGTCTAATAAAATCTTAATATCCATTTTAATGGCTATATAACCATCTTAATAAAACAGGTGAGTTTTATCACTTTTACTGAATTGGTAATATTTAAAAATAGTCTGTTATCTGCAAGCAAGCGTTTTCTGCAACTTTCGAACGCTAAACCGCGCACCGCTTGCCTTCAAAACGCGAGCTCTAATCTAATCTCGCTGCTTTGCAACGCTAAAAGAGAGATATACTTCGCCGGGTTTTTCGCAGAAAATCTATAGGTAGGTACGCATCAGTTCGTTACACTATCACGTATTCACAAAGTATAAAAGCGAGCGAAAATACCTCCGCGCGCGTTTTCGACGGCATGCCAAGGCAATCTTCTCTGTTAATCGTGAGTTGCACCACCACCTGCTGCTGCTGGTTGCTGGCTGTATACCCCTCTACTGTTACGCTACCCCTCTTCCCGTTCCCCCCTCATCCGTTGAGGAGGGTTGATGCACTTTAAATCCCCGGGGCTGTATTTGTTTCGTGCCCTACCGAGCGCGCGCACTTAATTCGAGACCTCGACGGGTCTCCATTCGACAACAATTGAAAGTCGATTGAATATCGTGCCAGGCGAGAGCGCGCGATATTCCTTTTCATATCGGAGCCCGGAGAGAAATACGTGATATAAATTCCGCCCCTTTCGACGGACGGACGGACGGACGGGCGAACGGACGGAATGCGGGGGTGATGCAAATGGGAGAGACGGGAGGGAGTGGGAGATGAATGCAGCCGCGACGCGAAATGGGGTTTGTCGTCGTTTATTTTCCGCGAACCGCGAGCACGGCCGCGCGCTCATAAAAGAACCTCTCTTCTCTCTGCATGCTTCCGGAGCTTTTCCCCCGTGAAAGTTTTAATTTTCACCGGCGCAACAGCGCGAGCGTGCCCGCGTGAATAAAAAGTCCGACGCGGTGCTAGCTTTTCGAAAGCGTGACACTCTCCCTCTGCCTCTCCCTCACCGTTTTTTTTTTTTCACAGTGTATTTTACTGCTGGACGTCAAACTCGTGCGGCGGAAAAAAACGCGCTGTCAATAACATTACCGTGGGAAAGATTTAATAAAAGAAAATACATTTGCGTATGCTTGAGGAAACGATATCTATTGACTTTCGGAGTCGCGTCAGTGGCGCGATACTTAAGCTAATAACTAAAAAAAACCTGATAACTAAGAATCTCTTCGCTAATATAATTAATAATTTCATTGTCAATAATAATTTCATTCTCATAATTTTATTAATTACTAATTATTGCTGTGTGGCTCTGAAAATGCAATAATTAATAAATTTATTCAAGATTTTGCCTTGTAAACATCAGCGTTGAAATGTGCAGAAACAATGAAAAATAAAAGGTGATATTTAAATAAAGACATAAATACAGACATATATTTCTCCTAAAATATAATAAAACTTTTTTCCAAGGTAAGTTCTACGTGCGTAATTTGCAATCGCAAATTTTCACCAAATTTATCTTTCAAATTCATTCAAATGTCACTCTGCTGAGCTTATATTATGATCGTTATAAGCAATCGTATGTAAATAAGATGTCGATATACATCAAAGTGCGCCTCGCATTAAATGTAATCAAATTCAAGAAGAAAAAAATGCCGCGTTGCGAGATATTTTCAATCTTGCAAATCCGTCTTACGCAATTAACGCGCGGCTGAAACGCGTATTATAAAGAAAAAAATCGTTCTTACATAACCCGTATCTGCTAATAATCCCCGATATACGTCGCGTGATCCTTCCGCTTCTCGCTTTTCCGCGCGACCTTGCCACTTACGTCGCACGCCCGCCATTATATGTTTTTTTTTTTCGCAGAACACAGAAGTGACAGAAGCCGCTTCGAACATCGTGCCCGGCGGACATAATCGGATCGCGGGGATATTAAGAGCGAGCGTTACCTGTGACGAACGGTGCGCCGTCTCCTCCTCCGCGCCGTGTAATCCGTTTCGGTCGATGTAATCACCACGTCACAGAAACAACAAAACAGATGAGAGAACTGTCAGTTCCTGTCGCCACGCCACTACCGCCACATCAACTCGTTCGCGATTCGGTCGCGGTGACCGGAGCGGGGAGCCTGGAGCACGGCCGCACTCGACACTCGCGTTTTCGACGAGAGACCGACCGGGAGGCACTCGGCCGCGAGGCACGACGGACGCGATTACGGCTACGAGGGAACCGCCGTTAATCCCGGGATCGGAGCGCGGACGCGTCGCGATCACTCCGATTTACAGGTAATACTCGTGCGGCCGCGAGGCGAGGCGAGGCGCGACGCGATCTCGCGCTCGGGCCGGTAGCAACGTGCGACCACGAACGGCACGAATACCCGCGGATCCACCCGAGGACGCACGAGGCGACACTAGCGCGGCCGAAGTGGCCAGCGGCCCAAGCGCGGGCGCGACGCGCGTATGCCCGATCTTCCCTTCGCCCGCCGAGACGAGTCGCAAAAAATCGCGAAGTCTTTATCCAGGGAGGAGACTCGAGCGAAACCTTCTCGTTCGTCTCCTTCGCTCGCAATTAAAGCCGCTGACAGACACTGTCAGCGGGACTTTTTAACACCGAACGCGAACGCGCGTAAACGCGGACCAGCTAATGAACAAACAACGGCTCTATTAGCGAATGACAACGACACGTGATTCGCGATTCGCCAATCTGGCTGGAATTACGACACTTGTCGCGTCGCGCGAAATCACAAACGACTGCGTTTTCATTAAACCGGTTTCTCGGCTTTCCGGATTAATTGGATTTTCGAAGCGGGGCGAGAACGCGGCGCGTGTATACACTATATACCTACCCCCGAGCAAAGACGAGCTAAGAACTCGAGTTGGATTGAGTTAAACGAAGCGAACACTTTCTTCGTCGCGTCCGCGTCGATCGCGTTTTGATGGCGACGCGAGGAAGGGGGGAAGAAGACTGTGTCTCGCGGGAATCGTGGAAGGAAACTGAGCGGCCGGGCGGTGATCACGATGCACGATGCACGAGAGTCGCGCACGATCGCGATTCTGCGCAGGATGTAGCGCGAACGCGATCGGCAATCGAGAATAATATAGGTACCGTTTTATTAATTACCGCACTAAATAGACAAACGTTGGCCTTGTATTTTTAATAGAACCTGAGAGATATTTTATTATGCTCTTCATATCTACAGCTAATTATCACCGGAAAAAACACTAGAAAAAACATTGTTTTGGTATACGTAGACATTCTATATGTACAACTTATAAATTAGAATAGTTGATGAAAAATAAATTGGCCTGTATAATCATTTTTTTATCTCGACAAAAGTAGTCAACATAAATTCCAATAAAAGCACGTTAATAATTGCTGTAATTTGAAGCAAGAAATTTGAAATCCGTTATTTTGACGCAGTTGGTTTTTCTAGTGTTAAATCCTTTGTTATTAAAAAATCTTTGTAGGGAAACACTATGATCGCTTTCGTAAAGTAGCTGAAGGAGGAACAAAATCGTAATTTCTTGTAATATACAATTATACAATCTAAATAAAATTTCAATAAAAATTTAATCCTTTAATCATTACATTAATTTTCTTGATATATCTTGCTTCAGCTTCTTTTGGATGTTAAATAAGAAGTTGTAAATGTGTCAGATATACCTTAGCGATAAAGCATATGAAAGAAAATAATAAAAAGAATTTTGTAATACTGCGGTTAATATTAAGTCATATAATAGTAACACACGATTTTTAGATGGCATTGCCGCGATGTGTTCTCACGTTTTACATAATTTATTAAATATATCCCCAACATTCCTGTGTTCCCTGAAGCATCTTGTACAGCTCTCGATTTATTAAACTGAAAATCAATAGTATTTCCTATCGTATGTGGCTGTCAAGCGGCAACTAATAAAGGCTGCAAGAAAGGATGTAGAATACGAACGGAATACGCAGATACTGTCCTTGCATAATGCGCATACATTACTGCTAGATGCAAAACGTAATCGAGCCAGATGCAACGGAGACAACGGAATCCTCTCTGATTGGTGCACTACTAATTGAATTGCATTGAACGGACCGTGTGTTCAGTTTTGCGACATCGGATGCCGCATCGAACACCTTGAAACGCTGTAACGCTGTAACCGATATCGTGAGCTTTACGAGCCGCGGTCGCAACGGGATACGCTCGTTTGCCATAACGTGGGTGGTCATGATAGAGCGGTATCCGTTATCATGCTTTTCAGGAATCGACGTTAACACGCGACGTCCCTAGGTAATGGCCGCGGTGGGCAACGCTTTTCCATTAATCGGCCATAGTAATCCGGTAATGCCGAGAACCAATTAATGTCGGACGAATCGCTCCTAAATCGCATAACAATGTTGCAATATTATTGGCGCAACACCTGAGCGTTAATATAATTTTTAATATTTGTACATATGTGGGCAAAAGTGGTGTATATTAAATCCAACGAAAGACAAATTTACATTCCGTTAGACAGATAATATTTTTAATCTTTATCTCGTCGCCGCGTAAGTGAACGACACTTCCTCGTAGAATGTCGTAGATACATCAGTATTGCAAGATAAAAGAAAAGAGAATGCGTGAAACACACGATTCGGCGCGTCACGCAATCGCGCTTTCTCATCACGCGCGTGCACACGTCGAGCTGTTGCGTGCCGGCTCGGCCGATCGACCTTGTCTCGTTTTCTGCCGGTGAGAGAGTTTCGATGAACTGTGGAGGCATGCACCCTTCGACCTGCGAGTCGGACGAGTAGTAATGGCCTGGGCCCTTCTCGGCCTTTCTTTCGGGGGGCTTAGGTTCCGCAGAAGCGATTTCATGGCGGCGGCGGGGGCCACGCTTCGTGACTCCACACACGGTGCAGGGCAAGACCCGCTACCCTCTCTCTCGCTTCGCTATTCGTCCTCGCGCAGGTACACAACTCAGGATACCTAGGGAGCCCCCTGATCACCGTCCTCGTGTTTCATCGCGCAAACTGGCCGGCATGTAAAACCGGTTTCACGAAGGCGAGCGGCGTTCGCGAGCCCTGTTTTCGCCGAATTGGCTGCGGTCCTGGTACCGGATTCGGTCTGGACCCTTAAGAATTTTTGTTTCTCCAACGGCCGGATTCCGACCGCCCGCGATCCGATCGATCGTGATTCCGGAGCGGTCAAGCGGCGACGGCGGCACCGGCCGCGGAGAACTCACTGATCACTCTCGATGGAAGCGATTCGGGATACATTGTTGAGTTAGGGAAAGAGGGAGAGGTCCAGGCGTTACCTGCGGCGACGGACGGCCAGGTCCGTGGTTCGTCGTCCGTGGGCAGTTTTAACGACCGCGTGGCCCGAATCGACCCGTGCTTCTCTCTGTTATTTTCCCCCGCCGCGCCGACAGGGAACTTCTCTCTCACTCATCCTTTCCCAGGATGCGTTAAACCCCGGGAAATGGGATGATTCGGTTTGCATCTTGTTCTCTTTTTTTGTTTTTTACGATCGTTCATTGTTCGAGTGTTGCACGAAATTACGAGCTCGTCTCTCGGAATTTCCTCCACCTGCTCTACAAAACTTTTAAAATCTCTCTCTTAGAGTTTTCAATAATAACGTAGCATTTTAAAAACAAATGCAAAAATATAAATATATAAGGACTTTAAAATTATATTTTAAATTCTATTATTATTCAAGATTTTATAACGATTCTTAATGTTTTAATATCGGTATTAAATGTATACAAAACAGAATTTTAATTTTACATCAACATTAGTTTTGGATGACAAAAAAGTTATTTATCCACCGCGAAATGAAATAAACAACAACATACAGATTATAAGACTTAATTAGAGATCTCTTGCAAATTCTATCGTACCTAAAATCGCCAAAGCAATTTCAATAATAATTTCCGAAACGCGTATATATAGACAATATTGGCAATTTCATACGTCGGAAGAGATAACGAAGCGCGCGCATGAAGAGGATAACTCAAAGAGACTCCGGAGGCTCAATTATCCGATTTTGATGATGTAGAAAAGCATGTCGATGAGACGAGGAGAACGAGAGGGAGGCGAGATCCGACCCTTAGGTGTCTCCGAGGAGCCGACCATCCCCTCTTTCGATCCCGCTCTCAGATCGACCCGGTCGAGTAGTAATTCTAGACCCTGGTCCCTGGTCAGCGGAGCTGGCATACCTCGTCAAGGTTAACTCACTCGTTCCGTCCTGAAATTCCATCCACAGAGAAACACGTCGCGGCACGAGAGGAGAGGGAATCCGTATGGTGGTGAGGGAGAAAGAGAACTTCTTCTTCTTCTTCTTCCTATGTTCTCGTGGCTCGGGGAATTCTGGGTTAATGGCACCGCATTACGATCGCGTGACTTTACCATGAGATCCATGCGCGCGATCTGGATCACACTTGGTGGAAGAGAAGGAGAGGGCAAGAGTTAATGCGGTGAGATTCGAATCGATCTTGAATATAATACCACCGCGCGGATACTCTGCATGTGAGACGGAGCGGATATATAGGGTTCGATCAGCTTGGCCGATTTGCCGAGGATGTAATTATGTTTTTCCGTGATACACGGTTATGTGTATCTGCGCGTGCGGCACGTGAGCCATCGACTTCGCCGTGGGTGAAGAGCGAAGTCACGGGCCTCCGTTTTTTAGGGACGGGGTATCGCGGCAATACTCTCGCAAATATTTCAGTCCGAAGTTCATCAAATGAAAGTTCAAAGGTATAGGATCGATAGAATATGTGTTGTTGCGGCGTATATAATAAATACACAAAACGTCCTATTTCAATCAATCTCCATTTCATCAATTCGAGAAAGTCATTTCTCTTTAATCGTAGTTTGCTACATTGCCTCTATGCAACTTCCGAGCGCTGAATGTTTCGATAATCTGACTTGCGGTTAAAGAATACAAAGGCAGTCTTTGCTCAATAATCAACATCGATATCTAATATAAAAGATAGCTTTAGAGCATCCTGTATATATACTTTCTCGGCTGTGAGTCACTGCACTCTCACTGTTAAGAACCGTACCGAGCGGCCCGATTCGAGTTGGTTAAATCGAGAAGAAAATAAACGAACCATTACACGTGCCAAGTGCATTTAGAAACACATCACTAAATCAAGTCCGATTGCCATTTTTATGACCGTTAAAATCCCGAGAGCCAATTAAAGATTCACGTATCGCAAATATTTTATCGAAATTTCGGATTTGGACGCGCAGTCGTGTCTGCATTCGAGTGAATATACAGGCACGGAAATCTATCGATCGTTTGACGAATCTCTCGTGAGCTGATCTACAGTGACATGAACATCCGCATCGACGATCGACGTTAGAGAGACGTCGAAAATGAGACACAGGAATGACTACGCGACGGGAACGAAACGAGGTCGACCCGTGATTAATTATCTATTTTTGCGTCGACGACACGCTCGGATCGCATCGATCGCGCGAGAACACCGCGATCGTATTTATTTTTATCGTCCCACACGCGAGATTATTATGCCTGGAATACATTAAAACGATTCGTCAACGATATCTATATCGAGAAGTCGGAATTAAACTCGCCTCGGTGTACATCAATTCGTCTTAAATAAGATGGCATTTAAATTAAATTTTCCGATCTTCGGATAAATGTCGAGACGGTTTTGACGCGTGGAATTATACCGGTAAATTATGTTCGGCACAATTAGCCCACTCTCAAACGGTCGCTCACATCTTCTGAAACGGAAATACCCGTGACTATTTCTTAATGAAACGTTGTCGTGTAAACGAGAGATACGACCTGGTTGAATAATGTCGTGTTTACGCGAAGATATACGCGTTAAACATAGCGTTTGAACGTGCGTCTCTACGGACACGTATCCTGTTCGGTGCGCTCCGCCGATGATTACGCAAACTCCCGAGATTATTGCCTTCAGTCCTGTGTCCCTATGAGGAAGGACATTCGAGACCAGGATACGCTGGGGGCGATCATGTTTCCCGCACGTGTACACCAGACAACGAGGGCATGTCCCTCCATTGCCCGTTCTATGAACTGCCCCATAACCAATAAGACATGCGTCAAAATGGAAAGATGATAAGGACTTGGCTTAAAGAGGAAGAGGAGAGAGCTCGCCCATCTTTCTACTATTATAATACTTATATTTTTATAAAATGTTTCCTTATGTGCAATTCTGTATAAGACTGACTAATAAAGTTATTAGTTAACATACATAATTTTTTATAATTTGTATCTTGATATTAGAGTATCTTTTTCTAACGTGTTACATTAATTACGAATTAGTTATACTTCTGAAGTAAATGACTAATTTAATTATAGTTCCCGTTCAAGAATCAATTTTTTCTTGATATTCTTTTTTTCTGATTTAAATATCATATCGCAATGTTCAACATTATACACATTTTCTTATAATTAAGTTTTAAAATGGATTTTGTGCTGAAGTCTTTTCTGTCTTTTCAGATCGTTTTCTGAAAATATGTACTGTAATCTGGTTGATATCTTCCAACGTGTACCTAGCAGCTATTCGTGGAGGACAACAAATCATCTCGATTTCCCCGGAGTGGGCAAACAGCACAGAACGTTGCGAGATTTACGCAAGACGTGCCATTAATGCGTGTCGATGGCTTGAATCACGATTTTGTGTATCTCTTTTTCCGCGTATGCGTTTATCCGCGCAAAGCAGGCATAATAAACGAAGATAGCTGAGAAAACAACACTTCTCTATCGGCATGCGTCCGTGTTCGATCGTTGTCGGACAAGTCACAAGGATCACCACAAAGACATCTTAATCACAAAGTGTTATTCATTAATGCAACTACAATGTTAACCCTAGAAAGCAAAACTGGAGTTCCTTGTCACCCCAAACGATTTGTAAGAAAAGTCATTTTTGCACATTTTGTGCTTTTGCCATTGCTTTAAATAGATTTTATCAATATTTCTCTGACAATAAACAACATGTTATATACACCATCGTTTTCCTCATTAAAAAACGAAGAAAATTCACTATTTAAACTATTAATTTACTGCTGATAGGAAGGATTGAGACACCGGAGAACTTTGGGGTACCGTATCACCCCACTTTTGCCTTTGAAGCTCAGCAAAATAAGTTTTGCTTTTTAGGGTTAAATAGATAAAAGTATCTAGTATATATCTTAAGAATTATAATAGAAAAATTATTTTTATTGTAGAAAAAATATTGTAACAAATCTGCAGTAAAGAAGATAAATAAAAGATGTACATATAAAATATATAAAGTATTGTTTATATACCTTCATACCTTTTTTCTAATTTGCAATATATTTAAGTAACTTTGTAATTATTGCAATCTTGTCATTGAAATAACTCTTTCGCTTTCATAAATGTCGAATAAAGTTTTATAAATATTCTTTTTAAGATACTCGCGAAAGAAATTTAATATTCGTACATTAAATATCCCTGTAATTTCTCTTCCTTACAAAAAAATATGACTTTATTCATACATACGCATGTCGGACTTTCTTATACGATCTAGATCGAACGCATGATTCACACGGCTTTTGTTTTTAGCGTGAACGGGATACCGTCACGCATCTCGCACGCATCTCGTTTCAGAGTCCACATTCGAACACATATCGTTTGTGAGTTCCACAGCCACATTTCTTCCAGATCCTTTTCCGTCTCTTTTTTTTCTTTGTCGGGGAGGAAATAATTACGGTGCCCATTTAAGAACCGGTTTGACTCCAGTTTCTTTCCTTCCCCCGTTCGCCCCTCGCAAACACTCTTTGACGCGAGCCGCCATGCCAACGCGGAGAAATACAGAGAAGAAAGAAGCGGAGCGAATGAATAAACGAAGGAAAGGGAAAGAAAAATAGAAAGAAAAAGAGAAGGAGATCGTGTACGAAGTGTAAGAAGGAGACCGGGGTCGGCGGATAAAATCGCATAGGGCACAAAGGCCGATGAGGGTGGAGAACAGCCGGGAGTGCCATTAACGGAAAGGAGGAGCGCAGCTTCTAAATACGACCTACAGACTAAAGAGAGAACTTATCGAGGGATCGCCTGCCTCAAGGAATCCCAACTTATCGTCGCGACTATTACCGATTTAGTCGGTCACTCTACCTCCGGTCGTTTCCCAAGAGGAAACATCGTGTCGATTTGAAGGACAAACGCGATTACCGTCATGACGATTCGACAGGCCGGGCTGAAAATTCCCAAGTGCTCGATACTCAAAAAGAGTTGGAAGATTCTGGGTTAATCTTTCTCTCTCTCTCTCTCTCTTTCCTTAATTATATCGGGGGGAATAATTTTCGTAGCGGTCTTCTCTTCTTTCATCGTTAGAAAACACGAGTCGAACCATGTCGAGTTTTCCTCTCGTGGTTTTTTCTCTCTCTGTCTCACGAGCGAGCGAACGGTGAGACAGGTAGGTAGGTAGATAAGTTTGACTTGCAAATCACTCCACGCGCGCTCGTTCTTTCGTCTCGGTCTGCCTCTTTTTCTTCTTCGCCTACGTACCGCGCGCGCGGAATGCAATTACCCTAATTGCCGGCACTCTAAGCACGTTGCGTAAGGGCGGTCGGTCGGTCGGTCGTTATCGGTAACTGCGAGTTACATCGTTAAGCGGGCGCGGTATACGGGGTGTTCGGGCGCGTCAAAGATTCGAATAATTCGCCCTTGGCAAATACGTCGAAAGGTCAACAGTTCTCGGACTGTGCCCGATCGAAGAAAGCGACGGTAAATGAAGAGATGCAAAAGAGATGATAAGACTCTCGTTCTTCGTTTAATTTCCAAGTAAAGTTAACTTTAACAGAATTTCAATTTGACATTTACTTACCAAGATATGTAGTGGTCTTTTCATCAAACTTTTACTTAAAGGAAAACTGACTTCAAATTCATTAAAAGAGTCATTATTAAAGTTAAGAAGAGCATTGACAAATCTTATAATATATAGAACTTATCTTTTTTAATTTTTTCTAATTTAAATAAGTACATTAGTATCTATAAATAGATAAATATCTTCCATATCTTCCTATCTTTTTCTGACGAACTTTTATTCGAATCAATAACATCATCGATTATACGTGCGTCACGTATGTGACAAAATTTAACATCTAATTTATATTTAAAAGCTAGAAAAGGAGACGGCGACTATTGATCACCCTATATGTGTACAACTGGTTTCTTCGAGGTCGTGAAGATATCTCGCAGTCGTTAATTCACAGCGAGTTCAGACAGGCGCCTCGAGGCCAGATTCTCGTTCTCTACAGATCAATTCGTATCAGGAAAACGATTACTATGCGCCAATTACTATCGTCACGCATAGATATTTACGTACGCACAAAAAATTCGCATAATCGGAAATCACGGCGACGACAAAAAGCGAAATGACTCGTAGACGAAATAGGCAAAAAAATTATAAGATATATCGCCCGGAATTCGCAAATTGCTCACCGACGTTATCTGCACGAAGTGCACCTGATTCAACTATCTCACGAAGTGTGTCAACAAAAATAGGAAGTCGCCCCGGTTTCCAGGCGGTCTAAATCGAGTCGACGTGTTCGTTTCCGTCCACGTGCTGAGTCGCCACCGTTAGAGTTAGGTACTTAACGCTCGGAACTGACATTAGGACGGCCATTTCCAACCCGGGAATTTCGGTCTTTCTTTCTATCTCTCTCTCTCTCTCTCTCATTTTAAATCAACGAAATCACAGATAAGACCGCCTACCACCATTTTCTTTCCGCTGAGAAAACTATATTCCCGACTCCGAGTTGAAACTTCTCGCGACCTGGTCCGAAGAAGTTTCCTTCCACAGTTACCTCGGTACTCATATCCAATTTCATCGCGACTTTTCTAATACTGGGGTCAAAATAGGAGTATTAACCTTCATTTAAAAAAAAAGTTCCATAAAATTTTTATTTGTGTTTAAATCAAAGTTACTTTTTTATATAATCCTTCTTTTTCTTCTTTTCTCCTGTACGTCTTCTTAAAAGATTTATGAATAAAAGAGTTCTGTTTATAAAGCGACGTATTCGACACGTGAGGATAAGTCATTGCATTCCAATTAGTGCTCACTGATCGTTATTAATATTTTTCACTCATAAATGGTTAAATTAATTAATAGTTTACTCGTTAAGACGATAGAAATTAGCGAGATCGCGAAAATGGTATAATTCTTTCAATCTTGCTCGAAATGGTCGCAACGGGACGCTTCAATCATACTGGGTACCATCGCCAAGGTCGACGGCTCTCGTCCAGCTGCACATAGGTGGGTGATAAAAACCGGCTGTTTATGAGTCGCTCGTTGAGGGGAGCCGCGATGAGGATTAACTGCCGCGTACACATCTCGGGATAGAAGAACGAGCTGGAGGCGAAAGGCAAGAAGGACAGAAACGGGGAGGAAGAGAGCGAACGGACATTAGATGCAGACATATTACGGACCTGGCAAACTGCCACGCGGCACTTCAAGGGACTCGTTTCCAAAACCTGTTTCCGCCTGCATTGTGGCCAAGCCGGTTCTTCCGAAGCGTGTGTGCATCATCAGCACCGGTGCTTTCGCCGCGGGAAAAGCTCGCGATGTTGGAAACGGTAGTCGAGGGCGCTTAAACAGCCTCAACAAAGTAGATTACACGCTGTCGACCACGGTGAGGTCGGTTTCAGCGCATATCTTTCAACGTGACCTACTTCTTCGCTCGTGCAAGGAATGCCATAAATACCAGATCGACGATAAATTATTGTTGGATGAACTTTTTTTTTTATAGAAAACTAAAATATTTTTCCCTATAAATGGAATATGAAAACTCGACCGGATGCAACTTTCATGATCTTTGAAATTTTAACTTCAATAGTTGTAACATAATCAGATATCTATATCTATTTTCGTAATTTTAGTTCTTATATGCTATCTATTTTTGTGATTTTGAAATTTTAATTTCAACACTTATATAATAGCAGCACGATTTAGAATAACATGGATGAAGATAAAAGATACATACATAAGAACTCTTTTCTCTTCAAATTGTTAAAATTTTTGTTAAAATAAGATCCACTTAAAATTAAGCAAAAAATAAGATAAGAAATAAGTTCCGTTATTCGTTTATCAGAAAAGGAGGATATCTCAAAGAAATGTATCGAAGAGATATAAAGTTATCACAGTGATGCGTGCAGCTACGAAAGACCTGCCGGAAAAGCGTGTGCAATGCAACGTATTGCGCTTCGAGGCATCGACTGTGTGCGGAATGCCGATGCGGGGAAGTCTGGGGAACTATTCGACAGCAGCGGCACCAAAGAGAGATTGCCAGACATATTACAACCAGGTTACAACCGACCTGATACAAGAGCGACGACGCTTTTGCACGTTACCGGCGGCGCGGAAAGCTTATCCTGTACCTGTTACAAAACAGGTTCTTTTGTGCACCAGCCCGGTTCTTTATCCCCCTAGCCGTTCATAGCACATAAGAACTCCTGCGGGTTTCTATAGAGCGAGCTAAATGAACCGAATGCCCTGTCTTACGTCGAGGGGGAAAGAGAGAGACCTGCCCGGAACTGGATTTACCGGTGCGAAATCTGGTTTGACAGCTTTTCTCTGAAGCGAGTTCCAGAGTCCGAAATATGCGGGATAAGCGAAGACGGATGATATCGATCGATTGTCAGGCGGCGAACACAATGCCGCTCTTACGTCGCGTGAATTTTTACACCTTATAGGTCGCTTTTTTAACCGTCGGTATCGGAAAAGACGTTATCTTCGCGACACACGTTTTTTTAGTGCTGTAAAACCGATATCTCGTCTTTGAGCTATCTTATGGATTTAATAGATCGATCTAAAAAGTAATAAGATGTCTGTGAGCGTTCGGAGGAAACCGGTTCTATACCAAAAGCGAGCGCAAGCGTTATTATCGGTGAGCGATTATCGGCGAAGCGATTCTAAAAATGTTACATCACACGCGTTATACTTTCTAAAAATACCTTGTGACCTTGAGTGGCCTTCCATCACCTACCCTGGTTTTCTGCTTGTGGTGGATTAACGAGAATATTGCACCCGTTGGTGGCATAAACATTTAAACCAACACGCGCAACAACGTCCTGACGTCAGCCGGGCTTTTACTACTATACGTCTTTGTGGAGGTCGACAATCGCAGTATCTGCCCGTCTACGCAATAACACTCGAAGTGAGAAGTCAGCTACGAAGATAGCGGGTGGCTCCTGCGCGCGCGTTAGTGGGAGTCAACGTACTCGCGATACGCGATAACGCGGCCAGTATGTGCCGTCGGAATAGCGATAACGCGATAACACAACGATTATGGGCCACATGTGTGCCGCGGCTGCATGAAATGGCCGCGGTGAGATATGGTGATTACCAACCAGAACTAACCGAATTATAAGCGAGATTGTCCATTCTGCCTTTCCAGATATAATAGATTATTAATCTTCTCTCTACTAGAACAATTAATATCTTTCTCTAAATTAATTTTATAGAAAAGAGGATTGTAGACGGAAGTAATACAACAAGCTTGAACTACTATAATCGCATCATCTTTAAATAAACACAAGAAGTTTAATATTTTGCTATTTATATTACGCCACATTTACTAGTTTCCCAATTTGTTTTATTATTAGAATATTATTAGGTAATATTTATACTTTATATATCAGATGTGGTATATGCAAAAATAAACCTCGTCGTTGTAATTAAAAAGATTAATTTTGACGCAAAGCCGTTCATAATCCTTCGCTTCACAGTCGCGATATTTTTATCTAAGAGATGGAAAATTTATGCTTACACGCACATCCCTCGACTTGATAACATTGTCAGTAAAACAATAATAATAGCATTTATTCGAGTTTTACGCTAATACGTTTATGGCAAAGGAAAAAAATCTTTTTCTCTTTATTAAAAGTCTCATCCCTTACTAATCTTATTCTAATTCTTCTTATTCTTCTTAGGTTATATTTTGCTTTTATTTTTTCTCAAATGTCTACTTACAAAAACGTGTGTAAATGTGTGTGTGTCCACAGTGTATTGAGTTCGGATCCTGCGGAAAACGAAAAAATTTTTATGTCGCAACGGGATCACGACGTGTGTTACCCGGAAACAACGAGCTTCATTCTACATTCGCCGATCGGCGATAACCCTGGGTGTTCGCGATACAGAGAGAAGAATGGCGGGGTTATCGTGACGATAGGCAGGTTCATGCACAGTAAGCTTGTTAGAGCGAAAGTTTAAGGGAAAAAGCGAATGTTCCATCAATGAAACAGTGATGTAATCACAATACTGATATTTCCCAAATTTTCCGAAAAAAGTTAATTATATGTCAAAAAAATTCTGGGTTATTTTTAAAAGCGAAATAAATCCATGTATTTCCCATAACATGATATTCATCTTTTATAATTTTAATTAATGTTCAGCTACATTATTTCTTATATGAAATATGTTATTTTATTTATTTAGCTGTATGTTATTTTAATTATCTACGCTCCGTACAAATATGATAAAAAAATACGGTACTAAAATTTAGAAAAACAGAATTATTTGCAACGAAATAATAAGAAGATATTATATCGTGTCTTATGGTGACAAAATCAAACAAATATTAAACTTCTCGTGTTTGTTTAAAGATGATGCAATTATAGTAGTTCAAGCTTGTTATATTACTTCCGTCTACAATCCCTTTCTATAAAATTAATTTAGAGAAAGATATTAATTTTTCTAGTATAGAGAGAGGATTAATAATATATTATATCTGGAAAGGCAGAATGGACAATAATAACTCAATCATCACATCATCCGTGCTCCAATTTAGATCTGAAAAATACGGTCGTAATATACATATACGATCAGATTTTTGTCACGTTCTCGAAATATTCCCAGCGGCGGCGGCTATAAATCCGCAATATGGAATATTCAGAAGTTCAGCCAGTCGCAGGTAGTTAAACAGAAACAAATACGGCTCCATAAATAATGCAGCCGCGCACTTTGGACGTGTGTTTAGCGTTTTCTAAAGCTCGTTATTTATAGAAGCGACCGCGACATTTGCATGTTTAACCTGCTCTTGCTTTATAATCTCTCGTCAACGAACCGGGAGACAAACAAAAGAGCACGTCTGAATTGTAGTGCACTTAAATATCTTGGTAACTTAGATATACCGTCAGCATAAATTCCTCTTGAAAATAATTAAATCTTATTTGCGTCTCCGAAGTGTTAACGTATCAAAGGTCTCCCGATTCTCGTAAAAAAATTTCGCAGACAAACGCCTTCGATTTGCTCATAATGTATAAGATTATGGAGGCATTGACATTCCCGGGAAGGAAAAATCTGCCTCGTATTGATAAATAAGTACCGTCCATGCACAAAAAGTGCTGATATTTACTGTGGCCCCGCTATAACTGCGTTCGCGTGTCGCGAGCGGTGGTTGAGAAAAACTACCGGCAATAAAATGCAACGTAACAACGCAAGAAAAATAACGGGACGAGCACCGGGGACGAGCAAAAATGGACGCAACGAAAGCGAAATAAACGCGCTTGGAAAAACAGCAGCAGTTTGTGGCATCAGCGCGAAACCGCCGTGAAAATGAGAAAAACCGTGAGCAACCGCTAGATGAGAGAACGGGCTTATGCGGGCTTTACGTGTATGCACGCGTATGTATGCGTCGGACGAGCGTGCATTTACCGCCTAATCGCGCGATGAATCAAGCAGATAGCGGGTGGGCGAGTTGGGAGAGCGGGCATAATTATTTCCAAGGAAATTAATTTATCGCCACGCGAGAAAAGAAACGGGTTTCGCGGGATTTTGCGCGGGCGCGCTTTTATCGCGACATCAGCTTAAAGCTTAGCTCCGCTTAGCTCCAACTGGCTCCCATTCCCAGTGTCGTGCTCGCGATCTCGTTTGTTTCGTTTTATAAATAGGCGTCCATTTATTGCGTCTATCATTGATACACGAGGGTTATCGTCGCCCGACACGTTGGACTTTGCTTGTGTCGTAATCGTAATTCCTGTGTTCTCCGCTACGAGTTCTCGCTATGAATTGAGGACGTCGCGTTCTTTTTCGGTAGCGCCATATAAGTTCGACTTGATATCACTTCATAAATCGAGCTTGAAATAAGAAAAAATTGGAAAAAAAGAAAATTGAATAATATACGCGTCTCAAAACTGTTGGCGCTGAAAAAAGACAGAATAGCGGGAATATTCGTGTTATCAAAATAAGAACAAATAAGTTTGACTCTCTTCCATTAGTTTTGCCCAGTTTTGCAATCCACCAACCTCGGCTGTGTCGTGCATTGTTTTGCCGAATATCGCAATACCGTCGCTCGTAAAAAATTGGATCGAATTAAACCGGGCGTAGAACTCTCGAGAAACATGCGGACTTACCATGGCGCGGTACCGGGGGCAGTAAGCACGCTGCATATTTACCTGAAACAAAAGGCCATCGTTAATAGTCCGGCGTGTTGGTGGGCGCGACAAACGTCGCGCTGAATAGTCCGACAAACGCGCGCCCAGCCGTAATGACTTAGGGTCGCGGGCTGCGAACAAAGGCGTCGGTAACGCTAACGGCACGCCCGTGAAATTATACGTAAACGCGTCGCTTAGGCATCCGATTAATAACGCATCTCGTCCCCGTGTTTCGAATTTATGCGGCGCGCTGTAATCAGTGGTGTAACGTGACAATATCGATGGTGTTTCAGCTCGGAAAGTATAGCAGATATTTTTAAACTACTTGGATAAAATTTTAATGTCTGAAGATTAAATTCAAAGATATTTCTAGACGACAAATATTAAAGAGTCATAAAGATCTACTCGTCTGCTTAATCGAGGGTTCGTAGACGAAGGAGAGCGCACGAGACATGAAGCAGCCCCTGTACACCATACCTCAAAATTCTCAATCTTTAACATCTCCCAAGAACAAAAAGAGGTTCGCGCTATTAAATGTGCGGTGTCCACGTACGGCCATGAAAACGTGTCGCCAGGTGCGCTTTTTAAAAGCGACCGCCAGCCATTTACGAGCGTAACCGGTGTCCCGCTTTTTTTCCGCTTCTCGAGGCCTTGAGGAATCGGTTCGCGATAAATGGGCGCGTTTAGCATTTCGGTGCAGCTTCGTCTTCCTTTTAATTTCCCTCTTCGACGCAGCCGGTCGCTCGGCAAGCACGCGCGGATTAATTTACAAAACGGGGCCGAAGGTATGGCGGTCCAGATGTTTATGCACCTGCCCGCCCTTTCTGTTTGTACACGGACGCACTATTTTTAAACTCCCGTTCGCGACTGAATCGTTGCCTAGCGCAACATCCACTCGAATCCACGAATACGTCGAACTTGAATGCACACACAATAAACTTTATTTTTTTTTCATATTATCAAACAATAAAAGTAATTCTGTAATGAAAAAGCAACTTCGAAGTTGTTAAATAACTACCGCACAATCTATATATGGTAATTTTTTATTTATCTATTTATCATAAGGATATTTCCATTGTTATATTACTCGCGCTTAAACATGCCATTTTTAAATATTTGCATATACTATCGATTGCATGACCTGATGTGTCTAGTTCGTAACTAATTTTGTAGATCTCTATTATGATTTACGTCGCAAAATCGATGAAGTCAAAGTCGAGATATTAATCAAAATGCAACTCTCGTGTCATCGCTGTTTGTTGACCTCGACGTTGAGGCAAGTCATTAATTTATCGTAGTCACCGTCGGGAATACTTTATGAAGAATATTCTTACTCGTTACACAACGGTCGCAAATTACGTCACATCGGCCGACTCGAGTCCGATGCATCGTACAAATATTTACGGATATTATTTAAATTTCAATGAAAGTCTGGTCTTGACACTCGGCTACATTTTTACTTTCAATCAGATTTTTCTTGCAACAATCGTTGCTTAGCAAATTGAAGTGCCATTATCATCAATAAGATTTTTTCAACTCAAAGAAGTTCTTTGAAAATAGTGAAAGATTTCAAAATTGTCGATATATATATTACGATTGTCATTTCTGCAATTATTTCAAAAACTCTTCTCCGTTTATTTCCATCTTGAAGTAGTAAACTTTTCATGATTAAGTCCCGACTAACATTTCATCGACGCTAAATGTAAATAAAATACGCTAATATAGAGAAAGTCCCTTATTATGAGATAGGTTTCTAATATAAGATAACGGGCTTTCTTTTAAACTAATAGACCCAGATAGGGCCTAATAGTTTAAAAGAAACCCCGTTATCTCATATTAGGAATCCTATCTCATAATAGGGGACTTTCCTCTATTTTAAAAATATGTCAAATTCAAATACAATTGCAATCTTTGCACCAATTATTTCAACTTATATCTAAAACAATCTTAAATTAGGCAACGCTCAAGATTTCCATCTAATCCATCTAATTACATATTGGTGAAACTATTTAAAAAAATATCCAAAGTCAAGGATTGATCAATCAATTACGATTGTATTTAAAATGGGCCGACAACGGCGTCTCCGCGTACTCGCAGTTTCTCTCCTTTTGTCGGGAACAGCGATAGGTCGAATTTAACGGTCGTCGACGCTCAATATGCGCGCCGACGACAACGAGGCCGCAGAGTCTGTTTCATGCCCTCCCTCTGCCATCCTCTCTACCCTCACGGTCCCGTCTCCGTTTTCCCTCTCCCGCCTCCGCGCCTACCTGCCTCGTTTACCCGTTCAACACGTCATTATCGAACCGGTTGCTGCACTTTGCCGTTTGCTGCAGCTGCAATATCGTGCCGCGGCCGCCTCTCTCACGCTCGCCTCCGACGCGTCTCTCATTCAGCCGCGCCGACGCTCGACGGAGGATCGATCGATCTTCGTGACTCGATCGTCGAGACACGCTCGTCCGAGAGCAGACCCGATCGATCGGATTATCTCGAAGCCGGTGGTCGTTTCTTCGGCTTTCGCCAGTTGTGGCGAAGCGAAAGAACGCGGCAAGGTCATTAAATAAGCAATCGTATCCTACTATGCAATTGTCAAAGAATTGATTAAGGAAATTGCATGGTCTTATGCATCGCATGAATGAACGTCGAAAGTTGATTTAGGTCAAGATATCTAAGTAAGAACAAGAGCGTCAATATTAATTTCACTTTTTGAAACATAATGACAAAGATACTTGCTAACTATGGTGAGTCAAGTGTATGATATCACTCGAATAGAACTATATTCCTGGGAGAAACAAATAGCGAATTATCCGAATGCAAATCAAACTTATAAAGAATTCATCGAAAATTAGCCATAAGGATTTCTTCCCCATAAAAAATATTTTAATTTCGCTGACAAACTCTTTTGTCTAATTAATTCTCTTTCCAACCATTCTCGAAATAAAGATAATCTTCCTTATTCCTGCTTTTAGAATTTCTAAGAGGCAATAAAAATCGGAATGTTCGCAATAGAGTTTGCAACAAATGGCGCACGAGATGCACGCTAACAAAGACTGCACTTCCACGCTGACCCGGAACCCGGAACAAATACATAATTCGGGAGGAAGCGCATAAATCAGTAGTTCTTATCCTGTACGATTTAAGACCAAGTCTTGGAAGCGGTCTCTCGGTAACCGTTTGAAAACGTACTGGAACGAGGGAAAAACTCGTAAACGTAACGACGACTGCGGTCATCGAGAGCGCGTTCGCAGACACGAGGGTAATTTCTCGGAATGTCTTCGGGGTTACGAAGCGTGCTCCAATTTCGCGGAGTAAATTAGCGAAAGACGAGAGAAGAGACTAGAGCGAAATGTTTCGGCGTTGACCGACATGTGCGAAAAGAGCGCGATGAAAAAGAACGCGAATTAAGCCCGTGCCGGTTGACAAATGTTTGCGAAGCGTGCTCGGCGAGCGTTTGCGGAGATTCTCTCGCCCCGGCACTTTCACCATTTTATCAATAACGTCGCGCGTTTGCTTCGATTCGATTCGATTGGAATCCTCGTCTCTCGGTGCTCCGCAGAGCGAATCTTGAAAACAATGCGCGATTTGTGAAGGAAGTTCAGTTAAAACAAATAAGAATTTTCTTTCGTACGAGGATATACTTTCTACGTTTTGCGCTTCGAATGTTTCTTGTTTGCGGACGAGGTGTATCATCTATCCATATATGTTTGCAAAGAAGCACGCTGCTTCTCGAGCAATGAAAAGATAAGGTAAATATTTCCGATTTCAAATCTGCGACGAGAGATATGCTAACATTCGATATTTCTGAAAGAATTCAATTCTTGGTGAGATACATATATTATCTGTAAGATACGTACAAAGCCTAAAAATACCGAAAATGCTGTGTAAATGTTAACTCTAAAAATATCAAACTTTTTGCGCCTTTGAAATTATCGTGATGTATATCCCATCCATCAGGTGCTTCTCTCGTGAAAGTAATTTTGTCCGCGATAAGCGCCTATAGACGCTATAAGATCCACCAATCTTGATATCTTGCCTTTTTTTTCGTTCCACCCCAAAGACTGATATAATGGAGATAGATGAAACACGAACGAATTTCATATCGCGCGAGCTGACGGGACCAACGAGACGAGATAATTCATCTCGAACGACAAACAGTGTGTAACGGATGAAGGATACGAGAATAACATAAGCCTCGGTAAATGCTGCAGAGGACGGGTACGAAGAAAAAGCATGGAGACACGTACAAACAGCGGCAGGTTGGTTCTCTGACTGGCTAGCCGGCCGGCTGGCTGGCTTGGTTTGCTGTTTCGCGTTACTCGACGCGGATCTGGTTTCGATTTTATTGCCCCCGCATCGCGCAGGCAATATTTCGTCTTTTACGACCGCGCCGCCGCGCCGTCCTTCGTGGATTTCGCCGGTGCGTTCGTGAACCACGGCCTTCGCGAACCAGGATAAAAACGACTGCAAAAATCTGAGCTCGCGCGGCGTAAGCGTTTTTCGTTGCTCCGTAATAAGCCGTAATATCGTTGCAAGAAGCGACCTCTGATCCGAAAGTGAACCCCAAGAATCTTATGTTTTTTCTTCACCGCCCAATTTCATGATAATGCAGAAAAAATATTTCTGAATAGATACATCTTAAAGTATTAAAATTTAAGGAAAATAAACAGCTGCGTTACAAATATAAATTTATAAGTTCTAATTTGTGGCTTTTTTTCAATCTATCTCAGTAACAAAGTAATTCCGATCAATCCATACATTCAATGCGATTACACGTCGAGTAACAAACTTACGACAGAAACGATGTCCAGCAGTACGAGACAATTTCAACTCGAGTTTGCGGGTTCGTCAGCGCAGGAAGATCGATTCTACCCAGCTGAAATCGGCAAAATGAACTGAATCGAAGCGGCAAGACTGTTTTTCGCGAACGCGAGGCGAAGTGGTTGCCACCGCGATTGTCGAGAACTCGATTATTCGCGCGCGGTGCAGACGAGGGGCGAATCTAAACTCGATTTACCGGCGAATAAGTCGACTCGCCGCAGAAATTCGTAGCACTCGATCGAGGAACGAAGGGTCGAGATTGGCGGTCGACCGCGGACGGTGAACCGACGCGGCTTCGATAATTCGGCGTTTACACCGTAATTTCGCTCACCGAATGCAGAGAGCCGCAAATTCCAGAGAAAGCGAGAGAGGGAGATAGAATCTGCATTGAAAAATACCTCGAACATGAGAACGTATATTTCGGGTACGTGTGTCACAGTAGCTAGGTAAATGGAAAGCGAGCAGGGAGAGACGAGCCAAGGGTGTTCGGGAAACTTTCTCCTAACTGACGAGCGGAATTAACCGTCGCCGCTGCTTGCGCGCGGGAAATGCGGAGAATCGGTGGCTGCAGTTTTATTCGCGGGACAGTTTGCTGACTGCTCAACTCGCTCCCCCTCTTGTGCGCTTCCTTGTAACTAGGGTGAGAGTATCGCGAACAGCGGCTCTGGTTTATCCCCGCTGGTAGTTTGCTCGCATGCGTTAACTCCGTGACGCGCTATCCAATTTTCGACTGACCTAAAAGTTACGCGTGAGAAAATTACGCGATCTAACTCGATGAATCCCGAAAACAATTTTGTCCCTGATATGCACCAATAGTTATCGTTTTACCGTTAAAATACACTTTGAGAACTACTAATAAACACTTTTTTCTTCCAATTTAAATTAAATTAATTCATAGAAAAAAATAACACTTGAGGAAAATTTTTAGGAAATTCATAATCACTTGCCAAGTACCAATCATAACGTAAAGACGACATTGAGAGAAAGTGCATTTTAAATAAGTAAAGCGCGCGTTTACGAGAGAGATTAAAGAAGAGAAAACTTTTATTCTTAATATAAGGTATGGCTCATATAAATAATTTATATATAGAGAGAGAGAGAACAACAAGGAAACGATACTGATGAAACGAAAAAGTAAAATTCACATAAAGTATTTACACGACAAAGATGCAGAGGAACCACCACGTCGGGGTATTTGTGAGGTCGCCGGCAACCCCTTCGATAAACACAGAGCACCCATCCACCCTGAATGAGCGCGTCTTTCTGATCCCCTTCCATTCCGAACCCCAGCACCCTTCTTCGCTTCCCCTCGGTATCCAGGCTGTTCTCGTGTGCGCCAGTTACAATGCTATGAAATAGGGACGCGGGAGAGAGACGAACGAGGGCGGATGGGAGGGGCTGGGGTTGTTTCGAGACGACGATATCGACCGCTTTCCAACCCCGTGGCGACCTTAAAGGGGAACCGTCGTAAACGCGGGTGCGGCGCCTTTAACGTGAGCTCTCGATTTAGACCCACGATATTTGTCAGGAAGGAAAGGAGGGCGGTTTTTATAGCTTTTTTTATATTATCGAACGTTACTTTGCGTATGTTCAATTGTGGACATGCATTCTTTCGGGACGAATATTTTTAAATGACACGGTATCGCTTTTAAACGCTACGTCCCGCTTTCCTAATTGGATCGCATTTACATTTATATTTTAATGTCCAAAGATTGAATTAATCCAGAAATTTCGTTGCACACATGCTGTGTCTGGTAAAACACGATTTTGTATCGCCCTCGCTGTTCATAAAACGCAAAATTGTGCCTTGCGCAACTCTTCTGGTACTGAGCAGTCTTCTCTAAAAGGATCGCGTGAACATATACGGGGCCTTAAATAAAAAGGCCGGGTCCTCTTTTTTTCCACTTGTAATCTGGCGATGATCAGACTATTGCTGCCGCTGCCCGACGTCGCTCCCTCGAAAATGCGGGCAAATAAATCAGCGCGGGAAACGACGTCGAAATGACGCGCCGGCACGCCCGGAAATGCGATTTCTGCGTGACGGCTGACAGACGGACGGGCTGATATTTCGAGCGCCGTAAATAATTCGAGGAGCCGGCGCGCGGTCCTCGAGAGCGTGATAATTTAATAGGAGAGAAGAGCGTGATCTCGCGCGATTTATTATTGCTGATTGATGGCTTGTATCGTGCGCGGCATTGATTAGCGGCCAGATATAATTGTTCGGAAATGGCAAGTGGTAGAAATAGACAGATAGAGAGAGAAAAAGAGAAAGGCAGATTGAGTGACCGAGAGCCGCGAGTAATAATTCATAGACGTGAACAGAAATGAAATGTTTATTATGTCCCAAGATATTGGCCTCCCTTGAGCAGTTAGGTTAATTAAACGAGCACAGAGAAATAATATGAATAAGAGTAACTTAAATAAGTTTATGAATATTTGTCATTATTATTATTAATCGATATATCGCATTAAAACTCTTTTTGCATTCGTCGTTTCTTACTGGACTCAAGGTCCAGCAAGCTCCGCTTGCTTATAGTCGTCTATTCTCTGCGTTCCTAATTAACAGCACACAGATTAATCGTCCTTCACGTTCGCCAGCGCGAAAACCAAAGCCCGCGGCCGATGGGAACGCTGCACGTGTATAATGCGTGTCGCGGTAAACGACTAATATACATACAGCCGTGCATCGTGTCGCGCAAGCCACAATGTAGCTATTGTGGCCGGTCGGAACAAAACGGAACTCGGCGGTGTCTTATTTAATTTTCGACAGCGACGAAAACGGTCCTTTGTGCCGGGCGCACACAGAATTATTCCCGGCAGGATGAAGCCCGCCGCGCGGAAATTAATTAATTCCACGGAGCACTTTGACGGGAGGGGTGCGCGCACACGCGCGACGCCGCGTGTTTACGGCGATGCTGGGTGAACGAGAGCGAGATTGTCGCGGACCGCTCCGCAAAGTTGACGGAAATTCATCGCTCTGGGAGACCGCGACGATTGTACTCTCGTTTGCCATTGCCGTCAGTTGCGAGATGTCCGTCGCGGAAATGCGAACATGTAATTCCGTATCACGTAACGCAAACAGACGGTCGCTTGTTAGCGAGAGATATACCGCGCTGGTCGCGTCTGTCTCGTCCTGCTAAATACAACTGACAACGCGACCGAGTAATTAAGGTCTCTGGCCTGCACTCCTGGCGCTCTCCCTGGAACTGGAAAGTGAAGCGAAATACCGGCGACAACGCCGGCGTTGTCGTGACGAACGAGCCACGAGATCTTTGAGAAACTTTTCCGAAGAGTGGAAGAGAGCGACGTGAAACTTTCGTGGAAGCGCGTCTGAGAACTTGGCGCGTCTGGTGCAAAGGAATGAAGTTAAAATCGATAAGGATTAGATAAAGCAAAAACTCGATGCGCGAAACAACAATGCAAAATATCAAACGCGATCTTTGACGCTTCGCTACGTAGCTTTCGGAAACTTCATTTAAGTTACTCTTGTTCTCAATCTTGACAAGTTAAATTCCTCCTCCGACCGATATTAAATTACGAAACTTAATGGTTGGATAATAATTGGTACATTTGCGGTGCGCCACGTTATAAATCATGACAAATCCGATTTTGTCAGGATTATTCAGGCTACAATAATATCCCGTCTTTCTATTTCTACCGAGGATTATAAAGACGATGGCAATTAAACCTGTTACGCGAAAAATAGCTCCAATTCGTTAATTATAATTTTAAGATAATACAGTATCTTTATATCTTGAGGCAACCAAGTTAATTTGATAGTAATATATAGGTAATAATCTTTCTCTGTATATCGGCTCCGAATAAGCGCAATAATATCAATAACTCACGTAGAGCGTCAGCAAATAAACTCGCGGCGTTTTCCATTTCATGGCTTACCGGAACCTACATTCCCCGTCGCTTACGATCGAGGAAGAGAACGAATGTTCATCCATCCATGGCGCCTCTGACGTTTTACCGCGTCACCTCTCTTTATCGCGCGTGAAATCGAGCGTTCGTCGCAAAAGAATGACCACCGCCGCTCCTCGTCTCGCGGACAATCGGTCGTAATCGGGCTGACTCACGTCGATCTAGGCAATTACAATGGCCTTTCGCGAATGCCCACGTATACGCGATGAATCTGCATGTGCGAAAATGAGAAACGGAGAGAGTCTATATATATATATATATTCTCGATCAAGTAATCTCCTATCTGTATGCCAAACTATCTGGTTATTTCCTCTGGTATTAATTTATTGAATTATTATAATACAGGAACGTAAATATAAAGGCAATGCGCAACATCTCGTGCTTGGGTAATTTTTCCTTGAATTGTAGAAGAAACTTTAATATAGGAAGTAATTCTTTAGCCTCTGACAAGGTCTGATGCGGAAAGAACGACGCAAGTGAGCACGTTAGCGAGATATCTCGGGCGTGGTATATAAAGGGTTAAATTACTGACGATTTGTAATTCACGACCTCGGCGAGGGAAAAAGAACGGCGATTATATACGGCGGAAAATGCACATGCGAATGTATATACGTTACAGGCGCGAGAGAGAAACGTAGAAGCAGAGGAAGAGGGTAGACCGTGAACGTGGGACGAGTGTTGGAGGCGGCTCGGAACAATGTAACGAGCGCGAGATTACCACAAGAATAGCGTGCTCTGATATCGAATTAATTACTTGTTACTTATATTACCAGGATTTCCGGTTTACTTTAACGGGAGGGAGAGTGACTTTGCAAACGCGCGGAAGCTGGTCCTTCTAACGAGGCGCCATAAATTTCCGCTCACATTTTTACATATCGTATCAATGTTTGCTGATTAAAATAGAGAAAAATATATTTATACGTATCGCACGCTCTCACGTACAATGGCTTGATTAAGAGAGGAGGATTTCCCATGCGCGTGCATCTCCCTTATTTTACGTCGGGATAAATAAAACGCCATTTATGATTTTACCGCTGACCCGCCGCGCGGCTTGATTAAAGTACTAAAAATGTATCACCACGCCCGGAAGCCTTAATTAAAACAAAATGTCCCTTAATCCCTCAAATCCTTTCGCGCTTCTTCTCGTCGTCTTACTTGAGCTCTGTTAGATAAAACTGAGAAAACAGGGTCTCTTATAAAGCAGACTCATTGTCAGACAAGGGCAATGTAAAGGAGTTATCTTGCTTTTTAATTTTGAGACGTGAACATTTGAACATAGAATTATTTTATGATGATAAATTCTTTAACGAGTAAGAAAGTAATAGAATCTTACTCTTTATTTAAATTCAAGTAAAACCTTATTTTATTAAAACGTCTTTAATGTTTTATTCATATTTCTATATATTAGAGGATTGTTAATTTGTCGGAAATTAAATATCTGCAAAAATCTATCATTAAAATTATTAGAAATAATAAAAAAACCGGCCATTAAAATTGAACACAACGAGAGTGGAACGGCACGTATATATATATTTGTTTCCTTTAATGTTCATTTACCATGTGTCATTGTTTCGTTATTTGATTAGCAAACTATTTTTTAAATGGAAAAATGGATTTCCTATACAGTGCCTGAGAAATGAAACGGAATGAAAAACAGTCGAATGAAACCTGCAATCAACTACGAATTCAATGTACGCGCGTGGAAAATAAATTCGTCGAAATCTAACTACTCTGAATATTTTATGTGAGAGAATTTTATCCGGACGTGAAATTAAAAGCGCGCTGGTAGGAGCTGAGCTAGTTTTCAATTTAAACGTCGAAGCATTTGAGATATTTGACAGCGAGTACTTTTTTGCTCCTTCGTCCGCTCAATTATTTTCAAAAATAATTTCTGCAAAGAATTATATGTGTATATATGTACATATACATATATGCCGCAATATTTCATGAAATATACTATGCTCATACTTCATACGATCCCTTTCGCATGGAGTTAACTCGTTGACTGGAAATAAATAGATTAAAACGAAGCTTTCAACTCTTAAATGCGGAATTCGAGCCTCTTCTAACCGTGAACAAAAGAAAATTACGTCGCGGTTTCCGATTTCACTATCGGCAGAAAAATCTGAGAATATAGTTCGCGCAGAAAATATTTGGCTTCGCCTGAAGAGTTAATTACAAACCGAGCCATGGTATAATTATCTACAAGCGGAAAAACGCTGTTCGATTCGGCACGATGACTTGCAAGCGTATTAAATGCAACGTCGTTATTATGCCTTCCATACCATCAATCAGTGTAATTCAGAAAGTGAAGAGGAAAATATCTGGGTTTTCCATCTCTCGTCGGAATTAATTTAAAATTCCGACCTTAATGTGAAAAATTGCAGCAAATATGTACTTTTTAATATTACATATTTCGATAATTAATTTATATAGACTGAATCTTTGTTTATACAATGTTATTTCAGATAAACTCAAATATAAGGTTTCTCTATCGATTTAGGCTCGTAAAATTTTATTAGTAAACTCCTCTGATTTTCAAAGTTAAGTTACTTTCCAACTACTAAATGTTTAAACACGAGTTATTTTTCTCAATTTATATGTATGCTACACAGAGTAATGTTCGCACACAGCATTCGATGAACGACATGATGATGATGGAACAGGACCAGAGTCGACTCCAGGTAGTAGTCGATGATTCTGACGAGTCGCGAAGAGAATGGGCGTGCCGCAGTCGCGCGTCGTCGCCTGGCACCGCGTGCATAATAGGTATGTATGTGCGTATGCGTGTTCGCAGCTGCAGTTTAAGCGGGCGACGATGTGCTCGTTAATGACATAATGACTTATGATCGCGCCCCGCCGAGGGACACAAGAGAGATTCGCTCGTCCGTTCGCTCGATAACTGTTATCGAATACAAGAGATACCTATTAGATGGCAACGCGCGACTCCCAAAGGGACTGGCCCTGCCTTTCAGCAAGCTGAACTATTCTGTCCGCGATGATATAGAAGTCGCGGCGAATCGCGTTTGCTAGAATTTACCGCGCGCCGTAAGTAGAAATGAGCTCATTTCTAATCTGAGCGTTATATTTAATTTGCGATGCTTAATTCGCTGTTGCTAATTGTAAACTGTTAAATAAAATAAATAAATAAATTTTTAGTTGGAGATATATTTGTAATTCCCAAATTAATTATTTAGTTATAAATCTGATTAAATAAGCAGAAATGTAAATAATTTTGGATTTAAAAATTCTTCCTAACTTTAAAAAGGAATTTATAAAATCGTTGAATTATTTTTTATGTTTTATTCATTTTTGCTGATAGGTGCGCTCTTAAAGGAAAGCGAAGGAGGAATTACGAAACGAGAACACAGCGAGATTCTCATGTTTCGCATCACATCGCTCATCAATCGTTCAAAGTTTGATCTCTGCTTTTCGTTATCCCCGACTTTCCTCACACCTTACAAAAAACACGATCTCAATAAATAATCTCCCTCGCACGCGCCCGGGGCCGAACAATTATTTTCATACGTTCCATTCGAAGGTCGATCGCCTTGAAACTTGCGAGAGATAGCAATAGAATGCAACGGAGAACACGCTGCAATATGCAAAAACAAACGGAACGATCTGCGAGAGAGTATTGCATGGATCGAATTCCAAATGTAATATTGGTATATGTATTAAAATATTGGTATGTATTAAAAGAATTATCTACAATAACCATTTCTGTTAAAATAATATCATATATCATTGGAATGTCACATTCTGATAAATTAAAACGCGTGCAAACGCTTAAGGAATCAGAACATGCCATTCCAAATGCAACAATCGATACTACGCTGCAAAAATTCATGGGATTTAAATTACAACTGATACTCGATACATATCAATAACATTTTTGTGCCGGAGAGGAACGAAATTCCAGCATGAATTGGAATATTTATCTGGATCAAGTATCGACCTGTGAGCATCTCCTAAGCGACATTTCCGAGTTCGTTAGCCCGCGCTAATGATCCATCGCTCACGCCGTAGGCACTGCTCGCACTGCTACTGATATATCCGTCGGACCAAGACCCGGATGTACGGGAATAGCGCGAAATTCTGCGCGCGCGTATCTGAGTGCGTTGAGAGAGGCGCGATGGCAACAAAAGCATGAGCTAGTGCACTCTTCCAGGGACAAGGAGGGTGGAAAGAGGAGGAAGAGAAGGAGAGCGGAGCGCAGACGGCGAGACTTGGCGCTCGGCCAGGCAGAACGGAGCCAATCTCACTTTCGATTCCGTTGCACCACGCATGGCGGGATGGCCACCTGTGCAAATTGGACCGCACGATCGCGAGCTATATCGCGCTAGGACATCGATTTTCCGGGACAAGCGTGGGAATCCGAGCTCGTGGAATTACATAGCGACGATTTCGAGAGAAAGAGAGAGAGGACCATATAATCACGATAAAATAGGCTATCGAAAGCTACATTGGAGCTTGCGCAATTTTTAAATTTATGCTTGAGAACGAGCGCTTCTTGAAAACATCAATTTAAAAGGATTTTTTTAGCGAACAGATATGTCCGTATCTCTTCAATGGTTAAAAATGAACGAGTGGATATTTTTTATTCTCATAGAAGAAACATAGACAAGGAAAATAAAATAATACAAAAGTATTATTCTCTATTTATTTTTCTCTATTATTATGAAATATGATCTAGCAAATTTCTTACTAATTTTATATATTTTTTTCTGTCTAATCAAATTGAGATTAAAGTTTTACTGTGGCCAATAGAATTACTATTACTTGATTAATGATTTCTTTATTTTATTATTATTGTAAAAGCTATACGTCTTTACGTAAGTATCAATTTAGTGTAAGATTAAAAATAGGTAGAAGATAAGTCTAACAGCGTGAATGTCTGGCAAACTTAAAACATCTTCACTATTAACAGTTCGGCTCTTTAAAAATAGACGATGATTTCTATTTTTAAATATATATATACACACTTAGAAACATCCAGCAGGAAAGTATATCTTAAGTTACTTGGCTTGGCACTCTTCCATGTTACTTCCATGCGAACGAATAGTCTTATGATTTTCAGAAATTAGGTATAATAGGAACAAAACGGCCGTAAATACCGTATAGGGCAGAAAGGGGTAATTTTTTCTCTCGAGAGGCGATAAAGTTTGAAGACCTTGAGGACGACGAGATAGCTCGAGATCTCGCGATTCAAAGTAATGTGGTACCTGTCCAGCAGGCACCACCTGCTGGTTGGCGGTACCACCATGCGCTCCTCCGTCAGGTTGCACCTGCGTGTTTGCGCACCCTTATTCGATTCACGCAGACGGACGGGCGTGCGTGCACGCTGGAATTCAGCGACGGACAGCTGCGACGAGAGACCAGCCTTCGGCTTTTTCGCCTCATTATGCAACCGGCGAGGAGGTAGAAAGGGGAACGAACGGTGCGCACGACTGGTAGATGCCATTTAAACCGATTGTCCCCTGAGAATGCGTGCGTGAGTTTAACGTTTAGAAAGATAGCCGTTTTTATGGTACTGTATTTTGGTCATGGAAAATGCTAAAGAGAGCTCCAAATGTCAGTAATAACAATTGAAATACAAAGAAGAGTTTTTATCCTATGTAAAATTATATACCTAGTACACTTATAAAGATTAAAATATAAAGATAAAAAATTATAGTTCGCGAATAATAGGAAATAGTTATTACACTTATGGTTCATATATTAAAATATGTTTCGATTTATACTGTTCATTATACACGTAACTTTAATATTTATCATATTAGGATCATATCAAGGGAATCATTCTAAAAAACGCTTCTATTTTTAACAAGAATTTTGAAATTACGAAAAAAATTTTTTACTAAAAAAAAAATTAACACAATCTTCGTCGCATAATATATCCAATATCTTTAAAAGTGTTAAAACAATTTACGTTCGTACAACCATCAAGTAACTATGAATCTTTATTCCCTATTTCGATTAAGATACCTTTGTGGTCCATTCGGAAGCCCGAATGGAGTGCTTTTCGCGATCAAGGAAAATGTTTCTTCTTTTTAGAGAGAGTAGACGCGTAATCGAATCATTCTCCGCGTGCCATATATTTTTTTCCGGCCGGTTGTTTTCAACAAGAATCGACCTTTCCCCACGGAGATGGATATTTCGCTCATCCGTCTTCCAAGTCGTAACGTCACTTAAATAAGAGAGAAGGATCAAGGCCGCGTCAAGGAAGAAGACTGCTGGAAAACAACTGGGTGCTCTCATCCTTTTTTTCTCACTTATCTCCCTTTTTCTCCGTTTCCTTTCTTTCGAGACGAGCGCTTTATTACCGCGCCGGGAGAATAATGATATTTAATCCGAGTACACGAGTGTGTCTCCTACCGTCTCACGCTCGTGTCTCGAAAATAAAAAAATGCACACTAATGAAATATAGGAACGACGATAATTCATGGTTCTTGCGAGAACAATTTTCGAAAAGGAGTAAGAAACCTTTTTATCTTTCCGCGTAAAATACTTGATATTTTGACAGAAATAAATAAATTGTGTTATATCCATGATAAAAACACGTATTAATTTTTAATTGCTTATAATTCGAAAATTATCTTCGAAAATTGCTTCGGTATTTTAATAAGAAATATTAAAGATTCTGAATCATATATATCTATTCATGTATAAATTATATTTTATAGATAGATACAAATTATACGATTTTAACGACACAGACTTGTCTTTGAACGATAATGCTTTCCACGAGAATGCTTCCTACAAGAAGAGCCAAGAACTTCAAATGAAGACCACTCCCATTAGTCGCAATTAACAAATCTTTCTGGGTTAGTTCGGACAGGTCTTTTGTGGAGATTCTATTCCGGCGGAGAGCAACAGAGGAACTTAACGAGAAAGGTCATCGAAACTGTTCGTGCGGCATCGAAAAAGCTTCGCAACGCCGTCGGGCACGTGCTGTCTTTACAGGAGTTCAAGTTGCTAATGCAGAAACTTTCACCAAAGTACGCGGAAGGCGAGGGCGCGAAGGAGAAAATAAACCGTGTGGTACATGCAGCATTCCTCGAGGACGTTCTCCGAAAGAAAACAAGGAGACAGTTAAACGTCCGAAACGAAGACAGGAAAGGTGAAAGAAAAGAAGAAAGAGAAATGTTTTAAAGAATCGCGATAAGAAAGTTCACGGCGTCGCGTACATCTCGTCCGTATATCTCGAGACAAGAAAAGTAACTATGCTCGACTAAACTCCAAAGTGCGAAGAATATAGACAAAGCGGATAGGTTCGAGTCTGGTAAATCTTTCACTGAAAAATCCTTTTTTTCCTCTCCGAAGACAGTTACATCTACAACATCGAAAAGTCTCGGTATTTCGGAAGCGGAGGTCCTTTCGAAACATCGAATAGATCTTTCGCAGCGAACGAGAGGATCAATTCGTGCAGGCGATGTCAACGACCTGTATTCTCGTATTTTCCGCTGAACGTATTTCCTTCGCACGAAACTCGCGTACATTAAAATAAAAAGTAAGTTCGTACCTAAGAGATTATTGTAGAGTCAACTCTGGTTGGATATTCCGGTAAAAGACACAACGCGATGGCATGGAAGACATTTTGAAGTTATATAGAACACACTATCATACTATCGTGAGATGCATGTAGTTTCTACGGGAACGACGTCAATGTCATCAATATTCTCGACATGAAGGTGTCCCATGATGGTACACCGCGGAAACATCTTTGCGGTAGTGAAACTCGGAAGCGTGCAGCTTACGGAATAAGGAATCTTTACGATCCTTTAAAAATAAACCTTGTCAAGAGAGATCGGCAATCGCGCGACAAATCGTAAAGTTTGGAAGCGCGATATTTCTTACATTTCTCAAACATAGAAAAAGATAAGCATTCTGCTCGCGATAGGTAATTCGTTTCACCCGAAGTTAAATTTGATACGTAAAATGCGATGAATTTCCATTGAGAAAGTTTCATCAGAGATTAAATATGATTTAATCTCATATTCACATATGTTGTTTGCTACGCGTGAAATTCAACCAAGTATTTATTTTTTATCTTGCAAACATGCGATTTCCAGGTATCTTTGTAACGCCGAATAGCACAGGAAATCCAATATCCCTGACAGAGGGAATTTCAGATAAATACGTGCGCGCGCGCCTAAAGCGGTAAAGAGGAAATCAAGCGTATTCGGAGCAGAGCGGAAAGTTTCACAACAATAATTATCCGAGAGTTTCTGCAACTAGTGGGCAAAACGACCCGGTCGTGCTTAAACCGGAACGAACGTAGCTGCTTAATTACCCGGGGACCGCCACCCAACTGTGTACAAACAAATTCGTTATGGTGCCGTGTGTCGGCTGCCACGTGGAAATGCGAACCCCCAATGATGCGAGCAGTTAGTGACGATCTACAAACGATGATTTACAAACGTTGTGTCGCAACATTGGGATTTCTAAATTAAATTATAATAATCGCCATAACGGTCCAAGCTTGGATCTTAAATAGCATAATATTATTTTATTGTGTGTTACACATATTATCCCCTCCTTCCCTTTAGTTAAATCAATTTTTACCTCCAACTCTTGAAAACTGTGCGCCGACTAGATTTGTCAGACTTAAAAACACAGCCCCTGTTGGAATAGCGAAACGATTCAACTTATGATGTTAAAGAAATTATTGCGAAAAATATTACCCCAGCCAGGGTAATATTTTTCGCAATAATATTACCCTGGCTGGGGTAATATTTTTCGCAATAATTTCTTTAACATCATAAGTTGAATCGTTTCGCTATTCCAACAGGGGCTGTGTTTTTAAGTCTGACAAATCTAGTCGGCGCACAGTTTTCAATAGTTGGAGGTAAAAATTGATTTAACTAAAGGGAAGGAGGGGATAATATGTGTATCACACAATAAAATAATATTATGCTATTAAGATCCAAGCTTGGACCGTTATGACGATTATTCTAATTTAATTTGGTTTGATATGTACGGTCGAATAACTTTAGTCTTCAATATTGGGATTTCTCCCTACACGAAAGAAATCACCTGTTAGTTTGAAGTTACCCGTAGAGAAAGATTGTTCCTAATTTCAAAACACATTATCGGAAAAATTATAAAATATAATGAATGCATGATACATATCGAGAGCTTTTGTGTTTATTCTCGAAAAAATATTTCAATATATTTTCAATTTATTTAAATATCATTATATTTTATTGGCACTTTTAATTCGTTAGAAATTTTGTTTCTAATTCCTCACGTTATAATTTAACAAAATCATAATTGATAAAATTCTATCATCGAGAAAATTACAATTCTGACAGCATCTATATTACGAGAGAAGCATTCGTACGCAGAAAACGAATGCTGTTATCGTCAATCACGTAAAAGCGAGAAGTGCATCTCGGCATGAAAACGATCTTGGGAATGAAAGCTTGTTGCATAGCCAGCGTCGTAACAATCGAAATTGTATTATCGAAAACGTGGCTAACGATATTATCGTAAGCGCCACCGCATCCGCAATTATTTTTTCGCGCTGCAGTGATTTAATCGTCAGATCGTGAAAAATTCGATATATTCACGCCCATGAACAATCTCTTAAACGTCACTTCGTTACATTTCGGTGGCGCGCATAAAAGTTAACGATTGTTGTATATTTGGCATACAAATGGATTGTATTTCGTTAAAGTGGAGCGACCGTTGTTGAAAATTAAATACGAGATTCCCCGCAGAGCTTTTCCGAAAAATACGCCGGAACCGAACGATCCGATTCAATTTTGTCTTGCACACAATATAAACGATCGTCGGAGGTATCGACGTGTATCGGACACGCAGATCGCACATAATACAATTACGAGACGGACCAAAATCATTTTAACGAGCGCGTTATTCGCCCGTACGATCCCCATACACGCGTTGAATGTGTGTGCGTAACGGCTCTCAGTTATACATAGTTAACAAAATCCTCACCCTCTCAGAATAATCATACATGTGGCGCGCCCGGTATCGTCGTACACAGAAAAAAAAAATACAAGTACCCGATCGATCGACGAATTCATCTCGCCGAATGTATCGTGTCGGCGAAACGTAGGGGACGATTCGAGAGGATTTGAAATTAAACGCGAAAACATTCCTATGCGCGCATGCACGCACAGCGGCAGAGATCAATAGTGCGCGCAATTTATGCACAAAATTCTCGCGAATTTAATGGCGGGCTCGATAAAACCACGCTCGGTATTTTGCCTCCCGGATTTCAACGATCCGCCGCGGCCACCGCCGCCGGAAAAATTTAATTACCATTTACGATTTCAATTAAAGCGAGCGACAATGGGCGCGACGTTGATTAAGGTCGATATTAAAACCGGTTCACTGCGACGCACCATCGACGTTTCGCTCGCGCAATTTGATACAAACGTAACATAAATGTAAGCATAATGAGCTGACATTACGACTCGCTTTGATCCGCGAGGTCGACATTAATTTCATATTGATGATGAAGCATCCACCAAACTTGTGCAGAAATGTATTTTTTGCATTTTACAGGCGATTAAAATTGAACAAATATCGCGTAAAATTGACGTACATGGACTCGTAATTGCACTTATACCTACTCGTCGATTTGTCAATTATTATTCGCAACTCAGTCAGATAATCTATTCGATGCATATATTTTATAATCTGATCCATTACTTAAAACAAATGTATGCTGTATATTCTGCTTTTTGCATTTCAAATTAAGATAGACAGACTGTTATACAATTAAATCTAACGTTTATTCGAAGTAAAATTTTCCCCTGTTTTAAAATAAGATATTTATAAAGAAATTAATTTATTAATGATTAGTATTATTTTTACAACTTTTTCTGAGCCAAATAGATTTGTGTGATTAAAATAGATAAAAAATAAAAAAAAGCAAATCGCAAAAAATATTTCATGTTTTGATTCATTAAAATCACAATTTCTGATTTACATTTTTCAATCAAAATAAAGTTAAATTTTATTCCTCAAAAAATCAATAATATTTAAACTGTGAAATAAAAAATATCACTAACAGATTTGTATGCATGCAAGCGAAATTTCACACGATCTCATTAAACAAGATTATTAATCTCACTCCTCAAAATATAAAGATAACTTATCCAACTTTTTAAGTATCTACTCCAATTTAAGATTTAAACTTTATCTATAACAATAAGGGAAGCACATCGAGATTTCGAACTATGGAAAATAACCCTGGTCGTTGTTACAAATATAACGCCCACGTATACCTACTCCGATCACACAAACGGAGATCGCGTCGATTCGTTATATGTAAAAGCGGGGCATGGATTTCGAGCTATTAAGGTTTATTGCGCTCGGAATGCAGGACCCAATAAAAGCCGACACACGCGCCGCTGAATTTCAATATAACAACGTGACCGCGCCGTGTCGAAAGCGTACTCCCCCTCGTGTCCCTTCGCGCTCGAACGAACCGGCAATTAATTTCGAAACGCGATTTATCGGCCGCGGGTCCCGGTCGCGGCGATCGATGAGTCATCACGACGCGACGATTCATTCAAAAGTCGCACCTCGTCGCGCGTGGGCGAGCTCGCATGCTGCATTCGCGGTCATTGTGTCCGCTCTCGCATCGATCCGCACTTTTCTTCCGCTCGCGGATTGCGCAATAAGAGCGCGTATGTGTGTGCCAACGCGATCCCGATACCGATCGCAAAATCGCGCGTCTCCTACGCTCGACTCCCAGCGAATGCTATGACAGCAGTTTTATGAATGAATAGAGACTGGTAATGTCTAATGTACCGTATTATCGATCAGATAATAATAATTATGATCGTGAAGCAACAGATGTGATGTGATAGTTCACACAAGAAAAAAAATTTAACGAGAGGATTTTAATTCAGTACAAATAATCTTTTAAACTCAGGTTGTGAGAGATTTGTTTCAAACATATCGACTTCTCTCTCGCATAAATGCAGACGGTAAGCATGGATGCTGAATTATAATGAGAGCAACAACAGAAAATATCGATATTCCGATCGAGAGATATCATTATGATCTTCACTCGCGCGTCGCATCGCCTGGAATTAACTATCGCGGATGCGGGAAGTGGAAATTACTTTCGTAATTTAGTTACCATCGGATTACAAATTATAGTTACAAATTGCGTTTGTAACTATAATTTGCGAGCGAATCAGTTATGAGTTACGATCCTGCCGTAGGGATGTATCAAGCGTGTCGTGGCAGGAAAGCGTCGATTCGCGCGCGTATCGAGCGCGTTTTAACGTCTCGCTTTTATTGAACGCTTTTATCGAATGCAACGCACGCGATGGGAACGGCGGTGCGGGATTTGAACGGAACCGTACGGGCTCGGTGTTACACGCTCGATATTACGAGTCGAATCCCCCCCGACTTTCCGAAAGCCGGGAAAGAATAACGTCGATACTCGCATTTTTACGAGCGGACACGTTTCGCTTTACTGCCTGTGCACGAACGATAACGGGACGTTATCGTCTCCACCGTATACACGCGCGCGTACACGCGTGCACGATTCGCACCGCACGCGTGTTCACGGCGTTTCAGAGCGGCTCTTTAGGGAGGCGTTTCCGCGCGGCGCCTCCCTCCTAAAAGCGTTTACACTTCTTTCTCGCCGGCTGCTTCTCATGCAAAATATCAACGCTCGCGGTAATGACATATAACTCCGCGGGGAGTTTTCCGATAATCCTTATCCGGCGCGGTAAGCTCGACAGAAACTGCATCATACAGCCCCCTTTTTTATTGTGCTCATAAACCGTTAAAACTCTTATTCGCCGACCGAATGCAGAGTTAACGTGTCACTCCCGTTATGCACGAAACCACGCGGAAGAGCGCGAGAATACAATGTTGCATTTTACGATGGATATTCCACGCGGAAATGGAGTCGTGCAGATAAGGCATACATTGGTATTAATCATATTTATCGAGATTGGATAGGGAATAATGTGCCTCCGCACACACACAGTTGGCTTCGGCCAATTTCATTAGATTAAAAGGACCAACTCTAGCTCTAATTTGATGATACATTCCGCTGAACATTCGTGTATATAGGTAAGGTATCGCATGGTCACTAAGCGTATTTTAAATCAATAAATAATAATAGTTTAATAGAAAAACTACATATATATGACGCGTATGACTTGTCACTCTGTACGTTAGTTTTAACCACTTAATACTTCCGCTCCTTCCACTTCGTGCTTATTATAATAACATAATGCAGGATTCCTTGATTCACATTCCGGTCGAACATGACGTTATTCTTTTGCCGACCTGCACGTATCCTAGAACTAGATTTGTGTCGGCTACTAACGGACATCGTCATGCGAACCGGATAGCTCGCCGTATCGGCGTGTATGCATTCGGTGCAACGCGCATAATGTTGAGTTGCATACATTACGTAGCGCGACAGACCGCCCACGTGCCACCCGACAATGCTTTAATTTGCCGTTCGTTCGCGGTACACGCCCGCACTCTCGCACGTGCGAGGCACACCTACGGCTACGGTCAGTCCTCTCGCTCGAGCGTGTGCACTGTGCAGTATTCGCTCGGCTCGTCCGGCGAAACGGTACTTTCGAGGCAACCATTGCGCTATCACGACCGTCCCCTCGTTACAGTGAAATTGATCCCTTTCAATCCATACGCTCCGCTGACAATTATCAAGCGGTCTCGCTTTCATGTTTCCAAAAAAGAAAAAAATTTTGGAGTTGGTGGGTCGCGCAGTGAGAATAAATTTGCGAAAAACGATGCGATTCTATTCGCACGTTTGTTCCAGGAACGCGTTACGATTGATGAGGGATTAATCAGCCGTTTCCATATTTCTCTCTCTTTCTTTCTCTCTCTCTCTCTCGTTTTAATTGTATCTCCATCCGTTCTGTCCGCCGGAAGTTCGTTGCAAGACTTATGGAAGTATCCATCCGTCGATGTGTACATCGAGAACTTAGAAACGGCAGACGCATCGGTATATTATTATCGGTATCAGGTGCATCGAGCATTATGCGCATCCACGTATAATTAGTATAGAAACTCGCATTTGCGGTGCGTTCGTGCGTGAAGCTGAGTCGACGAAGGTATGAGAGAACGAGAGGGAGAGAACGGGAGGGAGAGAAGTGATACGTGCATTGGGAAACGATTTCGATTACACCGACCCAGAGGAATTGACGACAGACACAGCGGTGATGAATTATTCTCGCAGGAACGTGGAATTGATTGCTTACAATGCTATCGTACGTGACGCGATTCAGCGAATTCAACGATATACCGAAACGATATATCGCCTAATCCCGAAAGTAATTCCGGTGCTGAAATATACAACTATACAAGCGTGTATCTATATACATTTTCATCTTGTTCATCCATTTCTCATCGAATAATAGGCACATCAATCATATAATCTGATATAATTATCCATCTATGGCCACGCGCGTCTCTGAAAAATGTAATCGAGAGGCCAAAAAGCTTCGCTTTTCATCAACATTTTATTTCAGCGCCGGTGAAATTTAATTTACCGTCCCGGTCGAATACACGTGAGACGTAATTGCGTTTGGAATTTCACCGGAGGTAAGTATAAACAACGCTCGGGGTAAACACATGCGCTCTGCGTGAATATCGGTGCTTTTAAAAAGGTGAGACAAAAGGGACGAAAGCACGAACTCTGTCACTCCAGCACTGCACTTCAGGTTCGGATTGAATATTTCTCGACGACGCGGACGTCTAAAGCCCATAACATGTACGATTTCAAACGTTTTTTGAATAGTATTTGGCTCGTCGGAAGTCTCGCCGAAAGCTTCTTTGCTTACGACCACGATCGCCGTTACGATAGATGTAGACGCACCTTAATAATTCATACGATAACTGTGAACGTTACGATCGTCGAGCTTACGATCCATCGTAACGCTGCGATCGTGATCGTAAGCAAAGAACTGTCGTAAACAATATATCTATGTTAATATATCTAACTATAAACACACTTTTTTCGCGCGTCGAGAAGGCTGACATGTTGTTATACTGTTGTAACGCTAGACAAGTGTCAAATCTCCGAGTTCAAGGAGTGAGGTTACGATAGCTGTCGATTCAATCGTCGTAAGGAACTTAACATTACGATAAATGTAAACGCAGCCTCGCGCACCAACTAACGTACACGTCAGCGTCACTGCACATAAACATGCTGTCTCTTTCGTTTTCATGGAGACGCTCGAGACTGGCAATATCGCTCTCTCGCTCTCTCTCGGGAACGCGATTTATTTATTTATCGGCGAGCCGGACTTGAACGTTTTTCACCACACACACACTCCCGAATAGTCCCGAAATTTGGCTCGTCGGATGCCGAGCCCGTCTTGTAACATCTCACCCACGAACGAGTGGAAACCGAGGCGAGCCGGACTCGCGACGTGTATAGGCCACTTTACGGTTATGTTTTTTACTCCTGTCACCTCACATGTGATCGATCGATCGAACTAAGGAAAATAAAAGTGACACGAAACAGTGGCGCCGCGGCGCACTGTGGCGAGAATATGAAAGTAACGCTACCCCCACCACCACGGCGCGCCGCGCGCCGTGGCGAGGATGTGAAAGTGACGACGACGTATCTTAATGTAAAATTTTCAGGTCTGGACTTTTGCATCGCAATATATTTTTTCGTAGGCCACGTAGGGGAAAAATAAAAATACTTTCATTATATAAATTTGGTCCAAGCTTTCCATTGAGCCTAGTTAGAACTTGATCCGTTCACTAGTTATCGAGATCTCAAAATCTCGAGTACTCTCAACATATATATAATTCGTCGCGTCGCGTATATAGAGCCACGGCTGTCTCGCTCCGCGCGTACTTGGCGCGAGACACTACCGTGTCTCTTGATACATTTTCATCTTGTTCATCCATTTCTCATCGAATAATAAGCACATCAATCATATAATCTGATATAATTATCCATCTATGGCCACGCGCGTCTCTGAAAAATGTAATCGAGAGGCCAAAAAGCTTCGCTTTTCATCAACATTTTATTTCAGCGCCGGTGAAATTTAATTTACCGTCCCGGTCGAATACACGTGAGACGTAATTGCGTTTGGAATTTCACCGGAGTCTGTATATTCCTCGTAAAACTGTCTCGGGATAAACAACGCTCTTTAAAAAGCTCGGTGAGACACAATGGCTCTCACGTTATTATCGCGCTGCACGTCGATGCTTGAATATTTAAGCGCATATTGTTCGCCCCGCTGTAACGTTCCTAAATTGACCGAACCCCTTTTCCCGTGTCCTCCCCTCTAGGTGTCAGAACGATCTCCCGTAACGGTGTAACGCGAGTCGAAATGAGGTACCAAACTGCGAGTTGATCGATCGAGACAGAACAAATATTGAGAGTGAAAAGGGCTGCAGCGAGTGAGGAAAGCAAAGGGATAGAAAGACGGGAATGAAGAAGAACGCCGCGTAAGGTATGGGGGTGTAATTTCCCGAGAAGCGAAGCCAACGAGGTCTCGCGTAATTGGTTCGAAGGGTCGGACTTTATATACGTAGCCGTGAAGCCGCGTCTCTCTCGAAACGAGAACGAGACGAGATGGGGCGAAAAGCACGTTTCGCCAAATGCGTATGGAATTTCCATGTAAATGCCGCGCGACGTAACGCTTTCACTGCTCTGCCTTACCTCGGGAACGATAACAATCCATCCCCCCCGTTATTCCCTCCCCTCTCTCCCGTGCTAATGAATTATTCATATTCGCTTCGGATGCTGCATTGTTGAACTGGTGAGTTAACAATGTTCCGCGCAACATTTAACGACCCAGTAATTTCGATATTACAAGTTGCCACAACAACGTTCGATACAAGAGATAATTAAAATGTGATTGCATATATAAAGTGACAGGAATTTCGCGTTATTACCATCTCTGTTCGGAAAACTCGTTCGGACGAGTAAATGCGCGACGAGAACATCGTTCGCAAATTGCTCGCAAGACTAATACTTCCGTGACTATAGAAAATTGGCATAATGCATAAATTACCCTTAACAAGCCTTGATCTATAAACGTAGCAGTCTGTAGATTATTATGTATCGTTGCCCATTAAGTATTGTTGATGTTCTTCTAATTAGTGTCAAACTGTCTTTATATTAAAAATGTGCTAACTGACATTATAAAGAAAATTATAAATAAATTTATAAAAAATATAACAAAGAACTTTTTGCGGCGACCGAGGCAGTTCAATGGACATAGTTCAAAATTATGTAGCTTCTGACATATGCAATCGTCCAAATATAGGCGTAGCTATAAAGGGCCGCACATCGACAGCCCCCCGCCGGCGCCGCCGTCTTCTCTTTTACATTGCCCTTTTTATTTTTCCAGGCGTAATTACCGTGAGACATCAGCGCTCTTGGTGCGGTGCAGCCGCTCAGGGTTGTATTTTCAGCAATGTGTCATCCGACACGCGCTTACGCCAGTCGTTTATTTTTGCGACGTATATAGCCCTCGTGAAAATAAAAAAAGACCCGAACGAGCAGCGGGATGTTGACGAGGGCCCAGGATGCAAGAAATTATACCGACGACCGCGAGAGTGCCACTTCAAAGAACTGCGGGGTCTTGCTATTTTATTACCACGAGGTACCTCTAGTTTCGTACTCGCGAAAAGAAAGATCGGCTTTGAATCTTTTCGTTCGCGAGACGATTTCGACGTAGGAGAGTTCCTCGAACGATCGCATAAATCGATGTTTTCTAACTCTTTAAGATTTTGATTTTTTACTATACAGTATGTGCAGTTTATATGCGGTAAAATAATTAAAAATACCAGGTTGAAAATCGGATAAATCGATGTTGAAGTTGACGTAAATTCGTAATGATTATAACTGATTTATAGATAGCATCAAGTATATATATATGTAAGACTTTTACGGAAATTACACAATTAAATGTACGAATAAAAATAAAATCGATAAATAATCCGAATAATGTATAGTGAGATAATCGTAATAATAAGCACCAGCTGGTAAAAATAGGTAAACTCTGAATTCATTGTATCAGCTATATCAGTATTTAAAATTTTGCTAAATCATGACTTTTATTAAATAATCGAGAACTTGCTAACGAGCTCGACTCGAAGTTATTTGAAGAATTTGACGTTGATTTTCTTATACTCAGACTATAAAGAGATAACCAGGAAGAGATCAGAGATTCCAGGAATATTCACCGAGAGACGATGAGAGAGAATTTTATTTGGTTTCGTAGTCAGAAACCGCCGTGTTATTCCAAAATCGCGAAAAACTCGCCGCGATGATCGTGCAAAAAGACAGACGAAACATTTGAATTATTCACGAGCCATCTCGAATTGGATATTTTCCTGATGCTCCAAACTTCATCGACGACAATCTGTTATCCTTCAATTTGGGCTAAAAACGTGACGCTAACCGAAAATCCGATAGCAACGTCCTGACGCAATCGATTTCACGTAGATTCTCTAAATTAGAATTTAATTCACGTCCACGTCGTTAAATCAACTGGCGCCATAATCACGATTAGTTCATCACGCGATGCACGTAATCATTGTATTAGTATTCATCATATCGTATAATCAAATTTAATATCGATTAATATTGATATTTTACAGTAGTGGTATTGAAGTTACCAATCAGTATATTAATAGATACCTATCGTGAAAATGTGCCGAGTATATTGAAACTAGTAAATCTATTGATATTTTGTAAATGTTGACAAATTAGTATCGGAGACAAAATACCGACACTACGAATATTCAATATCGCAAATATTTCTCCAATATTTAACAATAGTTTATTCAATATTAAAAACGTTAGTAAGACTACACACAGTGTATCACTACCATGATATTCTATCTTTAATCGCATTACCTAATACTATTCTTCGATATTGTTAAAATAAATATCTTATAGGATCTCAAAGCATCTCAAAGGAAGATACAAAACAAAATACCGCAAATATTCGAAATCATTGTCGCGGTCGAAGGTGGAAAGAAACTGTAGCCGATCGAAATTAGGACAAGTTCTCGGTGGGTGCAATTCAGGAAGAAGAGCACAACGACGAAATGACCGCTCGTAATGAGAGCTCGAGTAACCCAGAGAACGAGAGAAAGGAAGATAAATAGACGAGAGATAGGCCGCGGAGGGATCTGAAGAAATGGAGCTAAGAAACGGCCTCTTGAGGATTAGAGCGAATTCACCGCGGACGAAGACCGTGCAATTCTCGTCCCTCGGCCGGTGTTACGCCCATTTCACACAATTCCAATTCTAATTCTGTTCAATGAACAAATACATAAAATAAGATTTTATTTTATATTACTGTGAAGAATTAAACATATATGAAAAATAAAACATAAATTATCATGAAAGTATTTTCTGTATTCTAAGATATGTATAAAATTTCTTTGCGAATTTTAGATCGCGTAACACAGGCTTTAGAGCCGGTGGGAGGTTACCGGCCTCTTCCATCAGAATCACCAGGTCCCTTTTCTTCCTCCTGAGTCAGCCTTTTCTCCATTCTCACCCTCTCGCGTCTCGATACGACTCCTTTTTCTTCTTCTTCTTCTTCTTCTGCTCCCTTCTCTCCCTTCGAATTGCTCGATGGCAGTTCAGGCGATGCCGGCAACGTGTCTTTTGTCCGCGAACCGGTTTCTGCCGGTTCCTCGAACCATTTATTTCCCTCGTCCCTCGGCTACATATGACTATATGCTTCTTCTCCCCTTGCGTCCTCTCCTATAACCCGTTCTCCCAATACGTTCCTCTCGTTCCTTTTCTCGTTCTCCCATCTCACCTATCATCTCGCTCTACCACCCTCGATCGTGTTACACCCTTTTTTTCGGCCGGCGTATCGTACGGCCGGCCGGTTCTCGCACTCGAAATAACGCCCCGGTTTCTGGCAGCCTCCCGAGTCCATGAATGAACGCGGCCGAATCGCTCAGAGGCATGGAGGAGACGAGGAGTCACCGAGCCTGGCTCGTCTGACCTTCGCGCGGATCGATTCGGCGTGCATCTATCGACGGCGACGAAGAAGACGACGAGGACGAGGGCGACGACGACCCCGTTTGACCTCGCTTCATCGACCACGCCGAAGACCTGGACACTGGGTCGACAGAGCTATGCGGTAGCTCACGACCACGTAGGCTCTTCCGCCTTGGCGTCGGTGCACGAGACACGGAAGGGGAGAATTATAGTTATTAGCCTCGATAACTGGCGGTTTATCGACGATGCCATTTCGTACGTAACGGGTATGTCCCGCGCGACACTTCGCCAACTTTGCGCGATGTCGCGCATATTCCTGGATTAATGTTCTTCCCAAGATATATGTATAATAAAAATATGGTTTCTCTGTATTATTGGATGCAATAAACATATAATCTATTCAGATTGACTCATTTAGTAGATATTTTTAAAATTCCTTGATGGTTTTTAAAATTATATTTCTGGTACCTAATTATCGTTAATTAAAAATCTTTTAATATTTGAAGATAATGTTTTTTATCATTAAGCCATGACATCAAATAAAAGGGATTTTCTGCTTAATTGCACTGCAGAAACTTAACTTTCAACTCTTGATTTTCAATCGCTTGTGGTTCGAAAGTTATTGACATCCTAACATTTTAATGAAGGAGAAATCGATTCCACATTAATCAAAGGACGTGCTATCACATGTCAGTTTAATTTAGAAGCACTTTAAATATGTCTATGGAAGAGGAAAAAACTACGATAGTTTCAGATATGACACGTCTCGTTCTGTTTCGTATCAGAAACAGCAATGGTATTATTTGCCTTAGCAACAATCAGTTTTCACGCACTTCCTGCGCCCTAACTCGCGATGTTTACGAGCGCTTGCCGATGTACGACACGACGCGAGCGCGATATCACAGCGCTTTTATCGCGCTTTTATTATGATACCCGAGACGCCGGGGATCGCGTTGTTAAATCAGAACCCTTTCGTTCGTCTTGTTGCTCGCGGACGCGCGCGCGCGAGGGCAAGATTGCTCGAACGATCGATCGGTGAAACGATCCCTATTCCCTCCCGACAAACGCGGGTAAGAATGGCACGTCGAGTAATACCGTGGCAACGGCTATCGGAAACCGAGCGCCGGATAAGCTTTTACTATCCGATAACGATTAACGGCCGTCGGCCGCGATTGTGCCGGCCTGACCCGAGTATCGGCAGAGACCGGCCGATCGCGTTCATCGACTTAAAAAGATTTATCGGCGCACGGCGCCCGCTCTTCGAGCTCGCCTCCGATGAAGTCGGAGAAACTCCGATGTTGCGCGAGCCCCGCTACGAAAGTTCACTGCCTTCGGAACACGATTAAAACAGTATTCATCAACGCGCGAATACCGCACCACTTCTGCCCCAGAGAGAAATTAGCGGGGCAGACATTCCGCGAACCGACTAATGAATTTCGGGCAACCGAGCTTCTCCCGTGCTTCCTACGAGAGTTTCTCTCCATTTGCGTTCTCATTAAATCTCAATTTCAAATAGCACGCCACTCGCGATTATCGTCTCCAGTCGTTTCGGGGCAAGGAAAGTTCCCTCGCTTTCGGAATTGACTATCATTTACGGAAAAATCCGGTGAGTCCGAGAGACTTGAGTTTCTGAAAGTTTCTTTACTTTGAAATCGTTCGTAGAGGTTTAATTACTTTAGATATCGCGGTATTTGCAGGTATAAAATTCTTTGACACAGTTTCCTCAAACGTTAATAATATTAAAAGATGTTTGCATGTTAATATTTTAAATAGATATTTGGCAAGATGCAACTTTCTGATTCGACTTTTTCGCAGACAATAGTCAATTACAGCGCGATATTTTACGATTCACGTGTTTTGCAGACTTATTGACGACTGAATTCCCCTCCGTGTGTGATAGAGTAATTAAGAAAAGACGTAAATTGTGAATACGATCGTAATTGCACGTGTATCGACGTTTTAAGAGAATTAAACCTCGAAGATCACTTACCTTTTTCGAGTTGCTGCGATATTGGGCTTTGTACCCGCGGGGTTGTCTGTAATTGCGCCGCGTTTCCCGGCCGTCTTCGAGGCCTTCTTCCGGGTCGTGGCTAAACAACAAATGAAAAAGACATTAATTAATTTTTTAAAAATAATTAGAGAACATAAAAATTAACATATAAGATATAACTATGTGCGCAAACGTAGCTTTTTATTGCTCACTCAAACCCATATAGGAATAATTTCGTATTTTTAGTAATGTTTTACAAAAAATAAAAATCTTGAATGAAAGTAAACTGATCTACTTAAATAAACGTGACTGTTATATCCTGATTTTTAACGAAGACAAATAGCGGACATAGATTGAGCATCGAATGCTGATACATCGCGTGCAACGAAAATATTTCCACGCTTTCTTTCGAAGTCAGCTGACTGTGCAGTAAAATAAACGATTGTACCGATTTATTACAGCTCGACCGATCACGCAGATTACAGACACGCCACGGATATTGCGGCTCAACTATAATTATGCATACTGCGGTAGAATCGATTTTCATGCGATTACAATGTTTAACGGAACTCGGCAAAATACATAATAAGGATATTCTTATAACAATGAAGTAATAATTAACAAGCAAGAAATAATGTAACAAAATTAAAAGAAATCACAATTGTCTCGCTTTATTTTCAGAAAACGCTCGAAAATCCAAATATCCGTGCATTTAATCCAAATATCCGTGCATTTAATCCAAATGCATGTGGAGTAATGTCGAAATTAAAGAGCGTTGTGTTGCGTTCTATACGGTGTGGAAGCGCAAGAAATAATCGTCCCAACATCTCGAACGTACGGCGTGGATAAGAGCCATTCGCTACATCTTTTCAAGTAATCGGTAACACATCTGTGACATTTGTGCGACTTTCGCCACGGGTAAAATCGCGTAGCCAGCCGCAAAACTTTATAGTCTCGATGGCTCCAGGGGTCTCTATCTCTTTCCCGCATCGTTTTCATTGTCGTCGTCGTCGTTTTACGCCATCCTTCGTCCTTGCTTGCACTATGTGCTGTACGTACGTACATATCCGCAGTCAGATAATCGTAACAGTCAGTCCCGGGCTCTTCGTCGCCGCTCGTAAAGCCACTGGTACTCGGAGGAACAGCGCGGGAGGAATGAGGCGGGCCAGGACAAGGCGGGTTACCGTCTTTGTTTAACTGCCACGTTTATTGCCGCGGTGATAAACGGACGCGGACGCGAGCGCGCTTTCGAGATAAACGCGAGCGAGCGAATGTGTCGCGTATACACGCGGAGACGACAACCTAAATTTTAACGACAAATTCCACGACAAGTCTGAAGTCTAACGTTCCTTAGCGAGATTCTCAAGGTGCGTTGTAATTAAATACAAACGAACATTCTGAAAGGATAAAGTCTAAACAAACAGCGAGATTTTCGTGGTAACTCGAGAGGAGGTGCCTTATCCTCGATCGCTCAGAATTCATTGGCTCTTCTTCGAAATTTTAGTTATGTAAATGCCCACTTCGAGCTTGTCATTAAAATTGCACGAGATCGTAAGTAGAGAAGATGCTCTACGTACATTAGTTAGACCACGAGATAATGTAGCGTAACGTAATACCGCGGTGCATAGCGACGAAAAGAAAGGGAACGAAAATAGGTGCAGGCTAAATTACCGGAATCCGGTGTCAGAGTATTCCAGGCATCTCTTAATAAAATCCTAGACTTCCGCAAAAATAAAATTAGATCTTGAGAGTGCTTCGCTAAATTACTGAAATTTTTTACACCTTAAGTTTCCTCGCCGGGATATAACGCCGCTTTTGGCATACTGTAATCTTCCTTCGCATACCTTCGCAAACGCGATCATCTCGTAAGATTGCACATCTTCCACGGATCGTAACACGCGATACAAAATACAAACGAAAATACGAAAATAGCCTTCAGAGGATTAATATTCTCTTTTTTTATTATAATTATCGATCTTTTAACAACTCTATACTTTATCAAACGTATACGTTAATTCCATACTCCCAATCTCATTTTTCATTTATAGTGGCGTGACTCCAGGAAGTCTTTATCTACTTTTATCTTGATATTTTTCCTACGTTAACAATATTATCTAGTACGTTTTAACTTTCGACATCAATATTATAAAGCTATATAATTCAATTATAATATCAGTCACAACTGTTATGAGATAAGATCGCCAATGATGTTAGGCGGAGGAACGCTGGCAGCAGGTACTAATCGCTCAATCTCCGGCTTTCAGACCTAAGCCTCTGAAGGATTATGTCACCGAACGAGAGCGCGACGATGAGTACAGAAAATTCTCCAAGTCACGACCAGAATCAAGATAAATTTCTCGAATTAATGTTACTGAAAAATTCATTCTATCTCGCCGTGCACAGGTCCTTTGTTGGTTGCACTTTCGCATTTCTGTACGAGAAAAAAGAGCGACCCGTGAGACGCGCCGCGTGCGCGTCCGTGCGGAAGAATCCACCCTCGTATTCTCTTTCTCTCTTCTCCGTCCTCCGTCCTCCCACCTCTCTCTCTCTTTCTCTCTCTCGTGTGTGTTTTATTGCAAATTGAGATTAAAGTCTCTGGCACGAAGCCAGGCATTTCACCTAGGCCGTTGCATTCCGGCAGATACACACGAGCGTTATATCGTTATATGCTCGCTTATGTGTCTCGTGTGCGCGCGCGATGCATCTCGATCACATATACACGAAGAGAAGAGCTCTTACGTGCTGCCTGCAGGCTCTGAAGTACGATTCACATGTACATATATGATACATGCCTGAATAGAGAAAGTCTCTTGAATACGAAATATTTTTTCCTCTTAACTAGAATGCCGAGATGCCACTTGTCTTCGAATTGCAAGCAATTAAAAATAAAAAACTCTCCTAAACTCGCGATAAAACGACGCAATTATCTAAATATAAAATTTAAAAAAAATCAAAATTTAATTATCAAGATACATATATTTTAAATAGATAGTAATGTTAAAGAAGATTGCAACTAGAAGATTGCAACAAACAATAATCTGTCAAAATTTTTCTAAAAATTCCTGTAACAAAAAATTCATAAATATACAAAAAAGGAGGATGCAATTTGCATTAATCAGTTGCATGCCATTTTTTCACGATGTAAAGGCAAGCAAAGTGTAATCATGCTTTCGAACAAGTGTTCAATATAAGTATCGAGAGAGAGCGTATCCGCGAGGTAAAAAATAATCCGGTATACTGGATGATCGCATCAGTCAGTTCTATTTTTACACTCGCGAGTTTCGCACACGAGATATAAATAATAAAAAAGAGAGAGAAAGAAATGGCTGCGCGACGTTGAAGGCGACGACGATGGATGATATTCCATAATGTCATTAACGTACGTCGAGATAATAGCATCTTCGCCAATGGATATAGGTGGACGCATTACGTGCGGACGGCATCTTTTTCCGGCATATGCTAATCTAATTAATGGTTGCGCGGAAACCCCGCATGGTGTGTGTACGCGAATGCGAGCAGCGGCAGTATTTATTACGGTTCAGAGTCCTCGAGATTCGCTCTCCATCTCTCTCTTGTTTTTCTCGTTTTCGCTCTTTTTATTAGGCTTTTAAAATACCAATTTTCGATAATGTTATTTTGCATATTTAATTAAATTTATGTAAAAAAAAAATAAAGAAAAATATGCACATTATTATATTGAGTTATTTAATATTAACCGCCATAATAATTCAAATTTTTCATGCGCAAATTCATTTTTTATCGATGCCCGGAAGCAAAACTGAGCAATATAAGTGTAAATATTTGTAACTCTCTCTCTCTACCTTTACGGCACAGTAGTAATTTAAATTGAATATTACGATGAGCGAACAATTTTCTCTCTCTCCTACATATATATTTTATTTTCCCATCGGGTATTATATTTGAAATTTTTCTGAAAAGTCTATATCGCTTTTTTATTATAATTTAATATGGTAGAGAAATCAATTTAAAAACAGTAATAGTAAAATATTCGACTTTTACATTTCTCTATAAATTAGAACACAGACGTCCCAAAATATGTCATTGATCAGGAGACAGACACATATGTGCAAAAGCATAGATAACGAGGTCTCCTCTTAACAATGTAACAAGTATCGCAAGATATGGATGAAACCGGATTATCTTGGCGCTTTCGATGTCAATAACGAGTCAGTTAGGGAGCAAATTGCGTTTCAACTAAGAAAATTATGCACGAGAACTGGAACGATAACGCGACACGTGAATCGCTTATGTGATAATGATTAAGACAAGCTGAGCGATTGAGCTGTGCGATTAGATATAGAGATAAAGCAATGTTATACATAGATAGGTATAATTATTATTTCAGGATAAAGTTTATTGATCAAATGTGATAATCTTAGGGGCAGATGAATAGAATTCATAACCGTTTCGCATTTTACTTTAAGAATTTATTTATTTATTTTTACCTGTCATTTTCAACAGGATTTATCAACTCTCTCGATCGCTAAGAAGTCATTGGCTCTCCTTTACACTCTCTATAATCTTTTTGGGATGCACGTTTTTTCCTCTAATCCGAATCATCCTCGTTCCATCCCATTCACCCGCATGCTCCTCCGATACCGTTCTACCAGCTTACTAATTTACGTTCTTCGGCGCTCTCGTTTTCCATCGTTATAACGAAGCGTGCCGCGTGTTCCACGAATCGCCGGGATCCGTCGTTATCCTTTATGGCCAGCATTACAGCTAGCAGGTATCGTGAGGAGTACAGGAAACGACGGCGTTACGCCAATGGCACGCACACGCGTGCACGCACCTACTACACACGAGCGTAATCGTATCTCGACGCTGCACGCGTGTAACCCATTACATATATCACGTTACACTCCAAACGCATACGTACGCATACACACACCATCAAGCGGACGAATGCACTGGGCGTCGCGATAAAACCCAGTCGACCAGAAAGACCAGACCAGTTCGCTTGTTCACTGATTTTTACCGCCTTCCTATCGCGACCAACCGGTTCGGGGGAATACCGGTCGTTCCTTTCTACCTACGAACCGATCCACTCGTGCAGGTGACCCCTTTAAGTCGATACGACTTCGTCCATTTTTCGTCCGTGGAAACTGCCGCGAATTGTATACGTGACGCTTTCCAAGTTGAATAGGATTTAATTATAGTGCTCCGAAAAATTTTTCTCACAAGATAAACTCTTTACCGATCAATTCTCTTAACAATTCTAAACAATGCATCTGACGTAGATTGCAGTTACATACTCTTACGAATTAGAAGAAAACTTTTACATACTTTAATAAAATTTGGAGGTGTGAAGAGTGACAATTGTAATTTTTGAAGCGGATGTGATCTCGGACGAAATTTTCCTCGACTAAAGCGAAAATTGATCTCTTATAATCCCTTTACCGCTCGCGACGACTCACGCGAATGCTATTAAATTTCGAGGTATCTATAACAAAGTTTTCGCTGACTCATACACAGCCCCCAGTTACGGATAATGCCGAAAAACCATTTCAGTGCTAAAGGGATTAAACAACCTCATATATCGAATGTCGCGGATGTTATTCGCGCCGCCGTAGCGTCGAGAGAAGGAAGTTTAGCTTGGGGAATGCAAGAGAGGGCTCGGTGTCTGTCCTCGAAGCCCCATTATACGATCGCAAGTAAATTCGCAAGTAACTCCTGCCACCGTCGCCGTCGCCGTCGTCACCGTTGTTGTCGCCGTCACCGTCGTCGTTTGTGCACTGCACAACCCTTGTTAAGCGACAAAAGCCGCCGCCGTGGACGTGCCGCGCGTTTTATCTATGCGCACTCCCGACTCGCATGCAAGTCAAGTATCCGGAGGAATATTGACAGACACAGCGGACCACACTTTCTCGCCTCGCCTCGTCCTGGCTGCACGCACAATTCATGTCGACGTCGTCATTTTTCTTCTACGAGAAAACGCAGAGTGCTCGTTATACTAAAGCGCGAGAATTTATTATCGTCCGTTATACAGTGATGTGTGTACATGTAATACCTCGTTAACGCGGAGTTTTAATCACCTCTCGCTGGGCCGCGCGGATGCAAAGATTATGACGGTAAAGGGGGATTATTAAAATTTCAGGTGATCAATTTTAAAAAGCTTGAAGGAGTAGACAGCCGGTGGGTATTGTGCGTTAACATCCGTGAACAACTCATCTCTGGGCTAAAGAGCTAATTTGACTATAAATTGTTTTACGACTTAATGACAAGTTCCTCGACAAAATTAAAAAAAAAGTGTCGATCTTTCCTTAACGAAAGCTTATTCGTAAAAAACTATTGCACGTGTGTGTTTTAATCTTTCAATTAAAAATTGAAGTTCAATTAAGATATTACGTATAATTGAATAATAATTAATGGTCTGACATTTCTGTTACGAAGGAAATAAAGAGAATTATAGCTAAAAAATTTTAAGACTGAAACTTTTAATGTGCATGAGAAAACTTTAAATAACCTGTTTAAAAAGAATATTATTTTATCATAAGTAGCACCAACGTGCGCGATATTGAAAATGATCGTATTGAAGCTACGATTAATATTATATTTCCGGGATATTATCGAAAATTAAGGAATCCTTTTTTAGAAAATGTAACCTGCCTGATTAAGTAACTCCCCGTTCCTCGCCTCTTGATGCGATTTTCACGTTCGTGAATAATTTCCGGTGCTATTCGATGGAAATGCTGCCGCCGCTGAGGACCAACACGGAGGAGGACGAGAGCAAAACGGCTAATTAAATATGAGCGAGGGTTGCTATTCGAGTCCGCGTAGCTCACGTTGACGATCGAGAGATCCGTCGAAGCTCCACGTTTGAGGGATAATCGCGTGCGGTGACCCGAAATAAACGCGGATTTCTGAATCATTTAGTACTCCACCGTATCGCCTGTAATATTAAAACGTCCGTGGCGCGTATATTGCCGGTAATACGGCAGAGAGAAAGGCGAGGCGCATATGCGCGGTCGCGTTCCGCGCGATGAAATGAGATTCGCGATCCCGAAATGCGCTCCACGCGAGAACCATTCATAATTTCTGCCCGCCATACAAGACGAACGAGCGAGCGAAACAGACGTTGGCGTGTCTCATTAAAAGCGACATTAGTATCCGCGTCAAGAAATTGAAGGCTCATTGTCAGTTAAATATCTTTCTAACGCTAATTGCTGTCAATTATCTCACACAATATCTCTACGCGATTTATAACAATAACCGAGAAAGATCAATAAAAAGAGCTAATAAAGTATAAATATCGGATATCTTCACGGTTCTATGAATTACTTATATCTTTGCAAAACTCGAGTTCTTCGCCGATTTTTTATTTTTTAAGAATTTTCGAATCTGGTCACTAAAGCATAACATCTTCTTTCTAATACTTATATTACGCTTGATAGAAATCGAAAATATGCGAGCCCTTGACAACCCCTTCGGCAGTCCACGAGGACGACGGGCGGCGTCCGTGGATACTCGCATCTCGCCGCAGAGCTCTTTTCGCTCTTCCTCTCACATTCCTCTCTCGTCTCCACGCGTCGCGAAGTTCCGCCGGGAATAAATCCAGCCCGGTCCGGTGTGTATGTGCACGCATTCATGCATAGTGCATGTGCGTTCCTCCTCCCGTTCGCGAAATCGCGCCGGTAGACGGGGTCTCTATGTGCAGCCGGCGTATACGTGCACGCGGCGAAACACACGCGTAAACGCAAACGCGAGCGCATAAATCTACATACACGTACATACGTGGCGCGGCGCATACCTGACGGTACATAAGCGTGTCTCTGCGCCATGTATAATATAACCGTGTTTCCGCGTACATAGGGCGCGTGTTTCTGTGTGTAAGTGCGGCGTGTGTACAACGCTGTCGGAGCGGCAGATATTCGCCGATCGATCGTACCGGGTTATCTGACTGCCAACGAGAATTCATTTTCCCTACCATCTCTCTCTCTCTCTCTCTCTCTGTCTCTCTCTCTCTCTCTCTCTCTCTCTCTCTGTCCATCTATCTATCTCTTTCTCCCTTCCGGTCTTCTCTCGCCCTACCTACTCACCCCTGCTGTTCTCTCTTTCCATCCCTCGCGCTCGCTCGCTCTATCGCTATCCGTTCTCTCTTACCCTCCGACGCCCTCCGTCCATCGCGACTCCCTTTTTCCCCTCTTTCCACCCCTGTTATCTCCCTTCCCCGCACATCATAATAGATCTCCTGGCCCCTCTTTTCATTGTACATCCTTTGTTTCTTCACTCTCTTTCTCTTTCTCTCTTCCTCTTTACCTCCTCCTTCCGTTGTCCGTGACAATTCTCTCGTGTGCTCGTTAATCACATTACGCGTGTATACATCCGCGCGCACTAAATAGAAAAGACGACGGCGGCGAGAGGAAAAAGGGCGAAAAACGATATTCGAGGAGTTTGGCGGAAGGAAGCGGGTGATGGGTGGGAAACTCGCTCTATTTTTTCGCGACAACTATTGTTGTTCGTTATCACCAAAACGGTTTCCTTGGAGAGTAGTAACGATAAATTCGCGGGCAAACTATTCGCGGAATGTCCCCGCTGCTTCGGGGCGCGGAGCTATTTTCGAAATAATCTCAACACTTGTGCTGGTAACGCATCTCGCGGAAATATTTTGTCAGCTACAAAAAATCGAGAGGCTAAAATGGCCGATATCCATGTAATAAAAAAAAAACTGCATAAAAGTATATTCAAATATGTCTTATTGTTAGACTTATGTGTTTGTACATATTTTTTAAATTACGGCGAGCTTTAAGAGATACCTTGACATTCCGTATACGCTGCGGCGTATTATAAACGCTTGTAAAATGTTTAAGTACGCCACGGTTACGAAATTACTTTAGTTTTATTTCGCGTCGCAAATTTTATTTTTATCTATCGCTCGTTACTCGGCACTCCAATTATCGCCGCCGTGTTTATGTTATTGTTCGTTTATCGATAATACCGGAGAAAAAAAGTTTTATTGTTTATTTGCGCTGCGCGAATCTACGAATATACCTGTTATCATCGGCGGCATTGAAAATCTGGGTAAACGCAGGCAAAATATCGGAAGCCGCGAAATTACGTTTAAAAAGACTCCATATCGACAACAGCGGAACGGAAAGAACAGTGAATCATGATGGAAAGTGCTCGTCGCGTAACGGCGCGGCGCGGTGCGGGCGGATCGGAATATCGGCCGCCTCGATACTTTACGATCGACATCTCTTTTTTGCCGAGTACTTCGCAATGCAATAATTTTAGAATTAGAATTTTAGAATTGCCCGGGCTTTAAATCTGCGGCTGCTACGAGTGCTTTTTATCTTTCGGAACGACTCTCGATAGTAAAACCTGATAGCGAAACTATCTTGCCACTGATCGCTGAATTGAGAGTGGCGCTCGACTGTCTTCGTGGAAAGTTTTTGCTGTGGATAGTCGTTTTCGGAAAGAAATTAAATTCGAAGTAAACACTTGGTCTTGCGATTCCCTTAAGCGACTTGAAATAGAAGTGAGTTTTAAGGCAATTGGTAGAGGAGAATAACTTTCGATGGACAAAACATTTCAGTTCAGATATAATTCGGACCAACCGTTTGCTGGAAACGCGAGAGATTTGACGTGTCGCAATTTCAACTATGCTAACAATTAATGGCAGTAAGTTTTTCTCGGGATAACTTAAACTTTATCGATTACAGCCATTCCAGCGGAGTCCCGGCCGAGATGTTTTCACGTAATTAGTTTGGCGAACGTCCGATCACGATTCGCAAATACCGAAGTGCATTCGGGCAAATCGATATGCTGGCCGAGTAGCCCAACCGCGATATCCGTCCTTTCTTGGAATCGCTATCGCTTTGAATCATTGATTGAGCTTTATCATGCAGACAGCTCGGTTTAAGTTGCAAATAAATCAATGATCCCACTGTTCGCCTTTCGCTGAATTCCGCTAAATTTCATACCGCAGTAAACTTCCGCTCTCATGTTTGTCTGGAAATAAGTAGGTATCGAATTTGAATAAATAGACCTTTAAATATTATAGATTAACAGCATAAATCTCCAATATTCATTCAAAAAAGATAGTGACAATTTGACAAATGCAACGTTAGTGTCAAATTAATTATATTAGTTAAAAAAACAGTTCATAACAACTTATAAGGGATATAAAGAATCAATATTTCTTCGACAGAGAGTCAAAGTTTTATCATCGTAATAAATATTTTATATTCGAAACGAAAAATTCTAATGTAGAACTAGCGCAACCACCACCCAATGACATTTCTTGGTTTGACGTCAGTCAAGTCCTACGGTTTTTGACACGTTTCCTTTCACAGTTTACTTCTAAATCGCCAGTGAGTGGCATTAGTTGCTCCAGTTCTAAAATGTCCGGATAATATTTCACTGTCATCCGAAGACGTAGAGCGCAAGACGCACAAAAGTCCCGAGGGCACATCTCTAGAGGAATGATCACCGGCGGTATAATCACATCATCATGGAGCACTTACGTCGTCCGAGGTCGAGGACGTGAGACCAGTCCGGGCCGGTCGGTCACTGTGAGCGTTTATCCATGATGAGGCAGAGAGCGGGGCAGACCGGTGACTTGACTTTCACTGACTTGACACAGCACACAATCATACGACGGGTTCTCTGCGAGGCGACGAGATCATTAACAATCGCGCACGAGACGGGCGCGGCACAAAATTAAGCTGTACGTATATATAATCGTCCTTGCATCAGGATCCCCTTTAAAGGCTAGGTCGACGACGGTGAACCCCTCCACTGGAAAAATCGTATCGATGTACGCGCGCAATCCCCCCCCCCCCCCCCCCCCCCGGACGACAGACGCGAACGACTTCCGGAAGATTCGTGGCACCGAAACGCGTTCGCTGTAACGTCTAGGAGTAGATAATCGGAGCAACGAGCTGAATCGGTGGGTAAATTGATTTATCCCGGGCTAAGCACGAGCGAAGGATAAGTAGAAGACTCCCGAGGGGGGAAAAGTTGGATTCCGGGATCGCGACCTCGTTCAGGAGAAACGAGTCTCATTAAATCCCGGTAAATTCAGTAAACACGAACTTCAACTGCTCCTTAAACAACAAGAACCCTCTCCCAAGATGTGAAACATAGTTATTCAATAGGTTTGCAAACTGACTGAAGTAAATTTTACATTAGCATTTGGTGATTCTACATAATAAAAAAAACATGCAGAAATACATCTTTACTGACGAAATTAATCAACGAACGAAGTAAATCAAACGCGAAAAGTAATCGATCAAACGATAATTATCGCTCAATATTGTTCTGAAATGTTGATAAAAGATCAACCAATATCAAATGATCTAACATCGACCGGGAGGTAGCAAAATATTCACTTCAGATGACACTGCAGCTATTCCAACTAAAGAAATGTCATCAGATTCCACTGGCGTGTTAATTGAGACAGCGGAGTAACATGGTATTGATTGAGAAACCGAGAAAACTCGCACTTCAATTTTTAAAGCGAAGGGCACCAAACTCGGAGCAATCCCTAACTAGTCTCCAAGCACAGGAGCACAGGAACTGGACCCTTTTTCAGGACACGAAGGACAATGTCCGCCGTGATGGCGACAATCAGCATCGACCTGTCGTCACCGATCGCTCGGGACCCGCTGTGCAAAGTCCCCGCCCATGTATCTCGGGGGGATAAACGGAGCTGGTGTGCGAAGTTCCCTTCTTCAGCTGTCACTGAGCTGCATCACGACGCATTATCGACCGGATATTGGATGCCACGAATCCGCCAGAATTCTCGCGATCCGTCCGGCCAGCCAGTGTCGTCGCTCTCTCACAATCACCTCTCTCTCTCTCTCTTTCTCCCTCTCTCCCTTTCTCTCTCCCCCCCTCCCCCTATCTCTGATACTCTCGCGATTTTCGATATAGCTCTCGCGATAGCACTATAAATCGCGTCGCTAATCTCCGGGGGTAGAAACGCGGGATAAAAAGCTGGCCCCCGGCCGCGATGTATACCCTCGACGGCGACGCGCGCGGGCCGGTCAAGACCACAACAATAGAAGAACCACCTCGTCGGTTAGTGGAAAGGGAAGGGGAAAGGGGTAGGTGCGCGCGCGCGCGCGCATGTACGAGAGACGCGGAGCGGGACAGGGGGAGGGGAGTGAAGGGGTATATCGTCGGGCAGGCACCTTCACCCTCGAGACGATGGACGATAGGTCGACCAGGCGGTAGAGACAAAAGCGCGTTGCTGACGATCAAACGCGAACTGCGATACGCCCGGGCCGCAGTGCTGCCGTCTACTGGCACGAGCTTTGCGGAATCGCTTGGCCCCCTGCTCGCCCCCGGCCCCCAACACGCCCGTCACCCTGTGAGGTTCCCTCTCCTTCGGCGGCCCCGACGCCAGCTTCCACCACCCGACCACCAGCTCGTCAACTGCATGCTCGCCGTCGCCACCGCCGCCGCCGCCGCCGCCGCCGCGGCCGTCGGACTCTTCCCCGCTCTCCTATCCGCGCGAGTAGCGATGGAGGGTCGATCCCTCTGGTCCCCCTTCCGTACCTCTCCCTTCGCATCCCTAGACTACCCCTATTTTCCTCTCCTCGCTCGTTCGCACCATGCCCCGGTGCACGGTCGTCATCCCACGAGTGGAGCAGCCGCCTTCAAAACCAGGAGTGTCACGCGACTGACGATAATGTTGCAAACTCGGCGGGCCACGACGATGCATACGCGATAAACTGTCGGCTACCCCCCCCCCCCCCCCTCCTTACTCCTCTTCACTTTGCACTTCCGATCTTCTTGCCAGATCTGTCTCTCTCTCTCTCTTTCTCACTCTCATATACGCTCTTTTTATCTACATCTACCTGTCTCTTCTTCGCACAGTGACTTTCGATTTCACGGCCAGTTATACAAGATAAAAGTTAATTTGCATTTCTTCAATTCTGTCTTCAGTTTTGCGCTCACTTGCTACATCCATCCTTCTTATCTAATTTCTCGTTTTGTATTTCCTTATCTATTACTCATCATTCTTCTCGTTACACATGTTATTTTAAAGATTTAGATTTCTTACCATTATTTTACCTATTCATAATTCTTATTAATTAAAATATTAATTTACGATATTTTAATTCGATATTGTTTCACTCGACCATGGTTTTTTTTTCTCTCTCTGTTATTTAGTATTCTCTCTGTTATAATAAACCAGTACGGCACACTCAGCACGACCAACCGATGTATTCTGATAAGTTATTGTCGTACATTAACATCGCGCAGCTGTCAGGCACGACACGGGCAAACAGCGAATACGGATACGCAAATCAAGCTCCATAAAAATCCACTCGACTGGAGCTCGAAATGGCGAAACGAGTGCGCGGGCGAGAAGACAGAGAAGGGCGGCGTGAAGGGAAGGCCCTTTCACGAACGAGAAGTTGCGTTCGAGCAATCGCGGAATCGTAATTAATTGAATTACGCGGTCGTGGCGTGGAATTCGTCGCACGTCGCTCTGGAGGACGCTGTCGCCGCTCCGAGAAGCTATTACGCGCTTGCACGAGCGCTCATTTTATTGAAATTTTCAATTATATAAATTGCAGAGGCGGGCAACGCTTCTTTAACAGGAAAAACGATTTTCCCTACCCGAAGGTGCGCAGTTGGGCGATTGAACATTCGGTAAGAAAATTAGGTGCGAAATGGCACGTGCCTGAAACATGTCGCGAGCACTTTCGCGATTTTCCTACACCCTTTTTTCATAACTTTGATATGTGTATTGAGCGTTATTTAAAATCTTATTACATACATCGTCACACTTATTGACGCTGTACATCTAGATAGAAAGCAGATATTTAATATTAGATGGAAAAAGAATAGATATTTTTTATATGACAAATTGACTGCAACGAAATATTTAATAAATACAATTTATATAGGTACTGCAAATATTAAGAAGGCTTATCTGAACGAGTAATTCTAAACTCGTCAAAAAACTCTCGACCACAATATCGATAATAAAGTTATCGGATTATTTAATTACACATTCACGTAAATATTATCACGTAACTTTTCTGCGTTTTATCATCAAAGTTTAAACTTATCGAAATTATGCTAAGGCTTTTGATGAGACTACACTTCATACACATGCTTAAACTACAGTTGAGCGTTATCTAAAGTTAGTAGGATAGACATTACATCGCTTCAAATCGACCTCGCGTAGCACGAGTTCGTGCCAATTTATGCTATCGTGCCAACAGGTGACATACAGATAGTGGTTTTGAATTACATTCTGATGACATTCGTATATTGCCTAATAACCACGCAGTAAATCACGATTTAACAAAGTAAGAGAGATTTTTTTAACCCGCTCGATGTGTAGATGCAATAAGCGTGCACATACATATACACATACACGTACATGTTTTGCAGCCGAAAAATTGTATTTATCACGTTAATATTTTGTGATATTCGTGGCTGCGCAAATTATATTTAATATCTGAGAGACATTCGAGAACAAAAATGTAATAAAGATTCAGTTGTCACAAACATCATACATTTAGCTCGGATGGCTCGTTATTAATATTCGAATGTAGCGTATGCAAAAATAGAATGTGAATTTATATGCAGAATGTTCGCTGTTTTATTCAGCATTAATAATCTTGGTAATTACGTTCCGACTTTCTGAAAATGTAAAGTTCGCTTAAATAAACCAAAAGCTTTTGTTGGTTTAATTCTGTAATTTAGTTCACAATTTCTTCTTTTTCTTCTAAAGAGCTATCACTTGATTCTAAATATGTATCTCTAACGCTTTTATCAAAAGTTTTATCAATAAATTTATTATTCATCTCTCTACCTTCTCTATATGTCAAAAGAAAATACAATCCATTAAGATAATGATAATAAAATAAAAACATATGTGATAACTAAGTTTCCTCGCACAAGACACAAACACAAATGCCATCCTTCTGCTCTCTGATGTAGGTCAGGATCGGTTCTCGCGATATAGCGCATCATCCGCATTATATTGAGGCAATAAGAACTTACGCTCCGAGCTTCTTTAGTGCACGACTCGGCAAAGCGGAGCGAATATCGATTTCAAGCAGCATGGCATTCGGCCATTCGAGCATGCCGAGCGAAAAACTTGGCAATTTTACGGCGCGTTTCTTAATGCGATGCGCCGCCGCGTTCTCCATTCCCCTGCACAATCATTGCGGGCACGGTTCCGATTTATTCGACCGTGAGACGCGACCGACGAATCTCTAGAACCGCCATCAAGAGTCGAGCCGACGTTATGTGCATTCAAAGTGACTGCCGGATTATCGGCTTCCGATCACGGTCCTTTTACATCCCGCGTATAACGCGATCGCGTGAAGTTTTAACGTTCGAGCGATATACGACGTCATATAAAGAGCTTCATGTTTCTCGCGACTGCAATTTATTTAGATATAACAGGATCCGGCCACGCAATTTGGCCGAAATTTGGAAATGTATTTTTTTGTTGCGTTTAAATGATAAAATTTTTCTGCCACGAAAAACTTTGCGCGGAATACGCGGTATGCGAGAGTTCGTTAAACTTTTTTACTATCGTTTTTCTCGTGTCTCTTAATTTAGTCGTGAAATTTTTAAATTTGAAAAAAGGTCCAATTTAATTAAAAAATAATTGATTGCCTATTTGATAAACAATCTAATCGACAAGCTACGTGACATATACCTACACACATGTATATGCTACTCTATGTCGAATAATGAAAAGAAAGATATGCATTTATTTAAAGCAAACCTGAGGTAGATCTATTGGGGGATAAAGGGGCACTTTCCTGCTAGCGGCAGGCAATCTGCACGACGCGGACGTACATTTACTAATTTCTGCGCCGTGTGTACGTGAACAGAAGCCAGGATTCTAGGCGGAAGCCCATTGTGAATCGGCGAACCATGAACGAAATGGCTACCTTTACGCTTAGTCGAGTATGGCCACGCGGAATTTATCGGTAATCAATATTGAACGAGACCGGGGAAGAAGAGGGTAGAGAGAGCTAAAGAAAAAAAAATAGAGAAGGAACGTGTAAACGTGTGTGAGAGAAGAGCTTTATGGGTCCGCGTGTCTCGTTGTTTCTGCAACTTTCTTGCTTGTCGAGACTTCCAGGATTCTAAATGAAAGCGTCTGCAAGTCCTCGAATGATAACTCGCTGAGAAATTGGATATAATAACATTCTATAATTTCCTGCTACTCAATATGTAGAGTGACAAACGCGTCGTTATCCGTCAATGATGACGTGAATGATTCACGAAAATGGGAACCTGGGACACTAACCCTTTGGAGGAAATTATATGACATGCTATACCTCTATAGTTATCACACTAATGGATGTTAATCAAATTATAGTCATTTCTATAATAAATCTATATTGACAGTTTAGATATATATAGTAGATATATTTCAAATAGTTTGACACACACATATATAAAAACAAGCGATAAAATGTTATCACCAGATTCACACACATACACATATCCAAATGAACAATATATCTATTTAAATAACATTTAGTTAAGATGCTCTAAAATACTTCATTCTAAATGTAATTCAAACAGACATAATTTTATTTAAATATTTAACTAATTACAGTGCTCCAAAAGATTATAGAAAAGTATGAATAAAATAACCTATAGTATTTATTTCTACATTACATTCCCTGCACATATCTAAATTTTATAGAAATCGTATTGTATCATCATAGTATTCTCATTATGTATCATCCTCGCTAATTAAATGCAATAAAACCATTGTTATTTAAATTTCCCACGACGAGAATACAATTGTCTCTCTCTCTCGTTGCACATTTATAAAAAAATTTCTCAGATGGACCACTCGTTTTTCGCCATCATAAAAGCGACCATTATATTCCTCCGACGATTTTTCGTCGAAATCGGCATCATACTTCTAACGTTCTAACCATCGACATTTCGTCCTCGACGACTGACCTCTCTCTCTCTCTTCAAACGCCACAACTCCCGACGTCGATCAAGGTGGGAAGCCGGCACAAAGTCGCAACACAACACGCAGGGCCAGGCAGCCGTGGCTTTATTTATGTGGCTTACGAGGTATCGATCCGCAGAGCGGAGAGAACGCGCGCGGCGGCGCGCCGCCCGTTCGCGGCAGTAGTTTGGCCAGCCGGGAACTTTGTTGTTCGGCAACTGAAAGTTTCGCGAGGAAACTCCCGCACAAACAGGTGGAACGGGCGATGAAGGCCTTCTGGCACCAGCCGACGCGCAACATCCTATATGTGTGCATGGCTGTGAGAACGCGAGGGTGCATATATAGGTGTGTGTATTTACGTGCAACCAGCTTCCACAGAAGTCTTCTTGAGAATGGGGGGATAAACGCGCGCATGTACACACACTCATACATACACGGGTGCACATATACATAGAATATAGTGAGAGCAAATAGGCGCCAATACAGTGCAGAATGTGGATACGTGTGCGTGCCACATTCCTGTTCGCGTGTCAACAATATCGCGGGTGGAGTGACACAAACAGCCCCCTCCTCTCCCAGCAGTATTCAAGGAGACGCCACCAGGGTCAACCCCTTCCACGTGGGGAGAAGCCGAGAAATATAAATGATCCTGTCGCGCTTCGCGGGAAAATTCGATCGGTGAAAATTCCTGTCGTGGAAATGAGTTAATCACAGATCAATCGAATATCTAAAGCCAGATCGATAATTGAATGACTTTTTGCGCGAAAGAAATAAAAATGTATTTACATCGAAATACTTAGAAACCGAGCTCTAAAGTTTCGTCTAAAAATGCGTTTGAAGCCACGGCCAATGATTCCATGAAAATGTAAACTGTTTAGTCTACTTAACGCAATAATCTCTTGACTGATCTTTATCTCGAATAGTTAATATTGCGGGAAAACGGGATCCTAACATCTACCACATGCCTTGTCAGCCACGGATAGAAGAAACTAAATCGATAAAAATAGCAGTTATTTTGCCATGACGTCGATTTTAACACAGTAATCTTAACGGGATTTCCCCCTCCCTTTTCCGAGTTCTCCGTGCAATTAAACTTCCACGAAAGTTTTTACCGTAGTTGGATTACCTTATATTACGGACACTTAGCGGAAGTTACGTGGCACGTTTGTAGGACACGGCGTGAAACCCACTTTTCGCGCGACAATTATTAACGCTGTAATTAACGCTCGCGTGAGCGACAGCTCGTTCACGTCGGTCTCTGATCGTCGATAACGCGCGTATCAGCACGACCAGACGCATCCCGATCGATGATATCTGACGAATTCATCTACCCGCCGCGCTGGGGTTTTAACGCTTTATGCCAGACGGGGTTAACGCTCGACGCTTAGCGATTTAACCCCGAACTTGCCGTTGTATCTCACGAGATATACCCAACTTTTAAAATTCCGTAATTATGTTTACGCATTTCTCTCTCTCCCTGTTTTCTCATTATTATATCAAGTTTAAAAGATAAAAATATATTCGAGAAGAACTTTACCTCATTTTCCTAAATTTTAGATCTTTGTGAAAGATGCAATTTTTTCTTAATTGCGTGACTATTTTTTACCGTTGCATTATTTTTTAAATTAATGTTGAGGGAAATGGATATATCTTATTAATTTTGAAGATAGAATTCAAGTAAAGGAATTAATTAGAAGCGATGCTCGGCGTGTTCATAGAATTAAAGGGAGCACGCCAACTCAATTCCTCGTGAGACCAAATATCAATTCATTGTCTATAATGTCTGCATCCTCGTCGCGACGTCAAGATGTAAACAGAATGACGAGCGGAAGAGGAAAGACGGGGCAGACTGTCTGGAATTCACATCGCACGGCAAGCTGGAGTAAGAACGAGGACGACGAGCAGGCAAGGCAATCCGGGGGGACCGTGGCCGACTCCCATACTCTACTCTTCGTTGATGGGGAGAAAAAGGGGTGGCAAGGAGCAGACCGCGACACGAAACCGCTAGATACATACTTCGTGGAATTTCCGCAGGTTTGGCACGGAATTAACCAATTTGCAAGGTGATGTTTTGTGTTAGCCCGGCCGGGTAGGTAGGTAGGTAGAGTAGACAGGTAGGGGTGTGTTTTGCGCCAACCATCCGGCGTTGCTCACCTCCAGCCCCCCGCCCTTCGCGTCGCTACCACCCCAACGGCGCCGGTGGATGGTCCCCACCCGCGTGACCTGCCCGAGAATCAATACAGCTACCGACCGCCGCCCCAACCCCCATCCGACCATCCAACCAGCCAGCCACCCCGTGCCCCACCTACTTTCCACGTTACGCACCCCCTTATACCATTCTCGAGTGCCGATTCCCATTCTGGGTTCGCAGCACTGAGCCACGCCGCGCCGCGCCGTTCCCCTTTCTGCCACATTCACCCTATCCATCCCCCGAATCCACCGTTGTGTTTCTCTTTCCATCACTCTCACCCTCACAAACCACCGGCTCACCGTCGCACCCTGCCCCCCTCGCATCGTGCCATTACCCTTCCTGTTTCTCCTTTCTAGCTTCTTCGTCCTTCTCCTCGCCCGCCCGTGTCCTTCGTTCGTTATCCCTCCTTGACCCCCTCTGTCCCCGCTCAACATGCCGCAAGGTTTAGTCGTTTCCCTTGGGCTGGCGTGCAGACTCGGCCAACCACCCCTATTGGCCAAACGATCCTCTAAAGCGGCCGGGGCTGGGAAGGCATAAAAAGAAGATGAGACGTCGGGAACGAGAAGGACGAATGGATACAGAAAGAGAGAGAAGATGAGAGAGAGAGCTTATGAGTCGATCATACCAGGTGAACTTGAGGGAATTCGAGGGAGAGATTGGCGACCAGCCAACTGTTTCGAACCGGAGCGGGGTACTTGCCCGACATTTACTAGTCCGACTAAATCGAATCTCCCTACAAGTAGTATCAGGATAGTGGCACAGTTGAAACGGTCTTCCTAGACTTTAATTCGGAATTTAAAGTGATTCGCGATCGCGATTTTGATATTCGTTTAATATCTGTTATTTTCTTATCATAATTTCGAGATAAAGAGAGTCAATCATCCATCGCGATTTTAGTAGAGCAATATTATTGAATAATTGGAAAAACTGTGCAGCAATTATTTAACATTTTTTGTATTTTTATTCGTCAAAAACTTTTTGCTATAATAATATATGTACATACTTAATGTTGCAAATATTTATCTAAAAACAATTATTGTCTTCAAGATTGTCTTGCAAAAAGCATATATTCCCTTGTTATTGTTATTGTTATTTTATTCCCTTGTTTTATAAAATAGTAAACAAATAAGAGGAAGGGAAAAGAGGTTTCGTTAGAACATCTCTGAAAATAGTTGTCGTAAAGGTTGGATTTGGAGAGGGCGGGATTTCTGGAGAGCGCGTAACTTTCGCCCACTCGTGAAACTTGTTTCGAGAATTTAACCGCTTTTGCGAGAGAGTCCAAGAGTACGGCAAGGAGTATCGTTTATACGAAAGTTGTAGGCGCCACGGGAACACTGTTGCGCACTTTGCGGCACAGAAACGGCTCAGTAATTGAACGCCTCGATCTGGGTATTCATCCTCCGCGGAAAATGTCTACGAGTTTAATGAGAAATGAGGGAAACGACGGTCAAAGAGAAATTACGGGAAGATTCTCTTCCCTCGACGATGTTGACGCGGTTTTATCCCGTTGCAATAGTAATCGAGGTCACGACTTGAGCTCCAAGTACGACTGAAGCCAGCAAAGAAAGGAACAAAAGTGGTCCAGTAGGATGACGAATAGTTGTTATCATTCGCGAAAATAAGAACTGTAATTTATGCACAAAGCAAACAAATTTAAACCTTATTCAACCACACAAGTCGCCTTTTGCAGAATTTTAAATCAAGATTCAATTAGGAAAATATTTAATTCTGAATAGTAATTATTGAGATATATAGGTATATAATAACCTTAAGGTTATTTCTCTTAAAAAAAATTTACTCCGGTATCATCAAAAAATCATTAAAATTAAATTTGAAAGTTCTGTGATCCTAAATATACAACGTAAGATATTCAGTCACGATCTTCTACCCCACATCGCTATTAAATCGATCATATGTCACGAATTTCTCTGCTGAGCGGAGTTTAAAAGTATTATAAACAAATTTTGAGAGCCTGCGAAAGCAAGGAAAGCAAAATCACGATGACTGATATCTTAAAGGCGAGTGGTTCTTCGTCGGCGCGACCTCGTCTCGTAAGCTCTTCTAATGATCGGTCTTCGCGAAACTCTCGGGTGCGAGTTCCATTACGAGCCAGTAGTCGCAAGGTTTAATCCCTTTCCGCGAGTTTTCGAACTCGTATAAGCCAGTCACGAACTTTCCGACGACGTTGCGCGTCGCTCGCGGACCGAAGTACTCGGCATGACTCACACGAATCCTACCACGAGCGAGACGAAAGTTTGTATGCAGCTTACGATGTTCCTGTACGCATCGTGAAAATAGACGAACGCCGCGGGCGTTTCCCCGATTTTAATTCACAAGTTAATATACAAGCACTACGCTCATAGAGATTATCTCCCACTCAACGGTTACATCAAAAATAATGTTTAATTAATCAACATAACAACCATAAATTCTATAAATTTATATGTATTTGTATAAATTAATAAAAATATAAATTTTTTAATATGTATAAAATAGATCGTGATCGTAAATCATGATGTTGAAGATGATTACTTAGCGTTCGATGATTTATTATTCAAACTCAATACCATCAATCTCCGATAATTGACTGCAACGCCGGGTAAACACGCTGTTATTAAAATCTCATTTTCGAGAACGGTTAAGATTGCGCAAACCTCGATCGTGCTGCGAATCGTATGCAAGTTTTATGCGTGCAGAGAGAAAAAGAGAGCGGCTACCCTTAATGTTCAGATAATGCGCGACCTTTAACGCTTCGGTGCTGACTGGGAATCTGTAAAAATGCGATTTAACGCGGCGAATCGTTCTGAGGCCTCGCAAGAGGCGAAAGAGATCTAATCGTCAGAGTTGCGACGGTAATTTTCCTGCGCCAACGAGCAGAATAATTCGCGCAAAACTAGCGGACGTATTGCAGAGTCTGTGGACCCAGGCGATGGTTGGGAAATGGTGGAAAATTAGAAACGGTAATCAGGGAGCTGTGCCACCGAACTACCCGGAGGCTTGGCGGCCGCCTTAAAAGGACTATCCACCTCGCTTTGACAACCCCGAACTTTTGATCGCTTAACGTGCAATTCTCCTTCGGAGTTTCGGCGCCCGATTCTCGCGTGAGTTTGCGGAGCCGCCTTTCAGGGGAACGAGTTATTTCTACTTCCAGATTTCTTCGTACCTCGAGGAAACTTCGGGGAAACTTTCCGAATTCGCTCCCTTCGATCTTACAAATGCTCTTTAATGCGAGAGGGGCTTTTCGTGGCCCCTTCTTACCCCACTCCTTCCCGCTTGTCTCCGGAGGCATTCATAAATCATTTTCTTTCGTCGCGAAATCCATCTCCGCCCCGCGATTATCCTCCTTGCAACGAGAGCAAGGTGGAAACCAGCCAAGGAATTACTTTCTTTCGTAACCTTTGTCGGATGGAATACACCAAGCCACGTCGATGAGTCGCACTTCGCTAAGTTCTGAGATGAATGAGCATAATCTGACACGAAATCTAATCGAGTCCGCTTAAGGAAGGGAGGGTACAAGATGTTCGAGGATTATCAAACATTCTCTATATTCTACTAACGACGCGCAAATTCAATTTCACTTTTTATCACTGGTCTTTCTTTAATGCGAACCAAATAAATAACCATTATATTTACTGTTTTATCACTATAAATAATTAAGCTTTACGTTAAATTTCCATAAAGATAAAATTAACACAACATATACTGAGGATTTCATTATACGTTATAAAAATGTATCGTATTTTTTAACGTATTATATACGTATAATAATCATGTATTACTGCACTTTTATACGCTTAATTCGTCATCAATATATTATACTAATTGTAAGATGTTTAATTAAAAATTAATAAAACGGAAACGAGAATTAGCTATAATCGCTGTGATGATTAGTGTGACACGTTACAATGAAACTTCGCGAGATTCGATTTGATGGACGTATAGGTGTATTTAGGTAAAAGTATCTTTCTTGAAATATATCGCGCGGAGAATGAATCGATACAAATATGACATTCAAGTGGCGTCGGTTATTTTTGCATGAGATCATAACGATGTATTTCAGAATAAACAAGCACCCCACGTCGGAATTGAAAAAAGACGACGCCTGCGGCGCTTAATTATATCTCCGAGACAGTTAATAACGATTTCATGTCAACGCAGCACGCGATTCCGGGCAGAATATGCAATTAGGATCGCCGTTATTCTCGTCGCGTCCCTGTCGTCGTATGTAGCAGAGGTAGCAGATCCAACCGTCGAGGCGTCGAGGCGATAAATCGCGAGATTTATGTCGACAAATTTGACAACATAAACCGTGGAATAGCACTCACTGATCCCGGAGAACAATGCCGAATCGGCGTCTGATTTGCATTTATGAAAAGGGCAAAATACTCGCTGTCCGTATTAATTAACGCTCTGTAGCGAGAGAGCCGTTATTTGTGGAGAATAATAAATCGCGGCGTTCCGATATAGATACACGCGAAATATCATCGAAGGATCGCGGAAGGTAAAACTGGTTAAAATGTTAGTCAACGAAATCAGAATAGAGATTCAAAAACAAATCTAATTTCGATCGTGGATATATATCGTGGCATTCTGTATCACCACCGCGACCTGATATCCGGTTCTATCACCGTCTAGTTCGACCATCGCCGTTATCTAGAATCGGAGGTGCACGTCTCTCCCGAGAAATTCATGGCGTGAGCACGCAAGCACGACAACTATGCCCTCGATTGCCGCCTGGACGGAAAATCGAGCGAAGGGAGAGACAGAAGAGACAAAGGCAAAGAGAGAGAGAGAGAGACAAAGAGAGTGAGAGAGTGCGAGAGAGAGAGGTGGGAGGAAGGGAGAGAGGAATAGGAAGGTGGGGCATTCGCGTACACGACGAACGGAAGTCGGCCGCTAAGGTAGCAACGGACTCTATTCCGGGCTTCCCGATTCCTGAAAGCCCGAGGGTGCTGCAAGCTCGACTCTATTGATTTCCTGCGTTAAAGGGAAACGCTCGGTACGCGTAGGCATCACTTTGTACATCGAAAATCCAGACGCGAGACCTGGCAACAGTTTCCCCGATACTTTCTATTGTATTTTGATGTATTCATCTGTATTTTATATAAGTTACTGAAAGGGGAAAGGCTACTTATACAATTTTAATATTGAAATTAATTAATTACTAATGAGTGTGAAAATAATTATTAATGTATGAAATTTGTTCTCTCTTTATCCTTAGAATAAAAAGATTTCCAGATATAATATAGAATTATAAAAATATGTTCAATGTTTTTTGAAAGTATTTTCAAGTAATAGATTTTAATAAATAAAAATTCTTGAATCTTAAAGTGCTTCCAAGAAAACAGTTTTCTTCCATATTTATAAGTCAATTATATATGGCCAATTCTGGAATATATAAGAAACCGCAATCTTCAGTTATATTTTATAATAGAAATATCAGGGCAATTGTTATCTTGGCGCCCGATATATAACATCGACGTAATGTCACTGGGTTTCGTTTAAGATATCTGCGCAATCGATAATCGATGTCCTATTTTCCGTACCGCCGCTTATCTATAAGCTCAGGTAACACAATAACCGCTGATAACGGCTCCGAGACAACGATATAACGGTACTCTCGCGAGCATATATCCCAACAATGCTGATAAATTAAACGTGTGAAAATTAAATGAAAACGTCTGGTTGAATGTATCGCGATTCACATCGCGTTTCTAAATCGTCTAAATCGGCAAATCTTTTATCCCATCAATTGAGTCTTCGTGTCTACAACAAATCTGGCAACCGACGAGAGTAAGTGATCAGAATGTGCTTGTCTCAAGCATTCACATGCACGTCAACAACGTGCATCGCGAGCGAATACGATGAGATATGCATTGCAAAAGCATACAACAATGTGATTACCGGCGGCGGTTTCCTTTCGGAATGGCACATCGACTCGATTCCAATTACGATTTACCATGTGACGGCCGCAAGCGCTATCGTCACGCGCGAGGAAGATGTTTGCCTCTGCGCGAGATTATCGCGCCTTAATTCGTGACTCTCCGTCGCGCGAATCATTTCGCCGATAAATGCCTTGCAAAACATCGTCTACTAGTTACCGCGGCGTTGCAGAAATTTAGATTAGCGCCAGCTCAGCGGCGCCGCGATAAATACCGGACGTCGTAAAGTGCATGCGTTAGCGCAAACATCTCTTCGTTTTCCTCTTTTTTGAGGCGTTTAGACCAATGCGCTAATCTGAACTATTCTCGCCACTATTAAAAAACACGTACTAGAGAATGAAATTGAAAAGAAAAATTTGAAAGGTTTTGAAACTCGAGAATGCGCTGTTTTAGCACGAATTTAGACTAAAAAAACTTTTTCTAAAGTAAGTTAAGTAAAGTGAATTTATAAAATATTGTAGGTATATCATCAAGTGCTTGGAAACACAAAAAGTGCGGCCATAAAATAATTTTATATAATGTGAAAAATAGGTTGCCCAGGAAACATGGGTTAAGTCAATTTCATTATGATGACTTATAAATAAATTATGTACATGAGGCATTATATATACGGAATATAAAGGCGCGTCGATGCACCTACTGTTTACGATACTTGCTGATCGTAAACTATGCAGAACGTTTAATAATAGAACAAAATTGGATTTCACTCACCACAACGAGCGCGTGCGTCAGAGCAGTCGATGACCTCGACCTCCTTGGTGTCATGCCGACGACCTCGCCTCTCATGATGCTCTCGACAACTGCATAAGAAAAAAAGCGAAAACGTTCTCACTGCGTTTCACAATTCCACTTATTCGGCGATATTAATTACGAATATTATATATATTGATATAATATAGAAAAATAAATAAATATCAATAAGCAAATTTAAATTGGTCTAAATTTAAATTGGTCTAAATAAATATCGTTATTCGCGTAGCAATAATTTTACATTAGGCAATATTAAATAGCGTCAAAAGATACGATATTATAAATAATATTTAACAAATTATTTAATATGTTTTTATTAGTTTTTTAAATAGCATTTTTTAAAAACAGTAATATTATACCATTGCTTTCGCGCGAAACTTTATTGGAAATTCGATATAAATTTAATTGATGTTATTAATTAAACGTATACGTAAATATTTTATCTCGTGCTTATTTCTCACCTCCGTCGCCAATCAGCCGCATTTGTACTAATGTGGGATCCTCATTATGATCTTCGAGGACCGTGTCGTCTGTGACAGTCAAATCCTGAAAAGATAATCAAGAAACAATTAGGTCATTAAAAAAAGTAAAGATTAAAACATTTAAATCATTTCGGATAGATCTATAAAACGCTTTCAATATTAAAATTTTCCCGGTAATGATAAATACAATCTCAAACAAAAACATCAATCTATTATCTGTACACTCTTCTCTTTCTCTCTCTTTGCGTTCATATTCTTCGCCTTTAACTCGACGGATCATCATAAATATCTGCTAATGATAGTGAACAGGTCAAGATGCTCAATTATTTTCCAGGTTCATCGATCTCGAGTCTTACGGACGATTTCATTCGCAGTTGAAAAATTTATTGCATAATGGATGTTAATCGATTTCGATTCTTCTGAGAAATTTCGTGACTCGCCGCGGAGCGTTTATCTGCCAATTCGCGGGTCAGAGATCGGCCGATCGATGGTCTGGCATCTCGTTAAGAACCGTCACGATCAACGCCTCTCCTTGTCAATATACTTAACTGATCAGCGGCGAGACAAAGTCGTCTGCTGGTAGCAAGACATATGCGCGAGCGATACCGATTGCGATGCAGTATATGTAGATTTCTGTCGATGCAATTTCCGGCGAATTCAGTTTTTATCGCCTCGCTTATTGACAATATCGACACTTCAATTACCGTTAAAAATAGGAATTTTCATAAGTTCGTACAAAATTCAGACTCTGCCATGTGAAAGATCCGACTGAGACTTCAACGTTGAGAAGATGCGATTATAATATGATTGATAATATTAATCGAAAAACGGCTTGTTCTAATTCGATTGTACATCATATATCGGTCCTGGTTTACTTATTATGATTAATAATAATTAAAAGAGATATGTCTGAAAAAAAGTATCAGTTGGAAAAACTCTCCTATTTTCATTTGTTTAAAGTTAAAACACCGAAGAACACTGACGCGACGCGATGGTGTAAAAACATTTACTCGATATATAAGGATCAAATAAAGCTCGCGATTTCATATTAATTCATATTAATTCTTTTTACAGAATGGAATATGTCTCTTATACATTTTCATCGCCTCGCGATATTTCATTAAAGTCTTTGAGAGACAACGTTAGAACGAGGAATATTCGAATAAACTTCAACAGGCAATCGATTCCGCCGGTACTTTCGAGAAATATTCGAGACAGACGTATATACGAAGGGAATAAAGAGACAGAAAAGAAAAAGCGCGCGAACGACAAAAGCTCCCTCAGACAACCTAACCGATATTTTATGTTTCTTCGCCTTTCGATCTCCGCGCCTTTTCCGGAACGTTTTCTCGTCGCGGACTATTTCAGGGATTTAGTTTTCCAATAGGAATGCCGCGCTAGTGTCAGGATAAATTATCGGAAGCTTTCTCGCCGAGAGACAAGACGAGGAGGATTACTTTCGCGAAGATGCGAGTCTGTCGTTCGTTTCTCTACCTTAGGATGTTTAACGACAAAAACGCTGGGAATATCGGCCGAAGAAAGAAAATTCGCTCGTTTAAGTTACTTTTTAAAATACGTTATACTTTCTATAATATTATGACAAATCAGCACAAATTTGCAGCTTTGCCATATAATATATTTTAACAAATGTGATGAAAGATGTCATAAGAAACCATATGCCTTCAAAAAGTTACCTTCAAAAAGTATTTAATTAATAAATATTGGAAAATAAAAATAAAGACAGGATATAATAGTAATAGTGCAAAAGAGGTTGGTAAAATATAAATAATAAATTTATCTATATTTGCAAAAATTTTAAATGTCTTAATTTAAATTATTGTATAGATATACCTATATATTACAATATACATATATAAATATATGCTATATATGTTAAATGCCCTATAATTTTCCACTTTGCAGATATATAAAATTTAGAAGTTTACTGAAATAGATTTTAAATGTTCAGGACAATATAATTCTAATAATGGCCGATTGCTTAATAATTAACAAATCATCTTGCAGAGCTGTAATTAAAATTAAAACTATTTTCTTTTAATCTCGGCTAATTATTAATTTGGAAATAATAAATTAATTCAGATTAATAATGTGAGATCCTCTGCGATCTAACTATAGAACAATATCGAATCAAATTTAATTTCCTTTCTTGTAGTTTCTTTCGACTTCACCGAAATGGAGTCAAATTTATGTCATTGAAATAAAGATGTTACATTAGCTAAACAACGATCTGTAATTTTCGATTTGTTCAAGTGACATTTTTGACATTGTAAATCACTCTTCTTCGAAAATATTAATTAATATATGACTTGTATAAAGTATTAAATCTTGATAAACGTTGACGAATTTAAAATCAAACTGTAGATCTAACAATCACAGAGTAAAGGACCCCCAAAAATTGCTGCAGGATAAGGTTCCAATCTACTGATAACATGTCCCTGTAATATTTATTATCTGGCCGGACTTACCTTGGTGGACTCGTTGTAACCGACGATCACGGCTGTGTACCATTGTGTGGTGCCTTCCGCCCGATAAACTTCAACTCTGAAGCCGACCAGAACGCTGGGCGTAGTCAGCAGGATCCTCTGACCGTCCTGCATCTCGGCCCATCTCCTAACGGCGTTTCCCCAAGGCATCGTGTCCTTAGTCAGCTCCCAGTCCTGCTGCAAAGACAAGCAAAAAAGAGTGAGGTTAAAGCTTCGCCCGTGGAACTTGATTAAGAAGAGCGGACTATTCTTCTCTGCTCGAGAAGCTGTCCGCGATTTTGGAAGGAAAAATAACGAAGAAGGGAAGAACTCTCACAATTTGATAAGAGATAACAAAGAGAATAAAAATTTCACGGAAAGCTGAGCGCACGAGATTTTGTTCCCCCGTCTAAAAAAACAGACTGCGATTCGTATTATGCTTTATTGCGTATTTTACTTATAAGTAATTTTAAAATATATAATTGATTACAATATGAATGAAATTTTTATTATTTAATTTTACAAAAATACAAGGAAAAATACTCGGATATGCATAATGTGCCATTATGTGTTTAAGTATATAAGCTGATGCACATTCTATCTTGTTCGTTGACTTTGTTTTTATCTCACATATTATTAGTACGATTATAGCGCGACGGGAATAAAAAGCCAAACAGTCACAAAAACAATACGCTGAAACTTGAAATATCAAATCTGATTAAGAGGAACACAGAAGCATCATATTATCATATATACGCGACCAATAATCGATATATCAGAACGTTTTATTCACACTCGTAAAAGCGCGGCGTCTGTCGAGAAATTAGATCAGATGAAACAGAAATTAGCATCGGAATATTTAATATCCTTTTGTTATCGAATCTATAATTGGATGTCTCGATAATTTCTAGCGCATTAGAGCGCCAATCAAAATGTGGCATTGAAAAACGTTAATTACATCACTGTCTGGCTTCTCGGGTTATAAATAGTCGAAGAACTGTAACTAATTAATACATAATTTGTTTTTTCGCTTATACTACTTATTAACAAACTGAACCTTATATGACACGTGCAAATGGGTGACTATAACTTTTAAGTGACATCATTTCTAAGTCGACCCAAGTACGATATTGACAAAAAAACAAAAATTATATCAAAAAGTTTCATTTTTTAGATTAAAACTAATTTTCTGATTTATGTTTACGTAACTCCGTGCATAATTTCAAAGTTAAAGTCTTTATATCAATTTTGCACGGTTAATTTAAAAATAATGCGATTTTCAAGCAGGAGGAAATCGCCGAAAAGAAAGCTCGACGGAGTTTGAAAGCAAGATATTTAAACTTTAAAACGTTTCTTTGGAAATAGTCCGAGTATTTCTCGCAAAGTTACATAAGTTTGTATTTCATGTTTTTGCCACCGATCCTAAGTGGCCTCTTGTTGAAGAGTGCATTTAAAAATAATATATGATTCGTAATAATGGGAACTTTCTTGAGGATATTATGCAGATTCAAAGAGGGAGGGATAATGTCAATTTTCGCCTTGTTTTGCGATAACTTCTTTTTTCCCGATGACGAATACGCGCTCGAGCGAGCACACCGCTCGCATTCGCATTTACATTACGTCACCGGTACGCCGTTACGTCAGACACGCGTTATGCAATCGTTGCGCACAGCGTGACGGCGCGAAGCGCGTTAATGGTAGTAATACAACGGCAATTAGAGCGTTATTACCGAAGCACGAGAGCACTTAATGTCCGCGCAGTGCTCGTTGTGAACGCGATTCACAAGGCTTTGCATGGAGTTTCAGTGGGGACTAATCGCGCTTCCTTCGATAGATTTATTCCTTTCTTTGATTTCAAGTCAATTTTAAAATTTTAATTTGTTAATTAATCAACAAGATGATAAAACATAATAGAGTTGTCATAATTAACACAAAAATTAATTCGTTGACAGAAGTCCGTCATATTTTCAATGACGGGAAATCGCCTCTATTATAGATTTGTCGCGCGCGCGCAATCAGTCTGTAGATTTAAAAAAAAGGCGGATGACCGCGACCTCGCAAGAAGAGGCATTACGACTCAACCAGATTTAATGGTACAATGTAAGCTTAACTTTGTTGCCGACCGTTATTATCTTATGTCCGCTACGGTCGGCGTATATTTTCCCAACTTTTTCCCGGTTATTCCTGGAGTCTTTATTACGCGACTGAATCGAACGAAATAAATGCTTGAGAGATGGAAAGGCAACCTCGCGCAATCGAAGAGAACTGCGTAATTACGCGAGTAATAATTACTTTTGTAGGACTGGAAATATGACGTACATCTCAAACTCGATGTATTCTGTAAATTGGTATTCCTATAGTTAATATGCAAAGTGCAGTGTAAACTTTGCAGACTGCTAATTGTAAGTATTATAATTAAAATTACGTCAGTTTTATTATTTTTCTCAACGTCTTCACATCCCATGGAAATTTTTACAGAGAATAACAAAAAGCACTGATTAAAAACATATCATTTTTTCAATGCTTGTCTCATTACTGACGTATTGCAAAAATGTCATGAATTTTAGACTAGAAAATTTCGGTCTTCATTCATTAAAAATTATCCGTTTTTACCTAATTACCGTTTTTCATTCCCAGAGATAGAAAGATATGTAAAGCATTATAACTAAAATACTATATGATTAAAGCACTCTTGTCTCAACAATTATATTTTCGCGAAAGTAAAACGGAATATTTATTTATACTTAGATCTTTCCTAGACGTGTAACATGCAACATGTTTAGATAAAAATGTCCAGTATTCTACATCTTTAAATTATCTTTCCGTGCGAGATCTAAGTATGCTTTTATAAGTGTGTGCGCGTACGTAGCATAAGTTCTCGCGATTTCCTCGTCCATCATAAACGAAAGTGCTTGCAAATAACTATCAACCATCATTCTCGTCGTTTGTAACCATTGTAAAATCGTTTTCCACGCACTCAGGAGAAGGCCTGTTTACCGTGAGGTACAATCGTTAGAGGATTTCGCGCAACATATGGCATCGGTGTGAAAACGATCGTCGTAAACGGTTCGCAAAACGTATTTTTCGTTCGTCGAGCTGTTACCACCGTTAAATGTCGATACCGAGACGAGAAATAACGTCCGTCTGGACACATCGCGCACCAATTATAATGTGGAAATGAACGACCGGGATCGGTCTCGGGGTCAACGAGATTATCTGTCGGTCGTTGAATTATTCGTATTATACGCACGATAATTCGATTCGGGGATGTCATTCGACACGGGAGACCGACAGACACCGAAGCGTTCCTTATTTATGGATTACGACCCCACGTTATAGATCGCTTGCTCCGAGAGCGACCGTTTCCAGAGGTTTTCTCTCGTTCAAAGAGCTCCGACCAAATCCTATCTCCGATCATATTCTCGCAGTTTTTTTCCTCTCCGCCGATCGCGATGCAATTTTCAAAACGAAATTTCGTCTACGATAGCGTGTACAATCTTCAATATATTTTTCTTTCCTACGAAGTTCTTGAGCTGAATTAGCATAACAACGAAACGGGCATTGTCCTCATCATGATAAATTTTTAAGCTAATGTGATATATCTATTATTATTTTATTTCAAATCCAGAAATATTTATTTTGCTCAAGTCAGATTTTATGATCGTCCTCATTTCTTGAAAACTCAATTTTTACTTCATCAATTATTTTTTATAAACACACATACACACATCGCTAAAAACAGAAAAGTATATAAATATTAGGGAAAATAATAATGATTGAAATGCTCCTGTCTCCACAATCACACGTTAATGAAAGTCAAAATCAATTAATGTTTTAAAATATTAATGTCATGAAAGCTCTCGATCGTTGACAATATATTTATATCTATATATTTACAATATTTCTAAAATGCAGATTGCACATTATTATATATTATATGTAATTTAATTCCCAGAAAAATATAAAAGTATAAAATACGTTAATTATACCTACAATGTATTATCTATAGTATATATCGTGTTTTCTACTTGTAAATTATTCTTAGAGGTTTATGTTTTCGGGTAATACTATTGAATATTTCATAATATGTTCTTTCAAATCGTATAGATTTTAATATTGATCAAAATTGTTCGTGTGCTTCTGTCCGAATAAATTCCTCAATTATCAAGCGCGAATACCTCTCGAAATGAAAATTATCGGTCGGAAAATCACGGTCCGTGTACCGGTGTCGACTGTTATCGTTCTATCATGCTCCGCGGGTACTCGTTAGCAGTTGCCACGCGGCAGCTAATTAATTAAGGAGTTCCTTAATTAAGAACGCGTCCGCCATTAATCGCGATGCGTTCACCGGTACAATCACGGGACCAAAGCGTCGCGTCGGCAGATAAAATGACTATAGGCAGGTGACTGTCGTAAAGTTTAAATTGAAGGCACAGACAGATGCGCGTGTACCATTTGTGCGCAATAAAATTACTCGCGTGCAATTACTTTTTATACCGGCGTCTGTACCTACTCGAAAATTGACTCAATAATGAACACATCAACTGCGATATTTTTCGAGATATAGCGACTCCATCATTCATCTTACCGCCGCAATAATAATCGTTTCGTATTTACTCTGTTGATGGCCGATGCACACACAGCACATGGGTTATAATATCATTTATAAACGGAGCTACTATTTAGTATCTAAGTATTACATGGATATAAGCTCAGTTTGTAGAAAAGTAAGCTTCAAGGCATTAAGCCTTCAGCATGACGTAAAATGCCACAATATTTCAATAACAGATCGAGTTCAAATTCAGATATTTCAATATTGCAAAAATTCTAAACAAAGCTGATAATTTATTATAAAGCTTACAAAGCTTATAATTTTAATATAAAATTATTATCATATAAAGTTTGATTGAGAATGACTAAGCCGCTAAAATAATCGTTCCCGTGCGTTTAGGTATGAATAGGACCTCCAAGATAAAAGGAATAACATGTTTCTCTTCATAGTGAGCGAGCATCTTTCAGGTAAGGTTCCGGAGTTCTTACTTCTCGCGAGGATCGCGTGAAGGGAGGTCGAGGGTATAACGCAGCGCCGTCGCACTTGACGAAGGACCGTTAGATAGAACGGGAATATGTTGGCGCCTCGTCTTGGCCGCTCTCCAACGTTCTGATGATCGTGCACGCGCGTTACCGATGCGAGTCGTCAAACTAACAGGCGACGTCGCCGGCAGCAAGCAGAGACGGCCTCATATATGGGATCTTTTCTCAACAAGTTAGATGATTGCAGCTCTGAAATCTCTCCACTCATGAAGATTTCATATTTCTTTTCGTTGGATGATGTTATATGTATACACCTTTTGTCTGATTTATTTGACCTTTCACAAAGACTCAGAGTCTTTTCTTAGGCTATTTTGCTCTTAAGTCCCGATGTAAAATTTATTTTTCTCTGAGATAATTTTAATCATTTTATAAAATGATTCATACTATTAATACTTCGGACGCATATAAAAGTTTAATACTCGCGGGGTAAGAAGTTGCGGTTGCGTTCGTTCATTATAGCACCCACGGCAACGAGAGCAAAGCGAGAGCGACGCGACGTCTCCGAGCGTCGCGCGCAAGTGCACGCATGTTAGGTATGCGATGCAGCGGGGAGAAAGAACCCGTCGCATTTATAGTTCAGGGTCAGCACACTTGCGCGCAACTTTGCCCCCCGGACGAATTTGGCCCCTCGCGCCGTTTCTTCATTCCTTTTGTATTTCTTTTTTTTTTTTTACGCGCACTTAACCGCCGACTTTCTCCTTTTCTCGACGAGACGCGAGCGCACCGGTTCACAGCTGAAAGTAAAGATCTATAGCTGCTCGAAAGAGATTTGTTGTTCGAGCGAGGACCGATTTATATCGTCACGGAAAGAATTCGGAGTGATACTGGCTTCGCGAGCCCCTTTGTCGAAACAAATCGCAAGAAATTTCGGATTAAAAATGGGATTGTTTTAAGTTTATTATAAATGTCGACGACGTGATATATTACCTCGATTAAAAATACTAAACTCGATCGTAAATTTCAAGCGAAAAAACGAAACTTGTCTGCATTGCTATAACGCGCGGGATTTCTCAAAACATCCTTGGTGCACGCAGGTCACGAAGATAATACGTCTTATTTGAGATGGACTAAGTCGCACGCGGCAGGATAAAGGGCGGATCTGAAAGGTAAGACACACCTGTACCTGACCGCCGGACTGAAAGTTCTCGCCGCATGTAAACGACTTACGGCCTCGTATACCGCTGCCGAAGCGGGAAAAAGTTTTAACGGTAAAAGTTTCCCGGTAGTTTAATTACTTGGAAACAATTCCACCTCGCTCAACTCTTCCTACCCTAACAGAAGTGCGGCAACTTCCGAAGTGGCCGCACGCACACACAAACACACACACATACACAAAACGTACGCGCGCACTGTTCTTTCACCCTCGTGAAGAGAGATCGGGTTGATCGATTTATTAGCTCGGTCGAGTGTTTCCCTATCTCGCAGTTCCCCTGATGAAAGCGTGGAAGTTTCTGCATGCTCATTCATTACAACTGCTTCAAACTGATACCCGATGGAAAGTAGATTAATCGAAGGTCAAAGATTAATATCGGGGAAGGAGAGGTAGTTTGCTAATCGTATACGTTCGTGTAATGAAATTTGAGCGATTTTATCTCTTGCGTTTTAATGAATGGTCGATGAATTGTACTATAATGTAAAATATTACGATAGGAAATAAACGGATTAAGAAACATCAAGTAAACGCGTTACTTAGCATCTGATAATTCGTTCGTATAAAAGTTTAGTGAAATATTCATGATGATAAAATAAATAAAATAATAAAATACAGTATCCAGTTGTACAAAAAAATAATAAAATTTAGTTTTCTATTGCTGTTGCAATGGTTACATATTAACAAATAAATTTAAACTATTGTAAACGACGTATCAAATCGTCTTAATAATTTTTAATTATTTTGTAGAAAGTTTCATGTAAAAACTTGCAAACACACACATGTTTGTCCTAAATAATTCAAACGTATATCTTCCCTTTAATAAATTTTTCCAATTTTGTTTGTCATCACAAAATAATAAAATTTCCAGTTCAGAGAGAAATATCTCGCGAAAAGTTCTGCCACGCTCGCGAACATAACTCCTTCACATACGCGAAAGTGAAACGGGAAACTCGAGTCAAAGTTCTGCTGCTCCTTCCAGCAGGGCAAGTTTGGTTGACTCTTGCGCGTAGCTCTTACGAGAAGTTGGACAACGAGCCTCCGTGAAAGATTACTTACAGCTATGGTACGACTCGCGGGAGAGGAAGAGACGCGCGGTCTCGCATTCGCATCCGTTGCCCCGCAGGGGTGTCGGATGCGCCAATAGCGCCGGAACTTGTTCCCTAACTAAGTTCCCAGCGAGGCCCCTAACGAAGTAAGTTTCCAGTCGTAAAACGGAAGTGGCCGCTGCGACGCGCCATACCACGTTCGCCGACCGAACTCGCCCGCCTCGCGGGCTCTTAATCGTTTTCGGAATACTCTATCGCATCTCGCGCGTGAAATGTGCAGTGCAGGACGCCATGGCGGCAAGGAAATTAGGAGGGAAACGAGATAACGGATTGCGTCAATGTACCTTGGTCAGCGGAAATTGTCGCCGTGTCTCTCGTCGCGCGCGCAAGCTCAAGCATTTTACGCTTTTTACGTTTTCTCGCGTTCTACATGAAAGTAAGCACACGGACGGGTAATTAAAGAATACTGTTGGATCATGAATTCTTTCTGCTAAACGAAAACGCTATCTTCATCGTACGTTTAACTTTCATGTCATAAGGTGTCGAAAAGATCAAATATTTTAATACCGTATTAACTATGAATAATGACCATCTAATTGTAAGATTAAAATAAAAATTGTGAATATAAAAAAAATTAAAATTGATAAAAGTAATGAATCTGTTGCAGCAAATTTTAAGAAATTGATTTATAGCTATATAATAAATAAACATTAACGCTACATTAGTATTTTTTTGCAAATATAATTTATCACTTTACATGAATCACAAAGATAATTAAACAATCATTCGTTACACCTATTATGCATTGCATTACAGTTTATCAAGTGGTTAATCTTAAACAATCAGAACAATTGAGATATGTGATACTTACAGTGAACGGCTTCAACTTCGAATAGTCGACGAAGTCCAATTTGCGATCTTGCATAAACTCGATCGGCATGGCGTCCTCGTGCAACTCAGCGCGTGCCACGAGAGGATAGAAAGTCTAGAAACAAACACGCGATTTTCGATTATATGTATTATTTCGCGTAAAATAACATTTTAGTTCAATCCGTCCAAGCAGCATATTTCTATCATTCAATGTGTGCATGCTGCATTCAGCTAATCCAATTTATAATACATTAAAACGTCAAAAAAGCTGAATGTCATTAAAAAAGATAGTATAATAATAAAATGTCCATCAGAGCATTTTTAAAAAACAGATATTTAATTCATTTACTTAATGAGAAGATTATATTTTAATTTTATATGTATAAAGTGATTTTGGCTGACGAATTAATTATAAAAATCCCAACCGATTAATTATTTGATGAAAATAGAATTAGCTTATAACATATAAATAAAAGAGATTTATTTAAAAAAATAAACGTATTTATAGTTTATAAAAGAATATAGTTAATACTTTTGACTTCATATGCCACCATATTTTCAAGCAAAATTAATTACTATTTAAAAGAAATAGAAATAAAGACTAACAATCACGATAACGATATTTTTGTGATATTTATACAACGTTGCATTCTGTTAGAATTCCTTTATAAAGACCGCATAGAAGGCAAAAATTTTAAATTATATAGATGTAATTATTTTTGCGTCGTTGAGTCTTCGCAAAATGATCAAGCTCACTCAATCAAAGCATTAAAATTTTAATGAGAAAAAGAGCGCCGAGCCAATGGAACGCGGCAGTCTGTTTTGTAGCGGTCGAATTGTGTCGATTGTAAAATTTATTCAACGGGAATGAAGAATTGAGTATTTCATTAATTAACCACGAACTGATTAATATTCGAATAGGATCGCGAGCACATTCATCAATTATCATCGATAAAATATGAGAGATATGCATTAAAAATGGTAAATTGTGGTAACTTTCCTGTATAATTCGAAGGAAATCACACGTGACAGATTATTGCCGGAATTTCATGCATGAATAATGTATACATGTATCGCATGATGTTTGATAAAAAATTCTGATAAAAATACTTTCTCGACAATATCGTATATTTTTTATAATCTATACATTTCTGAAGAAGGCAGGAAAGTTCTGTCATTTGTAATGCGAGTAAAAAAAAAAGAACTTGTCTTTCGCTTTCGAAGTCATGTTCAATGAAGATTTAAGAGGAGAAGTCCCTCTTTATTTTTAATATTCAATCTTTAATTCTCCTTTTTGAATTCTATCCTTGCAATTTATTTCGTAAAGTAAAATATTAAATAATAAATAAACTGATCAATGCATCGATATATTTTTTCTTTCGCCGAGAAAAAACGAAGCAAGGTCCAAGAATTCGTAACAGCGTTCATAAAAAATAGATACAGTTTATTTATACTTACGAGAGCTGGACAAGCAACGGTGTCGGCGACCGCTGTGGCGCCCCTGAGCGGTTTCCCGTTAATACGGTGCTGATGGTGGTTATTGTTCGCGTGATTGTGATGATCGATGGGGATGAGACTGGCGTGCCTGGGGTCAGGTCGTTCGGCCCAGTAGAGACCTCGTTCAATGAGAAAGAAGGAGAATACGGCATCCCTATGTGGTGACAGCCACTCCCTCCTTTGCCACTCCACGTCGTCGTACTCTACGAGGATCTGCAAGCATATGATCGAACGCTTATATTAAGTGCAAATGTAATATATTAAAGCGATTGGGCGTGAAACAAAGCCTCTATGACATTTTAGCTCTTAACGAAAGTGAGCTGACAATACAAATTAATAATGTAACGTTGAAATAAATCGGTGTATCTATATAAGTATATCTTTCTTCCTAGTTATAATAATTAATAATAACATTTTAATAATATTTTGCAGCCGGTATATAATAAGCTACATATTTCTGTGAGAGATTTTATACAAAAATCGTTTCGCAAATAATCTTTTCAATTAAACAGCATTACGAAAACAATTCTCTACGCCATTTTTTAAAGTTGTAATGTAATAATGTGCCCTGTCCATTGTTCAAAAACAGCAGATGCTACATAATGAAGTGAAATCTGTGCAGGTTCTACTTATTCCACAGAATCACGAAGGATTAAACCGTTCTCAACGAGCGGTTATCATGCGGTGCACAGGGCGGGACCTTTTCAGCTATCCACAGTAACAACAACCAGTTAATTATCAACGCCTATTATCGCGATATGCATGCACGCTTATCGAGCCTCTTGTTTCGCGTTCCTCCAGAAACACACGCAACGAATTGGCGCGTCGATGGTGAGATTGTCTCGAATATGCCGTACATACAAAGGGAGAGAAGATGGTATATAGGAATAATGCAATTAATATGTATTATTCATAACCTCTGGCCTGAAGCAGAAAGTGCTGACTGCTAGGATAACGAGGGGAACAGGAGGCGGGATATAGCAGAATCCGCACGCTCGGTTTACTCTCGGGCTTTGTCAACGCGACCGGAATTCGGACGAGGGGAGCTGATTCAAATGACGGATAGTCATTCCGTGTTCGGTGGCAAAAGCGCACGCTCTACTGCAGCATAAATTTAAATAAACGCCACCTGTTTCCGATTTCCTTCAAATTTCGACAAACTTCGACACAAAGTATCTATATTTACATTAAAATTTCAAGCTGGATTTCTGTTACCTTTCAGACCACTTATAAAATAATTAAAGAATAAAATATTTATCACACAGAACTTCTAAAGCTTGAAACAATCTCTACCTTCAACCGTAAAGGAGTATAATTATAAAACATTATGTTGACATTACAAAATATGTTCGCATGATAAATCAATGAGAAAGATCATTTTCGTACACAGAACGGCGCAAGAATGTATGCGTTATATTTACAGATTGATACTTTGCATCGAAGTATCCGGTTCTAAATTCCCTTGGAATATCGTATGACATACCACCCCTTCGCCTGTCTGGCGCACTGGGGTCATCGTAATCGTAAGGGGAGAGCGTGACTCAATGCGGTCACGGGGCGTCAGCCAATTAATTGATAAATCAGCATTTACGAGCGGAGTGCGCTCGTAGAAATCGCTGCGGCGTGACCGCAAATACTCAATTCGATATCTGACTAATATCGTGCATGATCCGCAGTGCATTGTAATTATCGCATATAAGACACGAGATAGAACATGCCAAAAGTTTTAATACGAGAGAAAAAAGTAACTTGTAAAAATGTAAAAATAAAATACGTTGAATATGTAAAATATCATTGAAACGGAACAATTCGATAAAAAATACATAGAAGAAAGATATTATGCAAGTAATGATAGAGACATGCGATGACTCAATTTGCCGGCCGCGGCGCCAGTAATATATCTAATTGTAATATATCTAATTATTCTATTAACGCATCGATCGATGCCGCTTATCTTTCCGTGATCGAAAAAAACGGCGTAGTGCACAAATTTGCATTTGTATGACCGCAGGTCCGCAGGAAATTAATTGATGTGTCTGGGAATGGCGGGCTGGCCATTTCCAGACTCCGGCTACGGTACCGTGGCACATCGCTGACATCAATAATAATTCGTAGCGTATCCGTTATTAATCGAAGAAACGCGAGATGAGGTACGAGCAAGGCGCGGTTTCCGAGTACACGAGTGGAGCGTGACGGCGCATAACTGCAAAACGTTAATCGGCTAATTAATAAGTAAATATCTACGGGGCGCAACGGCCGTTAATAATAGGCGAGGGACGCGTCGCGTAAACGATACACGGATGATTAATAATAACGTAATCTCTCGCGCTCGCTCGCTCGATGCATTTAATGGCGCTGCTGCTGGCATGCAATCTGAATCGCGGGGGTATTCGGCACCGGCGGGGCTATGTCAGGAATTGTAATCCGTTTTCGCAGGAATCTCTCTTCTATATTTCCGTGTCCCGCGCGTCCGGATTACCCGCGCATCGGGGATACCGCCCGGATGACGTAATCCAAGGCGCGACGGATCTCTTCCCGGTTTATCAAGAATTCGCGTTGCAACGCCGAGATGTGTTGCAAATATTAATGACGATTTAAAAAATTGCGAGAATCGCTTTAGCATGAGAATTTGGAGAACCGTGAATCCTGTTACGCGTATTATCACTTTCATTGTTTCGCTACAGTTTGATTTAAATGGTATTATGAACGTATGTTATGTTTTCACAGTAATTTTATCGAACTCAACATTTTTGTCGACAATATGCAAAATATTCTTATCATATGACGTTTATAATTTTGCGAAATCGGACAATAATTTTGTTAATGCAAACTGCAGTATGTCGACTACCAAAGAAATAGTGTACTGCATTTCTTTTCTTTAAATTAATTTAAATACTTTAGAACTATACATTAATGCTTTAAATACTACTTTATATTTGATTTAATTCTGACTACTACTTTGTAGCTTTGAAATTACAGTGAATTATTATAATGTAGTAACTTATTTTAACTTTTTTCAGAGAAGTGAGAATAGCCAATATGAATTCATCGATAAAACTTTGCCGATTGGGCAGTCGATGATAACAGAACAATTGCCTTCATTATTTTGAAAGAGTGAAAGAAATTTCAATTAATTCTTTAATTCCGAAAGCGTTATTATAATTTAAAAAGTAGTACTGTTACTGTGTGCGATTCATCGATACACTTCAGTCTATTGATCGTAATCGATGACAGCAGAGAGAGTCTTATTCTTTCTTTCTTCAACATAGCGAAATGGACTTTCAGCAATTTATTGACAATGTCAAATAGGCAAAATAGGTCAAGCGGAAGTACAGTTTATACAAGCCGTTGAGATAATTTTCGCACATCAGCCGTATATCATGTCTCCGGGGAAAGAAACTTGAGCGAGTGAAATGACCAGTTTTTTTTTTTTTTTGAATGACCAGAACGAACCATCTTACAACACATGATACGGATTCCAGAACTATTCCAGAGGATGAGAATTATCCTTGAATCGAAGAGCGATCTCTCGCCTATTTGTGTCCCAGACGGTCCCGGGGGGTGATAGCAATATTCCCGGTACCAAGGCTGGTTTTAACCCTTGGTTTCGGGGGACGCTCACCAGGTGGCGATATCTCTCGGAGTAGAGGACCATAATGGCCGCCAAGGCCATCATGCTCCGCCTCTTGTGAACGCCAAGCACCGCCCAGATGGTTTCCCGGGTAACCATCCAGACCGGCCATTTTGCCGTCGCGACCTACCACAACCTTCTCCTACGACCATGGACGGATGGTCCCCCTCCACCGGCTCTGACCCCCTTCCAGTTCTAAACGTCATTCTGCCCCCCCTTGTCCCTTTTCGAGTCCCCACTATCAGACACCTCCCAGTGTGGTACCAGAGATCCGCGCTTATTCCAGACGGAGATTAGGAACTGGGCGGCTTCGTTCCACTAATCATCGTCTGTTAGACGATGCATGACATTAACTATAATATAGTAATAATAATAATAAAGAGAACAGAGCTTGCATGGAAAAAGCTTCAAAATAGCTTAAAGATTCTGAATGTCAGAGAAAATATCTTCGATTAAAGACAAGACCTAGTTTAATTTATCTTTAATTAAAGCAACTGTCAAAATTACATATTTTGATAAATAGACAAAATTGTTGTTGATAAACAAAAATTGTTTTGTAACATGTTTTCTAATAAAAATGTTCACTGCAGTCAATAATTAATAAATAATATAAAAATTTTTTAATAAGATAATATAAAATCTTGATATGTATACTCTCATCTATATAAAAATTACAAATATTATCTTAAATAAGTGGTACATACCCATTTGTGTAACAATATAATTATAATCATCCGCGGTAGATATAAATATTTCGCAACATAAACGTAAATGGTTAACGGTGTTAAATGCCAGCGCGTAAAAATAAACAAGCAGGCGATTAGTCGTGCGACGATGAAAACATTTTATATTATTGCCTATTATATCATGACTTGGATAGAAGAAAGAAATGGTTAAGAGAGAATTTTATTACATGTTCGATTTAAAATCCCCTAAAAAAACTCAGTAATAAATACCGAGAAGATATGTAGCACGTACTTATAAAGAAAAGAAACAGATATCAACCTTCGATATGAACTGACTAAAATAGAAAAAGATATATCGTAGATAAAAAATTATCAGTTATTATCTTTTCAATTGATTTATTAGAATCCACGCGCGCGCGAGAAAAATACAATTGTTCAATAATTGTAGATTTATTATTGAAAAAAACAGAATTCTTAAAACATTTACGTCAAATTTTTTAATCATTTTCGTTGAATTTGTTATTATAATGTCTTCAACTTTCTTGACTTTACCAAATTGAAGACTCGAGATTTTAAGATTAAACTATATAAAGTTTATTCTCGAATGAGCAATGTCATGTCAATTAATATCATTTTATCGCTTATTATTCTCTTCTATTATTTTCAACTTTGTTTTGATATTTAATGCCATATTTGGACGAGATGAATACATTAAATATAAGTAGAATTATTATTAGTGCTTAATTATCATTTGTGATCAAATTAAAACGTTTAATTGGACATTTCTAGCTACGGTTAATCTCCATTTTGCTAATCACAAAATCGTATTCAAAGATATCGTATTTGGAAAATCAGCATAAATAATAATCAGTTCTAAAATTAGTATCAAATAATTTTGTTATTATTATGATATTATATTGTGTTATATTAAAACACGCGCGATAATAATTAGGTACTTGCTTGTAATTTGTCGAAGATATATATCGATTCCAAAATTCTTTTATTAGGTACTCTTCACGTTACTTGCTTTAAAAAAACATTATGAAAGGTATGCTCAATATTAATATCATACCATAGGATTTTAATTGATAGAACGGGAAGTTTTAATTAAAAGAGCCGTTCCGCGGCTCTTTCTTGAAAGGTTTATAGGTCTACGGGGATGACGCGCGACCTTGTTCACAGCATCGATTTTTCCATTTTGGCCTCGTTGGCCGCGAACACGAGCGAGAACGGAATATGCGAATGTCAACTATCCAAGCAGAGGTTTCAGCACAGAAGAGAAAGAGAAGAAAAGAGAGAGAGAGAGAGAGAGAGAGAAAGAGAGCACGGCACGTCAATATCCTGTCAAGCGCCGTGCGCGTGCACATATCGATACGGCCGGCCGGCTTCCTGTTATTTCGCCGGCCTTGTTCGCCGGTCGTAACAACGCGCTGCGCCGATCCAATATTCGATCCGCGAGGGACGCGATGACGTAAGTTGCGTCTCTCGTTTCTACACACACACACACACACACCTGCGGCCTGCTTCCCGTGCCTGTCGCGAAACGCGATTTCCCTTCTCGCCGCGCGAGAGAACTCGCAGTGGAAACGACGGGCGCTTGTCAGACACGCGTGAAGCAAACTTTCCCTCGGCTGTCGCATCCTGTCAGGCCGAAACAACGATTTCGGGCGAACTCGCACTCAGCTCCCTGCTGTCAATCATTCCTGACGACTCATGACGTGAGGTGATCATGTCGGATTAAAGGGTCTTTATTTACTCGTCATTAAAATTTCTTTTGTTACATTACACTATTAAACTCTATAAACGTCCATCCGGCTAACTACAGCTCAATGAGTCTATTCTTAGACATTTGATTAGGATTTTTCCTTATATTTCTATATGAATAGAAAATAATCTATTTCGAATAATTTGGTGCTATTATTTATCTACGTATTCGACAAAGTTTCTCTATACGAATAATTTATTGATGTAGTAACTCACGTAGGTAATAACTTCATTATCAATGATTTCGGTAATATACCCGAACAATTCAATGTCATTATATGTATACACATATAATTACTTATGAAAAGAAATGAGATATTCGCTCAACTGCATAAAAAGATAGTATGTATTCGATACTATTCTCTGAAAAATTAAAATAAGAAATAGGTGACCTGACTGTAATATTGATCTGTACGATAATTTAACGATAAGTTATACCACACAGTCTCTACGCAACGTAACACACTCATAAAGAAACTTTTCAGCACTTTCGTAACTTATTTAGAATAAAATGGTAATTATACTTCCAATTTTTTATTTTGTTTCATCACTTACAATAATAAAAAGCAGAGAATGACATTTCTTTATATTATTATCAATGGTCATTTGCGTAAATGAATGTGAAATGTGACTCTCATTCAAATGATCTGTGAAGGATATATAAATTAAAAAAATGGAAATTTACTTTTTTCTTTATTTCCCCTTTTTCTGCACCGATTCGCTTCGTTGATTTTCCCAAGTCTATTTTTGCAACGCTTTCTGTAGCCTTATCGTTAAATACTAAATTGGAGGACACGTCAGTCAAAAACTGACTAGCTGTCCGCTCTGCCGGCTCTTAATGTCGAGTTGTTATGCCACTTCCCTCGCACGTAAGCGTATTCCGGCGCTTACGAATAGTCAACGACTGGTGTGACGTCATGAATACAATAAAGGAGAAACCGCACTACACCAATGGAATAGAAACCACAGCGGCTTTCCAAATCGGCTTTCCAAAAGTCGCCATCAAATAGAAAAGTACGCAACGAAAAGAAGAGGTCAATTTAAATTACTAATCAAGAAGTTATTCAAAAATTGAAGATACGCAGCGGAGAAAAGTTGTTTTTTTTTCGACGCAAAGTATCGATTATCGGAAGAATTTGTAACGTATATAATTAAAAAACGACGATTATACAGGGCGTTGAAAAAAAAAGGTAAAATATTTTAAGGGGTGATTCCTCACACAAATTCAAGAAGAAAACTGCATATGACCACATGTCCGAAACGGCTTGGTTTCATAATTACAGGGTGTCAAAGTTAAAGAAAAAATTTCGTTATTTCCAAAAATTTCGAAAACTTATACTAGGGTTATTTTTATGAAACTTGGTGTATGATTAAAGGACATCAAAATAACCCGAGTGGTATACGAAATTTTTGGAAATAATGAAATTTTACCTTTAATTTTGACATCTTGTATTTTTGAAACTAAGCCGTTTCGGACATATGGTCATATGAAGTTTTCGTCTTGAATTCGTGTGAGGAATCACCCCTTAAAATATTTTACCTTTTTTTTCAACACCCTGTATAGTTACAACGTTTTTCCATTGAAAACGCAAATAGAATTGTGTACGTCGCGAATTCGTCGATGTAAATTACGTGTAAACAACGCCCAGCGCTCTTCGTTTTCACGATTTCGCGATCATTACGCGCGATCATCAAACACCACGACAGGCGTTTTAAATTACTGTGAGAGATCGAGCAGTTTTTAGTAGAAACGATTATATTACATTGTGCGAATATCGCCGATGCAGTTGGATGCTCCTTCAATCAATTTGTTTCGAATGGTAATGAAAATAATTCGATTAACATGCATATATAGTAAACGCCGTGTAACAAGGTTATTAAACGGGCCTTCAACCGTTCAAAATAACATGTGCCCCTACACTCGAGTGCGAGTCGAATCAACAAGTGGAACAAAAAATTTTTCCAACGTGCGTGAAACGATGCATCTGTTTACACATTGTGTTGTAAGTAAACACAAACCCTCGGCGTGACAAATGTAAAATGCTTGATGTGATTTCGGTAAGAACACATGGAATAACGGAGAATTACATTAAAATACAAGCAGGTGCATGAATATGTTAATCATCTCGCCAGATCAATTCTAATATTCGTTTATTCTGAGAGTTACGATTAGGATAAAAATAATCGTTGCCTATTTGCCTATTTGTAAATGAATAAATAATGATAACCAGATACTGTATTAGTTCACCGTAAAACTTCTATTAAACACGCTAATTACACCTTAACTTCAGTAAAGCACAAGCCTTGTCAACTTCGGCATAATAAAAAATAATGAAAAAGTTATCTTTACGCTACATAAAATAATTCTCTCCAGATTATTATCGCAATAAAGATGTAGAAGGTTTTAATAACCTTGGAAGTACGAAAGTTTCATAATAATAAAAAGAAAGCGTGAAACCAAAACTATAACAAGGAATTTTAGACACTTGCAATTAGTGTAAGGTAGAAATAAAACATTGCCTTTGACTAGGAAAAAAATTGATTTTAATTTAAATTGATCGCATGGTTGTTGCTTCGCATTCTTCTTCAGAGAATAAATCAATAAATGTATACTTTTTTGCACTCCTAACACTCGCCGGCTGAAAGCATCGCGGCCGTTGCATCGCGAATGCACAAGAGACAAACGACGAGTTCGCGGGAGTCCGCGTTTTCATCGAGTCGCACAGACTCTTTCTTCAGTTTCTTCATTTCGCGCCGCCGGCACTGACAGTTATTCAGCAGTGCCGCGTGTGCCGGTGACGGGGAAACCGTTACCGTCCCGAATCTCTCGTCGCATCATTAGTTTTGCTCTTATTCATTCCGCGCGCGCGCAGCTGGGTAGGAATCCTCGAATGCACGAACGCGCGATTTCGCGAGCGACGATGCGCGCAATGCAGCTCGCATTCGGCAGTTTCTTGGCATTCCTTATCGTTCTGATAATTTGCGCGTTGTTTTGATTTATGAAGATCAAAGCAAATGCCATTTTTTGCTGATTCGTTTATGATCTCATAGAATCTCACAACTAAACTCTTAATGCACATGCAAATGACAATTTACCTGTTATCGATGCAGAATCGAATTAAAAAAACATATTTTTGAGAGTTGTATATAGAAATATATACTTAAAAAAATTGTATTCTAATCTTTTATTATTCTTTCTAGTTTATCGTTCTTTAAAATGTATGTTTCTGATGTATTAGCAAGTAATATTCAGCTTTGTATTTCCCAGTCCATTATAGGTCGACATCCACTGTAATGAACGGTTTCGCAATAATCGAGATATTTATTGCGTCCCATTCGAGCATACGATATATTGCCGACGACGTCGATTATAATTTACGGAGCAGAACGCAACTATAACGCACGTTGAAATGACGATAACAGAAGAATGCTTTCAGCGCGGTATACCTATACACACGTTGGGATATTTACACAAAAATCTCCGTCATTTTACCGGGAACAAAGGCTGTGCTCGCTCTGTGCGAGCCTGAAGTGGAGTTTCGACGCAGAACGAAGATATATCTCGCGGCGAGATTTCGTTTTCGTCGGAACGAGAGGAGGAAAAAAGGGAAAAAAGCAGGAGCAGAGCGGGCTATATTTTCTATGAGAAAGGGTAATGCGGGAATGATCGGATAAAAAGAGCGCTCTCTCATCGTTGCGTGTTTCATGCGAAACTCACACGAGTCGTCGTCGTCGATGAAGCGCCCGCGCGAAGTGCATCAAGTGCGAGTAGGTATATGATACGTGAGCACGCGTGTGCATCCGAGAGACACGCACGTCCGTACGGACGAAGCGTGACACACGCACGTATGGGACGAGTGCGTTCTTGCAATGTGAGCTCTATTTCCCCGGGAATTACGAGTAGATGAGAGAGGAAAGGGAGCGAGCGAAAAAGGAAAATAAAGAGAGGAAGGGGAATGAAAGAGAGAGAGAAAGAGAGGAAGGGAAAAGAAGTGCGTGCTTCTGTGCAAAAGAATTTTTTTTTCACTTCTCTCATCCTCGCTCGACGTTCTTTTCTTTCCGCACTTTTTCTTTCACAGACCCTTGCGCTGCTAAATATTCCGTTTTACATTGTTAAATATTCCGTTTCTTGTAAAATATACAAAGACGGCAGAGGTAGAACTATTACACGTAAAACGTGATTCGTCAAAAATTTTCTCTTTTTATTAAATAATTTATTAATATGGAAAATACATTTACTTATCTATTCATACATATTTTGAATCGGTTATTTTGTGCGACCTACGGTCAGTACAGTAAATCTCGAGTATTTTTTTCTTTCTTCTTTTAATTTGTTGGCTCTCTGCCTCCGGATGGACTTTTTTTGATGTGCTCGCGTATTTTCACGAAAATAGGCCGCGCGAAGAGAAGCTGTTGAGTGCATGGAGAGTAGTTGCATTGGTGAGTGCAATGTACATGACTTCGTGATAGTCAATGAGCAAAAGAGAGAGAAAGAGAGAGAGGCGCCGAGAAATGAAGGTAGCGAGGACGAGAACGGCGCAACGCTAGCTAGCTAGTGATGGTGACCTCTTTCTGTGGACCTGCCTGTCCCTACTTGTTAGTAAGTAGTTGCGTGATAGAATTCTCGAAGAAGCGAGCACAGCAAGTACTGCAAAGAGCTTATTTCTTTCTTTGCGCGCTTTTAGGTGTCCCGTGTTGCGCGTTGCATGCGAGATTGCAATTGCCGGAATTCGACGGATGCGAAACGAAAAAGTGTAACGCGATAACTATTAGTAAATTGTTCCATATGAAGAAATGGATCGAACCTCGCTTTAGACAATCTATGAATAGTCTCAAAATTCAGGATAGAAATTCTATTTGTAATTTTATTTTTGAATAAGTTATACTTGCGCACTGCATGTAATATCTTTTTTCTCTAATATCTCTAAGTAAATAAAGTGACTAATCCAAAAACAATTAGTACGAGATTTAGTCTTGTTGCTGATCAATATTTTGTGTATTTTTATCTCGTTTATATCGAATAACGCAACACAGATCGCTTTCTACACTTCGACAGGAACGAAACTAGGTCAGTGCAATCACGAAAATTAAAAAAAACCTTTTGTTTGAGAAAAATATATGGAAGGAATATATATTCCACGTGCAGCAGCGTATGCCTTTGTTTCGCGATCTCTGTAGAAATCTTTAAAACGTGTGGAATTATATAGTGAATGGAGGTCATGCAAAATAATATCTATATTCTGAAAAATGCCCGAACCATATTCCACTTTGCACACGTGTGTGCATTCTGATTTCAACATTTTAATGTATAATATAATACAATAAAAAATATATAATAAAAATATTGCGTTTTAAATTGTTCCTCTTTTGAACATTTTCACGTAAAGTTTGTTTGCATACAAAAATGTAAAAAGCACGGTAGCTCGTATTAGAAAAAAAATATTTAAAAAATACAACAAAAGGGGAGAACTACATAATTCTCGAAAAACTCGGTCAACCGCGGTTACGAAGTCTGAATGTATTTTTGCGGCATAGTGAAGCGCTTCGGAAAATCGCTTTGTATATGAATTCGCGCGGAAACAATAGTTCGTCACCCAATGGGATACCATCCTCCCCCGTCCCGTCCAACCCTCCCGTCTATCTCGATACCCATCCAGGTCGAACTTCTAGTTGTACTTCTATAGTGCTTTTCCGCCTGTCAGTACTTCTCGGTGTCACACGCGGTTCTCTGTCATCTCTCGCCTGTCAACATACGTACCTATTGTCAGCGCTATTGTGAGCTTCGTCGTATATTCTCGTCGGCGTTTACGTCGCGTATGATTCGTCGGCGAAAGAGAGAGAGAGATGTGATTGGAGAGAAAGAGAGAGGCAATGAGGAAGGACATAAAGGAAAGGAATAGGTCGCGCGACTACGAGGGAGGGGGTGCCCTCTTTTCCGTCTGCGTACATATGACGGCATGCCCGTGTATACGCGGGGATACCACCACCGGAAGTTGGAGGCCACCGCCTGACCTTGCGTCGGTCGGTCGGTCGGTCGGTTTCAACTCTGGCGAGCAGCCCCGTTCAAACACTCGATTACATATCGGGTGTCTCGCGAGTGTCGCACCGATGCGAGCCGATACTACATTCATCGAGTTGACGCGGACATGTCACTTGGAAAGTTTAGAAAATTCAAGGCTAATGATGATATCGTATATAAAAAATGTTACGGGAATACATCGATAAACATGATGAAAAATTGATAGATATCGTATTAATGTCTACTATTTAACAAATATAATAACGTCAATTACATTTTGTTAATACTTAACTTATATAGCACGAAATGTTTAATTTTGGAAAAAGCAAAAGCATAAATTATTAATTATTGAAAATAAGATAAGATATTTCAGAAATAAATCTTTTGCAGACAATCACCGCACTTTATCATAAATATCAAAGAGATTGAGTAACATATGTATAATTAAATATGATTATGAATTATTCATTTTAATTATTGTACATTAAATTATTAGTGATTTATATTAAACGCAAAACATATTTCAAATAGATGATACGGTCTAGATTCGTGAAATATCGATCGAACGGAAAGCAAAATATCTTCACAGCCGGCGAAATTGCAGTCTTTAGTACAACTGTGCAAGTATTGATCGTCTCAGTACCTGGTATACCTATTTTTTGAACTCTCTGCGTAACATTTCGAGGACATTTCGGGAGTTTCGCGCTAGCAACAGTCTGTCGCGGCGAATCGGAATATCTGACGCGGTTTTAAAACTGATATGCAATCCGACGAAGAGAAGCAGGTCGTTCTACTTGGAGAAATATTGATCGATACCGCAACTTCGATATACTTGGATACTCGTGACGCGAACGGGCGAAAAGTTGGTCGCTTTATAAGATCGGATATGGACCCCTTTAACAGGCTGGAACCGTAATATAGGGCATTCAAGCCGATAGCACAATATTTCCTTTCTCCCCACGGACGATCGGATTTTCCCCGCCACGCAAGGAAAGAAGAAAAAAATATTTCACCGTAATGATTAGCCACCTAAATTAAACTAATTTATCAAGTAACTTTTCGCGATACCTAACGGAAATCTTTTCCTCGCGTTTTGTTTTCTTCATTAAAATTTATATTATCTTTCATTTAACACGATTTAACACGAATTTAACACGATTTTAACATGATTTAGAGAGATAGGGAAACGATTTATATGTATACGTATAAATATGCCAATATCCGAAAATAAATTTACGTCAGTCTTGGCTTACAAAATTTTATTTCCCATTCTACATATAATTGAATTTAAACATCATGCATTTTCAGTGACACAGAACCTTGAATTTTTATCGAATATTAATGTAAAATTTCTAGATATTTTATAAATTCTATAAATCATAATGACGATAGCTATTCCAAGTGATATCAGATATATTCCAATTAAGGAACTTCTTAAAATAATGTATACTGGAACAAGTATAAATTATTAATCTGATAGGTAAGTTTATATTTTACTTATCAATTTAAATATAATAATTCGGTTACATCTATTGTAACTTAAAAACTCAGCACGATATATTTCCGTTTTGGTTTTTCTACATCGGAAAAGGGAGAATTAAATTCAAGCTATACACTAACTATCCGCATATAGTTCCATATCTATATATGCACACACACACACATGTACGTGTGAATCATATAATAATATATATATAAAGCAACTATGCGTTACTGATTACACTCGCCATGAAGGATGATACCGATAGTGGTTACAAACTGCATTCCAACGAAGAAAATAAAACCTTGTGCGATTCCCACGTTACGTATATTCGAACGTCGATTCGAAATATATCGCGTCGCACCGTAAATAAATAAGCGCTCGCGGAAAGTAGGCTTTGGGGAGCAATCGATAACCGCACACACGTATATTCGCGCCACGTTTTAACACACGGGCGTCGCCGGACTTTACACGCGATTTCCCGGATAGCCCTGTGCACATACGTATGTATTCACGCACGCATACATTCGCATATAACGAAACTGGCGATGTTGCACGGCCCCGTTGCGCGAGGAAGGGCGCAAAGGCGGCGCCTTGAATAAATCACTCGAGAAAACACAAGCCACCGCACTGCGCCGGTACAAACGAAGAGATCGCGACGTAACGCTAGATCAGAAAAGCGCCGGGTGATGCAAGACGTAACTGTTATGCAAATCACGTAAATTGCACTTCCTCTCAACGTCTTCATCAAGCGACACTAGCGACAGCGAATATTGTCACAGGAATTATACCTTGCGACTTCGTAATCTACTTCGTGAATGACTCGATTTTCAATATACTTCTCAACGGATTTGATAATGCAAAATGGCAATATACATGTATTGTCAACATAGATTTCGTATCAGATTTAGCGCGTAATATTTTGCAAAATTTGAGGACTACTTCATTCACTGTAATCAGTTTGAGAAATATCATAGATGGACACACATCTACCATAAAGACATAATGTAAAAAATTAAAAGTAAAAAACCAAAGAGAAATATGTTATCAATTCCACAATATCCTTATTCGCAAAAATTTTAACAACTTTTATATATGTATTTAATAACAAATAATATCTGCACTTTACGTTCTCTATATTTTTATATATGTAGGCGTTTATGTTATGGGCCGTAAGGCCGGTTAGGTATTGATAGGAGAGCGGGGAAATTAACATAGTAGTGGAGCAGTCGTGGCGTCGCACGCTGAGTGTTAGGCGTGTGAACGAAGGATCCCGAGTTCGAGACGTTGGCTCCGTTAATTTTTCCCGTCTCTTACAATATATAATTGTATATATATATTATATAATATACATATATGTAAGATTATATATGTATGTATAATATGTAGACGTTCCATTGTATTAAAGATTTTATCCCCATTTTCATTCATTCGCCCGCTTTTTTCCATTAAGAGATGCATACTACGTTGAATAGAGCAAGTCCATTAGCAGAATTATAAATATCGCGCTATCTACATTTTTCTACGCATCCGTACTTAACGCTTTAATAGTCGTAAGGGAGAGATGGGAAGCCGTTATTTTCAACGTGACAGCACGCGTAGGGAGCAAACGCGTAAACACGCTAGTACAACACGTAGGTGGTACGCACGATCGAGCTGTCAGCTATAATTAAAGGCATTTTCATTAAATTCGCGACGGCGAAACGACTAGAACTGCCAGACCGCTCAAAGAGGCGGCGTCTGGTAAAGTCTCAACTATCTTACTAACTTAACTCTGTAGAGATTTATATCGAGACTTCTGCAATACCGCAGAAGCCTTCTTTATCCCTGAAAAGTTAGTCCCTATTACTAAAATTGATTTAATGACCCGCCTATAATCTATTTCTCAAAACTAATGTTAATATAACTGTAATATTAGCGTATATTAAATTAACTTTTATACATTGAATCAATATAAAATACGAATTTCTTCATTATATTACATTAATTATTACACATACATATCTTTAGGCATTAAAAAATTTGAACAATTGTATATCATTTTACAGGGGCCAAGAATAGTATATATATATACTCTTTTTCGGTTAACGAACTGTTACTAATTATTGAGTAACATTATTTGTTATCGTAGTTTTTAAAGGACTATAGTTGCTTACATTAAATGTAAGCAACTCTCAATCTCGTCACGCGCGTGCACTTATGAGCCTGCACACACAACCGTCAAATACCTAAACAAAAACTAATCCAACAGTCAAAAACATAAAAGCCTCGCGTCAGGGGATTAATCCGTGATGACTCGTTCCGGGCACCAGGGCGTGACGCACACGATTAATTACCGTGCTCCGCAAAAAGGGACACTTTGGCGCGCGCGTGCGGACGTAGATGCACGCGCGTAAAGCTCGAGCGGAAGCTCGTTTCCCCGATGACGACGAGGCAAAAACGTCGTCGCGAGCAAGTGCGCGCGATGGTAACGCGAGAAACGGATTAGGCGAGGAATCTCGTTAATGACGCCGTTAATTAATTTAATGCGATTCTCGCCGATAATCGTTCGAGTAAATTACTCGCGCTCCGCGAGATTCGCGCTCCTTCATTACCGGGTCTACACAGTGCGGTCGCGACCGATGCGCGCATCTCTCATTAAAATTAATAGAACATTTGTTTTCGAATCGTTCTTTTTCCCTTGAAGGTTTAGATTTAGATTATCATCCTGCAAAAAAAAATTAAGATTCGAGAAATTAAGATGAAAGTGATCTAAAGAGATTTGTAATTCTCAAAGTTATCAATTATTATCTTCAACTTTTGCATTTTGCTCTGTCAATCTCTTACTTGACAATTCCCTAGATCCGCTTCAGCGGTCCGGTAACATCGGAGGATCTCTAGGTATGTTTGCGACAGCCGAATGATGGAAGGTGGAAATATGGAAATCCAAAAATAGCAACGCGCCGCGGGCATGCCGACGACGCGGACATTCCCGACGAGGAAGCAGGGGGGACGGGGGTGGAGATTCGATATTTCAAGCCCCTACGCCCGTATCTGGGCGTTGCCCGATAAACCGGGTTGTCGCGGGGCGCGTGACCACGGACGATGGACGAGAGAAGAGAATCGACGAGAAGTGCGGAGGAGTAACCGCGAGCTCTCGCTTTGATATTATATACAGAGATAATACCGAAAACAATGTCAATTTTGCGACGAAAAGGAAATTTTTCAAAAAGTTTTTATAATATTAATATTGTAAATTTAATTAATCGTATTAATTAATTAACATTTTGACCTCCTCCTAATTCAATTAAATTTAAATAAAAATCAACTAATTACGTTTAATATCAACGTTAAAAATTTTTTGATAAAAAATTAAAGCTATTGGATTAAGCAGCACTTGCATTCCATTTATTATTAGTATACTTTCGTCTAAAAATTTCGTTGAAACGTTTATCTTCTAAGAAGATAAACATTTCAGCGATAATATAAAATGCATAATATAAATTGCAGTGATAAAATAAAATAATTTTAAAAAAATCTTTATTCAATATGTTGACAAGGATATCAATGTCATCATTAATTGAGAATGTACGGAAAAAGGGATGCGCGTATATTATAGTGGGATTCATTTTAATTAAACTCCTTCGACTGATTAAACCTCCCTCTCTTTTCGGGACTACTTGGGTTGTGAGTAGGTGATACACCTTTGCGGATTAGGATACACCCTTGACAGTAAATTCAGCAAAGGACAGTAACCCCAGCGTTGCTATTCATCGAGCTATTAATAGCGTAATCCCGACCTCTAATTTTCTAATATTCTAATTAACTCAGATCGAAGTTATTTGTCGTAATGTTCACAAGTCCGAAAACATAATTTTTGTTTTAAAAAATAACATATCTAGGAGTTTTAAGAAATAAATATTGTTTATTTCTAATTTTAAAAATTTTAAATCGGAAGAAATTTTAGTTATAGTAGCAGATCATGAAAATGATGTTACTATTTATCTAAACTTTTCTTTATAAAATAGCAAATTTTAACATATTATGTCAATTAAATCAAAATAACATTCGACAAGTTGTATTCTTCACTTTTCATATATATGTATATCGCATTTTTCTCAAACTGTCAAATAAAATGATATGTTATTTTCTTATTAAATCATTCTATTGGTCTAAAAATCGTTTCCGATATCTGTCAGACATTTAAGGATTGACTTGTCCACGTTCGCGAATTTACGCGTATGTCCTTCTTGCACAGATATAACTTTGTGCGACGTCTTGAAGCAACCGGAAGGAAATTTTATTGCTCCGAATTGCCAGCACTGAATGTTCGTGTTCAGAGGCGAAAATTACGGGCCAGTTACGTTCGTTGACAGGTCGATTGCATCGCAGATAAATAGAGCTGTCAATTGACGACGACGAGCTTTTTCTTGCCATCTACTTTCCTGTCGTTCGTTACGGTCATCGGGTAGACAGCGTCTTCTCTTTATGTAATTAGAACATGCGATGAATTAATACACATTATGACTTTCCCAACCATATGTACTTAAATTATCTTTCACCGTTTAAACGGTAAGCAATCATCGTAAACGATTTAATTAAGACTACCCCAGCTAAATCGTTACTTGCGATTTTTCTATCAATTAGTTGCGATAATCATCGACTATAATTATCATCTTGCTGGATTATTCATTATGGTAGTTTCTCTTCGATTATATTTGTCATTGCCACTCCTCTATTTTGCGCTCCTAAGCATGCGCGACCCCATAACGGATTATGTCAGAACGTGAGAGACATGGGCGTAAACCAAACGTATAAAAAAATGTAGCATATCTCTTTTAGATAAATGAATATACTTCCAATGAATTGTATCTGACTCACAGAATTAACGACATTACCTTATACATACTTATATCCTAAATTTATCATTAAATGCCTAACTCTGTATTTTACTTGTTTAATTAAAATATAATGCTATTACTAATTGATGAGTTACATTTTAATCACTCTTTGGCGGATAATTTGACGCAAAATATAAGAAATTACCAATCGATATCCTTGCCGTAATAATTTTGGCTTTTTAATTAATTAGTTTGTCATTAAGTTAATATGCAAAATAATTAATTAAACTAATGACATAAAATACATTATATATTTAAAAGTTGCTGCGTTTCCTTCCTCATAATGTGCATATGTAATTCTAAAAGTAAAATGAAATATGTACGATATTGTATTATTATAATGTTTAACAAAAAAACTACTAACGCGATATAAAGAAACATAATTTTTTTACGGCGTTGAAAAAGCCTATTCGCAGAAAACAGATCTTTACTTTAAAAAAATCACGTTTATTAAATATAATTTAATCGAAAAAAGAATTAATTAACTTGTATATTCATATCAATCATTTGTGATAGTTGAACATCTTCGATAATTGGAATCGCAAAAATATGCTGTCGTTTCATTAAAAGGGGGATTAAATTTGATATAATTCACGCGCACATATTTAAAAAACAGCATAACAATATTTATCAGTATTAAAATGAGAGAAATAAATAAAATGTAGATAATTAACAAGACGCATATAAATAGAATACAATAGAAATGACATCATTAATTAAATAAATATATAAAATTAATAACAGATAATTAACATTCTCCATTAAAAATATAACTCGCAAGTGCGAGGATACAGGCAAAATTCAAGTTATGTGCTATGGATGATGTCGGCGATGAAAGAGAAGTGCTCTCATGGACAGACGCGTAACATCATTGCATCCCCTTTAAGGTGGACTCTCTAACTACAGTCTACACGAATACATGATCGCCCATTCAATCGAGGCGAATCACGTTTTAGATCTAGATCGCGAAGAAATATTAAGGAGTAATTCATCGAGATATGAGGTCAATTATTCTTAAGAATTTATGTCTAACGTAAGTTTCTTAATGTGAGAAAAGATAGCGTATATTCGATCATCGGATATATGTAGATATACTATTATCTTCCGCTGTCAATGTGTCATGAACTTATGAACATGAAATCGGTTAAAGATAAAAATTATAGTTAAATATTAATCGATACACATTTAATAATTATAACAACAACGAGCGTAAGATTGTAACTTACGATTTTGGGATATTCGAAAAGTTGTAGTGTCAGAACTAATTAATAAGCTCATAGAAACTTTTTGCATACTAAAAATGTGTAAAAAAATATTAACTGTTTTAACAGAATTTATTCTCATTTATAAGAATTAATGCAACTTTAAAGATATAAATTAGAAAAGTTAATGCCAGCTAAAAACGTGAATTAGAACGCTTCTCTTCTCATATTTTTGACTGATGGAATTACCTATGCAGTTAATATTCATCATGCAATATTGAAAACATGTTATAACATCATCATGATGATTACATTGACATATGTAAATTACGAATGTAACGTCATATGTTGTCAAATTTACTTTACACACGTGTGTGAGGATTAACGTATTACGTCAAAAGAAGCCCGAGTATTTTGCACGAGTGTTATTATTACACGTCAATAGAGCAATACTGTGCAGGTATTTTAACGTATAATAAGGAGAAATAAAATTTTGGAGAAAGAGAGAGAGTAGATTTATGATCTACATCTCTTGAACCACATCAGAGAAACGGTCACTCACACAGCAATTATTTTTTATTACCTCTGTTAAACTATTCAGCGAGACGTTACTGCATTTAGAATGGGCGCTGAAAGCGCGGCGCGCGATGGAGGGTAATTTATTCAATAACCCGTCATTATTTCGATATTACCCTCGTGTTTTTAAATAGATACAATTTCGGACAAACTGCCAATTATCATTTACGGTACGTTTGAGCGCGCGTGAGCGGGAGAGGCGCATGCGAAATGCACATCGAAGCTGAATTGCGTAACAAAATTCCAGGGTCATCGCTGTATATATTAATATAATCATCGTACTGTATTGACATATAAAATATTTGCAAGTCATCATACGTCTTAAAAATTTAAGAATTAATTTTTGTTTAACGAATGATATTCTATCATTTATCTTTTTTAATTTTGCGTAATGAAATTCCAGGGTCTTCGTTGTACATGTATATTAATATAATTATCGTACTGTATTGACATATAAAATATTTTCAAGTCATTATACATTTTTAAAAAATTAGGAATTAAGTTTTGTTTAACGAATGATATTCTATCATTTATCATTTATAATTTTCAATATTTCATATTCTAATTATTCGATATTTTAACTACTGATCCGCAATTGAATTTTTCTTGAATCTTGATTAAACTTCTCTGCATAGAAAGAAACCGAATGTAAGATTTTGTTTCAATTTATTGGATTAATTTGAAATTTGAAGCTATTTATCTGTATCCCTTGTTTATGAGTAAGTAATGAGTGACGCAAGCGAATGAACGAATGGAAACATGATTTATGTCTTCGAGAATCACGGAAAGGACAGTATGTACATATTAGTCAACGGACAGAGTCCTCACTAATGACTCATATAGCGGAGGATGTCTCGGCCGGATATGCGCGCGTGTGCGTCGACACGTGGGGATGTGATACACGTGCTTGCGCATAGCGAGGGTCGCGCCCGTACACCAAGCTCGAATTCCAGAACAGGTGACTTGGAGTGCTGAACATTCCATTCTGAATCAATTATACATTACAATTAATTCTTAAGTCAAATTAAAATCTACATGTAAAATTCTATTATATTTCCAATGCTATTTTTGCTTGAATATGAGAAACAATAAATTGAAATATATATCGAATATCTCAATCTGCAGATAAATTTTTCTTAATTATACATTGTAATTTGACGCCAATCTTTTCTAATAATTTTTAAATCTTGAATGTTAACAGCGAGTTAGTTCCAAATTAAAATTCAGCGAATAAGAAATCTCTACAAGGTATATAAATAATAAAGCTCTATTAACAACTTGCATGTTCTCCAAGCTTGAAATTTTTAATCGCTGGTAGTTGAAAAACTATTACACGTCTCAACATTGAGACAATCATTCTTGCAAGTTCGTATAATTTATTGCTAAAAATGCACATTTGATGTAATCGTATGCTATCGTGCACGCAAATGCACATAGCATAGGTTAATTAATAAACGGCGTCTCGCCGGTATGTTATCAGCACCTGGACCATCTCGCAAACATGCGACATAAAGCAATTCGCGTTGTTAGTCATAACACGTGAGATCGGTCATGACTCATTCTGCTTTTACTATTCGCACGACGTACCAACCGGCGCGGCGGATCCATCCACGAACGGACACGTCCAAAAGTCAAGGTTGATTCTTTCAACAAGGATTTCGCGGAATGAGATAAGATCCCGCGAATATCAGACGATTCGGCGAAATAAAGAATGAAATAGTCTCGCTATTTGGACGACTATTTCGGTCGAGGTTCTGAACCGATACACATTCTGCACATTGTTGGGTAAAATTCGACACGCTCTATTTCAGACAAAAAAAAGTACAATGTTTCCTGATTCGTTAACTGGAATCTCAGGTGCACATCCTTTAACTAGGTTGGAAACAATTTCATTCTTTTTTTCATCAGATTGAAATCAGATCGAAGCGTAATTACGAAGTAATTTAATATTGAGATTAAAAAATTTTGGATCATTAAATTTCACAGCCACGAACAATTAACATAAAATTGCATTTTTCAGTTATTTTCACTATATTTTATTCACTGTATGAGTTATGCATTAAGGAAATTTTAATTTGCGACATGATTATTAAGTCTTCAGAATTGCGCAAAAAACTCGTTTCCAAATTTACCATAAAGCTTATAAATAGCTTCTAATTTTGCGCTACTCGATTGCCATTCGCTATGGAGGCCAATTGCGTAAGATCGCAGAAATTAATTACTAACAGCAGATAATTAATGTGTTGTTATGTTTCGTCGATCACAAATCACAATTCAAAACACGACGGTTCTTTTACCTCTGTGTTTCTCTTATTTCCGCCTGCCAATTTTAATTAATTTGATAAAATGAAAAGACTTAAAAATATGAGAGAAGTTTCCTTAGTTACTCTTCATGAAGAAGAGGATTGTCGGACGGGAATGACCTGCGCGGCAAGACAGGAATAGTCGGGAGAGAGTACTGAAAGAGGAGCAAAAGAGAGATGCACATGCACGTGCACGCTGGCGGTCTCTCTATTTTTATGTGTAACTCTTTTGAAATGGTCCTCCGTTACTACGTGGGAGTTCTGCATTTTCCTCCTTTCTCTGCTTGTGTCGAAATACTTGAGCGAAGTTAAGTAGGAGATAATTGGATAGTGGTTCTTATCCCGTAATTTGGTTTTTCATAAATCTCTTCGATTCCAGTGAACTCTTGATGCAAAGATGCAAAGACGCACAAGGAATTCACGTTGTGACCTCATGAAATAAATAATGGTATCTTGAACATTTTCATCTATTCATTATTTTGAAAAAGTAGACATAAATAAAATAGTACAATTTTCTCGTATGCTAATTATGAATGTTTGAAATCTGCACCAATTTAATATCTAACAATAAAGTGCGACGAATAAATATAATGTGCAAATTTCTCGCGTATTAATATATTATATTAATATATCTTTATTTTTCAAATCTTTTATTTTTTAAATATTATTTTGAAATCGCAGGATCTCTCAAGCAATTGCGACAATTTTCATACATCAATCTACGTTAATAATAAAGAGATAATAACCATCATAAAATTATTTAAAAATATTAATAATTAATTTCATTATTATCAAAAGTAATTCTTAAAACTATAGTTAAAATATTTAAATTACGCAATATTTTGAATTATATTTATGTAAAATAGTATAATAAAAGCATATTCATGTTATAAAAAGTACTTTCGCCAAAAAATAACCATTGTGAAAACAGCAATAAGTAATTCACTGTAATCAGATTTCACGAACACGTAAGAAATTCGATACGTTATCCACAACGAAAGCATGTCAGCAGAGAGTCAACGGCCTCCGCCGTGCACGTGTACGGTAGCGGTGTATTCAGCAGGTGCATACTACTGAAGATATGCAAATTCACATTCATGCTCAAAAGAAGCATCAAAAAGCGTTAAGAATATCACACAATAAGTGTTATATAAAAAATTATCATAGATAATCCAATCGGACATCGGACCTGAGATTGATTAATATGTCATGGCGCTATGAGTGTGAGTGTGTGTGTGTGTGTGTGTGTGTGTCGGACTCACACCAAAATTAATTTCTTCCAATGTAGTGATTATACAAATTATCGGCTTATAACTCTTTTCACGTTTTCTCTCCTCAATTCTCTAATTTATAGAATAGTTCGGACCTGTCTTTCCAACTTTTGGACATGTAAAATTGAGCGAAACAAAAATTTAAAAAAATTGCAATACGATAAAATATGGGATATAACAAATTACAATACGTTTGAAAGAATTTTTTTAACAAGAAGCGCTTCAAAAAGCGCTTCAAAAACGACTAAAAAATTAAAAAATCAGATAAATAAATAAATTAAATAATGCAATTGTATACGTTTCCTTTAAAATTTCTCTTTGAAGATCCTTAATTATCGCAACGATGAAAAAATCTTTGGCGAAACGCGAGAAACATCGTTTTTCCGAAGCAACAGTCAATATTTATAGCATGTCTAGACGCGAATGTACAGACGCTTTTTGTTAATCGTCGCACGCACATACATTCGTAAGACACGGTTTGCAAGCGAAAAAGTAGAAATGCGAGCGAGCGGGTGGCTCATAAGGGATGGACTCTCGCGGGAAGAGAAAGGGGAAGATATAACGGCGAGTAGTCGAGCAAGAGAGACGAAGAGTTGCCATGGTGACCATCAAAGGCGCCGATCAGACACGAAGGGATGAGGATACCTCTTTTATCGCCGACTTTGTCACGCAGAACCGCAGAAGCCGCCACCGCGGAACCGAAGAATACGCTCCCTTCGCGCCACGGCGTCCATTCATCCCTTAACTCCGATCCTTTCGAGTTTCATCGGAGCGGAAAGTATTTGCGGGATTGAAACGAGCGAGTCCGCGAAAAAAAGAGCGGCGTCGTGACGCTTACGTGGCGCCTAAAACGCTATACCGAGTGTTCCGGAAAGTCTCTAGTCACAACTTTGTGATCAATTTTAAAGAGAAGATACCATCAACTTCCATTTTTTAAATTAAATGTTCAATATTTAGCATTTGCAGTTTTAGATTACTTCGACAGAAAAATATTTATTTCTTTACCCAAGTTAAGAATTTTGTAGGTACTAATCACAGGAAAATTATTCATAATAAAATATTTATTTTTATATCCAAATAAAAAAAAATCTTTTTTCTGAGATATAAATAAAATGTAACAGAGAACTGTGTATAAAAAGTTAATTTTTTGCAACAATTAATATATTTCTCCGTATTAACAGCATCAAAAATTAAGCTCACCGGTATACAAGTGTACAATTAATTTATTATTTTAATGTAATTAGTTAATTATGGTGGAAACGCAATTCGATTCACGAAAATCAGAAACAATCGACGTCGCGCTTCCGGATGATATATTTCCTCGAGTTCGCAAAGTTACTATTGTCGCAATGAGGAAACACAAATGCTCGCGGGATCAGTTATCGTGCTAGTCGGTGTATAAATCACTCAGGCCGTCATCGTAAATTATATTGAGGTACGCTTCGAACCGATAAATTTGGCCATTTGTGCGAGTGCACCGTGCAGGTTAACTAAATAGCCGCGGTTGTTTACATCATGCACCGGCGACGATGTACATTAATAAATATACACATGTATGACATGCCGAGATGCAATTTATGGTTGATCTAACATTCCCTTCGATAAAAGCCACCGCATACACACATATATTAGAATTTGAAAAAAAATTATAAGTATATATAGAGAAAGAAAGAAGAGAATATAAAAAAAGAATATAAATAATAATAAAATAACTTCTATTATTCATATATTATTGACTACTGAATAAAAAGTGAAATATATGGAATGTCTCAAGATTATAATTACACAATTTCAAACAAATTTTACTTTAAAAGCATCTTAATTTAAGAGTTAGCTACAAAGGCCGTTTAATGTTGTATATTAAAAAGTAATAAAAAAGAGAAAAGAGTACTTAATAAAATTTCCAATAAAGGGAAATCAACTGCATATTAATCTGAAACATGGAACTTAAGACAGAACATTACAGGAAGAAGAGAGGCGGTGATGATCTCTTGAGAATATGACGAAATTGAGGTACCTGAGAGACTCTCTCTCTCTCTCTCTCTCTCTCTCTCTCTCTCTCTCTCTCTCTCTCTCTCTCTAATTCTCTAACACGTAATACTACTATACGCACGGAATTCAAAGTGACCCGGAAAAAGCGGAAGAAGAGTCAGACGTGATTCTTACCTTCCGCTACGACGAAAGCGAGTCGCAGTCAGCTGTGCGAACGTTTCGTGGGAGAACTTGGAAAAGAAGAGAGCTCGCAGTTGCGAAACTTCTACCGTGTTATGGTTAACCTAGTTGTGTGACGGAAGGGCGAGGCTACACAGCGAAGTAGATAGCTATAGATTACAGGCCAAGAGGATGGGAAAGGAGAAAACAACAGGCATACTAGTGAAAATGTCTAGAAATGTAATGTCGCTGGCCATCCGAGTCTACAGATGAGCGACATTCATCGATTTCAATCAATATTTCATGTTCCTTTTCTAACATCGTTTAAAGTGTAGAAATATTAATTACTCGATTGATCGATATCTTTTAAATGTAAAACATACATAGAAAAAAGATATAAAATCTAAAAATATCCCCAAAATTAACGTAAGTAATATCCTTGATAATATCCCAAAGACAGAATTTTAAAAAATCATTAAATCGGTTCCTAATAAAGAAAATTTATTATTATTTACTATTATTTATTATTATTATTTGTAACTTTCTATTATTATTAGGGTATCTGCGATAAAAATTATAAAAATATAATCATCAATTGATGATAATTAATTATCTTCAATATGCATCTAAGGAGTATTATTTATAAGTCTCGATATACCCCTCGCAATCGATTATTCGAATGTCGATCTCCTTTCTCGATACCTGTTCATTTCTAGCCGAGCCGTTTTTCTCGGATGGCCGGCCAGGCTGAAATATTAATCCGCGCGTTCCTTGGAATGAGACGACGCGGAGGAAAGCAAGACGCGGGTGCGAGGGAGATGAAGAGGAATTGTATAGGCCTAACACCTCGACGCCAGGGGCTGGCGAGGGAGAGAGGGGGATTTATTGATCTCGCCAACCCTTTGCCCTACATTTCTAACTATTTCTCGCTCGTGCTGTCTCGCCAGCCGCGTCTCATGCTCTTCCTCGCGTCCAACTTTTTGTCTTCTGTACAGCCTCCCACACCTAACCGTCTATTTCCTCCTTCTGTCTCGTTACACGCGTCCCAAAAACTTATTTAGCTCGTGTCCCATTTTTTATTTTTTATTTCGCATTTAATTTGACAAGAATTTGTTGAAGAGATTGTTACTATTTGAGAACATTCAGCTTTATGTACCTTCGTAATTTAGAATTTAATTTGTAAACTTTAAAAATGTTTCGTAATAATAATACCAATAATGTATATTTTATGCATTGATATATTTTGTTTTTAGGAATTATTTTAAATATTTACAACAAATACTAACTGATATTATATGTATGTATTTTATCTTCTTCTATTAATCAAATCTTCTGGCATTAAAGAAAATTTTATGTTTATTCTGTTTCATTGTAAAACTAAACTTGAATATCTTGATAGCTATTGAAGCCTTGTCATTTTTCTTACTTTAGTTTCAAGTATCTATAGCTAAGATACAAAGAATCTAGAAGACTTGTATGCTTCGTTCTCTCTTTCTCTCTCCCTTTCATTATCGCTTTCTTGCATTATCGATGCAAAAATCTTTCTTTATTTTCACAGACTATTATGTGTCACCATTTTTTATATTCGTAATATTCATAATAATCTTCACCGCTCCAATCGCGGATATCCATCATTCTCCCTAGCTATATCGCTATTCAACGGTAGACGTTTATCTTGCTCGAAACACACTTCCGCTTTCTCAACGTCCGTCGGTTACAACCACACTAGGTCACACCAGGTGCAGATCGACACACGATGTTTTATGTAGAAGCAATTAAAAGCGCGAATGTTCGTTTACGACGTTCATCAGCGGACCAGTAAAAAAGCCACGGTGTACTCAATGGAGTATACGGGCTGCGTCAGAAATTGTCAACGTCAAAAGAATTAAAATTTTCGACACTAAACTCGATTTTTCATATTTTCAGTATCAAATATTTTAGTAACTAAAGATCTTAAATATTAATATGCATTTCACTAATTTATCAAAATTAATCAAATGACGTTTCGATATCCATTCCGTACTGTTGAGAATCACGTCACCAGAAGATGAATGTTATATCAGGCTGACAACTGAAAATTAATAATCTAGCCGTTCTTTTGCTCGCTTTCTAATACAGATAATATATACATGTTGTAGAAAAAACCTGTACATAAATCACACCGTAATAACACGCACCACGCGGACGAATTCACGAAAGTTCACCGGGCGAAATAAATCCCATCAACCCGACGACGTGAACGTATATTTTCAGAATCGCCTCAAGCGTCATCCGAACGGTCTCTGATTGTGAGTCTCGGGCGTAAATCGCGCGTGTTATTTCCCCTTGAAGGTACATCAGGCGCACTACGCGTGGTAATATAATACTTGCGTGTTCTAAGCGAGAAAGACGGAAGGATCGGTGCGCGCAATACAAAGCACACGATCGCCGACTCGCAAGTCGCGACGTTGCAGCACATCTAGGTGAAACAATCAATCAGAGAAACACGCAGCTCTGAGTAGGCAACGGCGTTTGTTGCGCGATAATCTCGCGATACGCATTAACGTCGACATGCAACACACCATATCGTAACGCTTTTCCGAACATTAACGTCTAGGCGCGATGCCGTCGTTAACTGTTATTTTCATCTTTTCTTGCGCGGCTATCACACTATGATTCGCAGAATTGCAGGCAAGAAGAAAGCAATTAATAAAATTGCACGAACCTAACTAATAATTTCGTTCGACTGTAGATTTATTTTTCTCTCGACTTTTCTTTTACCTACTTTTCACTCTATGTTTTGATTAAGAGACATCTTTAATTATATTTATAGTAATATTGATTCAAGAATATGACAACTCTAGAGAAATAAGAAATAATCTGGATGTTGTTTTTTTTCAAATATACATTTTATGAAAACTTATAGTTATTATCATTTTCATTAATTTGTCAGTCTACAGTGATTATGGATGAAGTCTGCATTTTGATTTTGCACGCAATAATGCAAAATTAATGTCGATAGATATAATAATTAATGTAATTATTATTAGTGTATTGAATAATGCAACATATCGATTCATTAATTATATAATTCTAGAACGAATAATTAAACCAAAAAGTATTGCGATTTAGCGTAATTTAAGAATTCGAACTTCGAACGTCCTCTCGATAATTAAACGTCTCTCGAAAATATTGAAGAGATTACGAGGGCTGTCCGATGCGAAATAGATACCCGTATCGCTAGACGCTACGGTGGTAACAATAAGTTTAATTCTAGCAAAACGGCGTGGAACCTAGTGAAAATCAGCTGTCATACCGAGCGTGACTCACTTGCCCTGACACTTTCATCAACACCTTTATAGCCGCTCAAATAAGCGAAAGTGACTAGCACGCCGTGGATTTCTGCGGCGGCTTAAGTCGCACTTGCATAATATCACGTGTTTCGTGCAAACGATGACACACCAACGCGATGGACATACGCGAGTACTAGAAGATCTCGGATTTAGGCGCAACACGATCTTAACGAACGGGTCATTCTCACCGTAGAACTATTTTTTCTCTGTCGATACTGACGTCAAATATGTTTCAAGTATATTCGTTGCTTGTTCGAAAGTTGGAGGAAAAAAACACAAATATAAGTACGGGAGAAACTGGAGCGACGCAGTTTTAATCCGTCACTAAGGCATTTCAGACATTTTGATTTTTATCTATACAGAGACCCCCCTCTCGTCTCTCTCTCTCTTTCCCTCTACCTATACCAAGTGATGTATTTACACAAAATTTTGGTTCGGCAATTTCGGAAGAATAATTACTCGCCGTGAGCTTCAAAGACCGAAGTAAAAATCAGTTCTTCATCGCGTTCCATAAAATTTCGCCCGTTGCGTGCAATTAGCGTGACCGACTTCAGAAACGCAAAAAGTTACGTTCGGTAATCACTTCGAGAGTATCGGCAATGAAAGGCCGTTTCTCCATAATTGTGAATATCTTGTTTTAAAATTTAGAGAAAGGTCTGTCGCAATCTTACTACATATAATATTTGCGCTTACACGATAAATTTTATCGTTGTAAATGAGAACACGAATTTCAAATATTTGATACGCAACCTAACTCGCTTTGTTTTACACATTTGCAGTTAAAGATTTTTAAATTTTGAAATAGAATGTGCGACATTTAATTAATTCATTCCTATTTAAAATAAAGTCCATAAAAATATTATAAAAAATTATTTTACACGTGTGCGCGCGATGTTCGTCTATTATCCATAGAAAATTATGTAACCTGTTTATTACATTTTTGCGTGGTTTAAACACTTTGTTTAGTACTCTATATGTCAATAATATACATATACAGAGTGTTCCATGGCATGCGACAAATTTTAGAATATGATAGATCTCATCAAAAAAATCAATTTTTTAGGAACTCCGCGTTCTTTAGAAGATACGCATTCTTGTTCGCACCTCCTGTAATAAAATGTATATAAATAAAAATTTAAAAAAAAAACAACAAAAAAGCAAAAACAAAATTAAAGAACGTGTGGACTAGTATTGTCAGATGTCACGCGCAATGCTGTTGTGCGAACGGTTGCCTACCTCACAGGCAGTGCGAACACGGATGTGTAGCTCCTCAAGGACGCGTCGGAGTTCCTTGACAAAAATTAATTCCTTTAGTGAGGCCTACCATCTTCTAAAGTTTATCCCATGAGTCCGAAAACACCTGTATATATCAGTTTATATAAAATATATTATTATTTTACATGATTATTATGTAGACATTTTACAAAAAAATGTTAAGACGTGCAGAAATGTGGTGAAGAGTTAAAAATACAACGCTCGTCCACTTGTGTCGGTCGAATGCAACCGCGGTATGTACACGCGCGCTGTCCGCCGAATTTTCGTGGTTCTTAACCGCTGTGCGTGCACGGAAGTCGGAGAGTCGTCGGGCACGCTCGGTGCGCGCGTCAGGGTCACTGACCTCGATACACGGTGTGACATAATACCTACTGCTGTACACACGGACGAGCACAAACCGCGTGCCACGCTCGTGCTCGTGATCCTCACATACATACGTACACAGTGCACACGAGCGTCGTACGTGACCATGCGCATGTGACGCGTGCACGTAACCGGAACCGATTCCCTTGGTTTGGGGTGCATCCCCCAACGGTACGCCTTCGTACCATTCGCATGCAGACGGTGCGAGACGGCGGCATCAGGGAAATAACCGTGCATGTACGCACGAACACACACACACACACAATACATTCATGTTATGTGTACATGAAGAAAAATCTCTAAAGCTGATAAGAACTTCTGTTATCGGCGTCGGAGTATCGCCGATACGAGATAACCCGCGTCCTTCCTATCTCGGAAAGCGAAGCGTTCTATGATAGAACGATATGGAGAATATATCGCGAGAGAGGAAGTCAGAGAGAAGTCTTCGCGATTGTCTGCTGATAGAAGTACGTGAGCGCGAAAGTGATCTTGTGTTGATCGCGCGATCTACCCGAAGAATGTTTTTAAATTTAGCGATGACTACGACTTTTTGCCGTATTCACGTTAAGGAGGTGCAAAGTGGATAGTCTCGCTGCGTCATGCGAAATCATATGTCTGTTTGCTCGTTGTCTGTACGTTGAGCGTATTTTGAAGAGGACGCATAGAATGTCGAAAGAAAGCAGCAGCGTATCAGGCAACAAAAGTGCAAGGTTGTAATATTTAGAGAAATTATAATGTGAGTAAAGTAAAGACATATTGAGCTGCGAATATATCGAGATAAATATAATATACAAATTTATATCCGATAGATTTAATAAATCTCTCCTTTTTTTCACATTACTAGTATTTCTATTAGTAATTCATTATTTAAAGACTAAATTAAAAGAGTAAGTTGTGTGCCAAATTGATTTATTGAACTTATACGAACAATTTTATTATTACTTAATATATGCCGTGCAAACTTAAAAATAAAAGCACTAACAAATAAAAAATGTTCGTTAAATAATCAACTTTAAATTTTCCAGTTTTGTCGTCTTCGTGACATTTTACGCGTATTAGTTTCTGCGAATACTTGTTGCTAGACGTTTACGTTTAAAGCATGAAAAGCTTAAATACGCAAGTAGCTCATGCTTTCTCAAAGCAACGCGATATTAATTACAGCTAAGGTACTAAGCCTGCGTTTGACATTCGTACCATTTAAAATCTAAGCTACAGCCAAGTAATTACGAGAGATACTTCTCCCCGTCCATATGAATATTACCTGCATGAATAATTTACCGCGACATTTTATACATGTACATTTTTGATATTTTGTAACTATTGCACGATAGCTGAAATCTCAAGCTTGACATGGCAACGTCAGAGAAAGCTCGTATGGTCAATAATTTTCAACGCATGATCCGTGCACGCGGAATGATCGCTCGATACCACATTCGATATCTCCCAGCGTAGATGCAAAGATATTGCTGAAATTGCACGTTGCATTTTTTTACGCGTAGCTATAGGCGCCGATGCAATCCGCGCGATCGGAGATAGATGGAGGATCTCCGTAGAAATAAATTGATAGATCACGACGAGGATGGGGAGCGCGAGGGAATAACAGCAGAAAAACAACGGGACCTGCTTCGATGTACGTCGAAGACTCACGAAAAATGACAGCCCGGGAAAATAACGAAAACCAACAATGGAAGATAAATTACACAGCTATACGGGTCGTTCCTTCGACGCGGATCGAAGCGAAGTGTTTGCGATCCGCGGTGGCTAACGATAGACGATAACATCTCGCGGATGCACTTCCGATGCGGAGTCTCGTACTCGGCAATGATGTTTTCAAGCGAAAAGAAAAAGACAACCGCGCCATTTCCAGCTAGATGAATTTTATTTGCGCCACGATAAAATTATAGACCGCACAGGAAGCCGTAGCTCGAAATGCGCCACGAGCAGCCAATCTTTTCGCACCCTTCTTCTCGCGTGGCACTCCTCTTGGCTATTTTGAAAAGCGCATCGGTAGTGGACCTCACACGAGGCGCACGGTGAAATACGGACGGTGAGCATCGGCGGTTGTTTTTTATTTTAGAGTCTCCGAACGCGCCGCAAGGTCGACTAACTGTATCCCGAATACCTGTACGCACACTTAAAACCGCGCGTGCATCGAGCACGAATACCCACGCTGACATTTCTTGTCCCTGACGTTATTACGCTTACAGTTATTGGCAATAAAATCGGATTCTGCTAACTTATGATACAGCAACAATTTTTGCAATCCTCGCGCGGGCACGTCGAAGAAAATTCCCAACTCTCTTGTAGACTTCTGTGCAATTTCGCGGAGTGAACGTTATAAACACCACTCTCTCTCTATATTTCACTAAAATAGGACGGACAAGATAATCCAACTGATAAAATATTTAATGAAGTGATCACTATCCCAGATAAAATTTTAAATGTTTTATTTTCGGTACTGTACATTCTCCAACTCTGTATTATGTAAGTTATTATTTTCAACGTCCATCAAAACGTCACGTCAAAATGTCATATCAACTTCGTTGCCTTTACTGAATACGTTGCCAAAGCAATAATTTTTTAAGCATTTAATTTGTACGTGCACCACCTCATTTTTGGTTACGACTGCACTTTCCGCGACAATTCTCCAGCAAATGAAGAGCGACGTGCTGTCGGTATATCTAACGCAGGTATTTTAACCGTTTCCAGTTTCCACAGCTCCACGCAAAATACTTGTTTTACGATTGAACGGTATATATACTTGATGTTCCAAAAACCCCGTTTGAGCGCGTGCGTGCAGCCGATCACGCGGCGAAGATTGCGATGCCGTTCATCAGTGACCTCGTAACGCCGATATGAGCTACGTCATCGGGTCGTCAGCCCAAGGACGTTGAATTCGCGAAACAGATGCGGCGAGCAGGAGAGGAAAGCGCGGGAGAGTTGTGCCGTGAATATGACGAGACTCATTAAAAGCCGTACGCCATAAAGGGCGCCTCTTCTTTTCGCTCCCTTTACCTTCATACCGTTTGCCGTGCGCCTTAATTTTGATACGTTATTTGCAAAAGGATGTTATTTTTAACTCAGGGTCGAGTAGACTCAGTGCCTTCGTTTTTAACCACGCCGATCTATTTGCAGACATAGAATGAATACTGGCCAGTCCAACATTCACGTACATACAATACAATACGCGATCGCGCAAGCTAGAAAAAACTCGATTCTATTATTGGGCAAAAATAACACGTCGACGGTGCAACTTTGTTTACGAACGGAAATATGATTTGCGCGAAATATGCCACGCTCGAAATACGTATACGATTCCTATCATAAAAATATACGTGCATCGTCTTTAATGTCGTTCTGTATTACCCACGTCTTTAAGCTTTTATTATACAAGATAAACGTTCTCAAAATTTGGATACAATTTCCGTTATAAAAATAAAATGATCTAATAAAAAAACCTAATTCTCTATACAAACGGTAATTTTTGCGTTATATAATTGCCAAAAACGAATAAGATATTTTCGAAACTACGTAACGGCCTAACGTCTCTGAGAGATTGGTTGCTCCGGGATTATTCACGGAATCACACCCTATGCACCTAGCATTGCACGCTGCGCAGTTGCTGCATTTCTGCTGTGCGAGGCGTGACGTACGTGTTCCAGACGCGTGTTTTCGTATCTCCGGCAGGTCTGCACCAACGCGTGGTACAATGCGCGAAAAATAACGCAGCACTTAAGCGCACCAACGTCAGCTAAGTGATGTCTTTAATGGACCACGACCGGACCGGTAAAGAAAGGGACAGAGAGAACATGTCTATCGTGTTCCCGGCACTCTAATAGCCTGACCTATTTGCGCTCTCCGAAGGAGCGCTTCCTTCTAGCAAGCAAAGGTTACACGAAGAAACGAACATATCGGACTCGTACGTGCGAACGAGAAGCGAATACACAAGAAGATACGTCGATATTTAAAGATTTGTTAGTCTACTCTGCAAAAGCTTCATTCGTCGAGAAGGTAGACTTGCGCGAATTTACTCGCCCGAGTTTACTTGTTAGACGATCATAATTTTTAGATATAGGTAGACATAGGATAGCGGAACACGTCAAAATTACAAATAGACAACTAAATTATGTAACTCTGAAACTTTCGAAACTCATAATCTAAAGCGATATATTAGACTTTCTTAATAAACTACAACTATTTGTCAATATATGTATTTTTTCTCAAAGTACAATAATTAATAAGAAATATTAGAAAGAACGTAACGATAAGAAAAAAAACAAAGAGAAGTACCGTGAAAGAAGTATGTAACTCGAGAAATTACTTAAAAGTATGCAATCCGAATTTCAGAACAATCCTCGATAATTGCACGTGCGGACGAAACGCCATTCTTTCCTCCGTAATAAAGAACGTGCACCATACTTAAAAGAGCACATTCTACATTAGATTAATAAGAAGGTTTACAATTGCGAGCGCTATGCGGCATCATCTCGCCACTTTCGAAAATCACTGTTCGACGCAATATTTATGAGATATCTGTCTTGACGACGTCGACAACAGGAGACGCATAAAATACCGCGAGGGCAAAGAGGTCGACAAGATAAGTTAAGCAATGAGCGATACGTTATCGTTATCGTAGCGGGTCGGCGCGGTATTTGGCACGCGTTCAGATAAAGAGACAAATGAAATCGGGAGGGCCGCGTCGCGACAACGTGAGATTCTCTTAGATTTCGCGATAGATATACATATCGATATAAAAAAAAAACAGGTAGATAAAGCAAAGCGCAAAGCAACAACGACTTTGTCCCGAAACGATCTAAATTTCGCTAAAAATATAAGCATAAGCTAACGACGTAAAACAGACAATAATGCAGTTTTATCATTTAAAAGTCTAATACCCGGTGTTTATTCCGGGAACTTAACATTCAATTTTGGTCACTCCAAATTACGAAGATTGCGTACGCGTTAAACTACGCATTTGAAAACAGCGCGCATTAAAATCTGGTTGCACGTGCGATAATTATGGTAATCAATTATTCATCGAGTCTGCGATTCAACATTACATCTGTTTCCATTCAAGCGCAATCGCGGATTACGCCTCTTATGCGACGAGTTACCATGCTTTCGGCAAAAAAGAAGTTTGCATACTAAGTATATGCAGCTGATAATGCGCTTAAAATCCAGTCGTCCTTGTAAAAAGTGTGTACACTGATAAATAAATCAGGCAACGTGGACAACTTATTAATGACCTAATCTCAGTATCAATGTGCATTGCACGACACGCGGCGCGGATTTCGTTCGTAAGTCAACGCATAAATATTATCGACGTTAATTGGGAAATTACTCGCGATACAATTAAAAGATCAATAAATGTACAGCTCGTTGGGCACGTAGGTATTACATCGAAGTACTATATACGCATTATTCAATTTTAATATCACGGCAATAGTATGCGTGCCTCTCGTTAATATATAACGCTATACCACACTAACGTGTATAGATTCGCATAGGTACTCGAGTCTAGAGCCGTTCTCGCGTCGACGTTAAAGGCTCCAGAGCCTCGCGCGACCGAAATGTCACGATGGTATCGCGGATTCTCCATTATTCGCGAGACTGATAGAAATCTAAAACAATATAAAAAGCGAATGTCGCGCGCGCACTTGCGTTATATGTAATTCGCTCGTCTCGTCCCGCGATCCGAGAAGACATGCTATGAGCCGCATTATACTCACAGCGGTGTTCACAATAGAACATTGATCGACAGAAAGAGAGAGAATAGCGAGGGAACAAAAGATCTTCGATTACTTTTATTTCAATTTCTTTCTTTTCGTTTGTGCGATTCCAGAAAGAGAAATTAAATTCTGTCATACAGTTACGCGCAATAGATCAAGCTCTCTCTTTCTCTCTCCCCCTCTCGTTCTCTCTATATGTCGATACCTGAAATGACTTCCCGCGTATTTTGTAACTGACAATTCGTAGTAGTCTTTGAGAGTATTATTCGAATACCTAGTTTCGTCAAAGTCAGTTTTATTTAAATGCAAATGTGCTAACAATGTATAGAGTAGGTACTTCAGAACCACAAACTTAATTTTAATGATAGAGTTTCTCATCGATGTGAGAGAAATCGATTTATGTAAATTTTAATAAATCTCATTCTTTCAGATTCCTAATTCAAAAGACTTAATTGCAAAGATATGTTATAGGAAATATTGCAAATTACAATACCTACATTAAGAAATGTGCCTTTCATAAAGATCTTCTCTAACAATAAGACAAATTTTAACTCGTAAAACTCAAGGAATGTTATTGAGACTAAAATAAAAAATTGTGGAACGCTGCATATCTTATCATAAATTCAAGCAAAGGCGTCGCTTTTCTTATGCTAATATTAAAAACTCTCAAACATCATCAAAACTGCATATGCGATATCGAATGTATTTTCATGAGACCACAAGTGTCACGCAGAAAGTGTTATGACAGGACGATATGACTACATTCAGTTTTCCCAAAGCCAGTCGAAGCCTGACAATTCAACATCATGACAACACCTGTCCCAATACAATGCCACGTGAGAACGAGCCGTCACGAGAAATCAACGTGAAGGCAAATCCACCAGTCGCAACCTTGAAGAGGGTCATGTCTCGTAGACATCGTGTCATCGGGTTTTCTCTGTAGCTATCCCTACGTCTCTCCCTCTTGTTCTCTCCCTGTCTTTCCCTCTCTCTTTTCTCTTGCTCCAGCTCGCGTCGTCTTCGGCGCCATGCATGCCAAAGACCCCGGTGAGCTGGCCTCGCTTGTCAGAATCTTCCAGATGCCGCGGTGCTTCCCGCGCGCGGAGGTGCAAAAGCAGAAGATTCGTGATGGAGGGATGAGAGGAGAGCCGTGAAGAAGAGGAGCGTCGCGCTATAGAGTTGGACGGGATGGTAAAACTGGCAGAGGATGGACGGTGTTTGGTTGTTTGTAGAATCTGGGTGAGTGACCTGGGTCTCCGGCCGGCGGTTGGTCGCCTGGCCCGCCAGGAAACCTGTTTTCTCGGCCGTCTCTCCCTCTCGTTCCCCCCTCACCCCCTCCTTCCGTCCATGCTCTCTTCTCGGTCCCTCTCACTCCGTTCCTCCCGATGAGCCGGCTCACCGCCGCGGCCGCGCCGCTTGCTACGCTCCGTTCCTCGCTCTCTCGCGAACTGAAAACGCTGCGAATCGTGCCCGAGCGCGATTTTCATGGCATTGTCCGCTCGGATGGAGAAGTTTGAAGTTTCCGGGCGGAAAAGTTTTTCGCGAGGTAGATAGCAACAAGGAAGGAGAAAGAGAGAGAGAGAGAGAGAAAGAAAAGACTCTCCGCACCGTTAGAGGAACGCGATCATCTGGGTCGTGATGATCCGGGTGAAAGTGCTGAGCTAACGGGAACGTTTCTTCCCTCCTAGATATCGACAGAACGAGCGAAGATGCATGCAGAGTACATCGCGTAGAGTATACTCGAGTATGATAGAGTATACTAGAAAACGGCAAAGTTCAGCTAAACAGAACAGTGATATGATAATAACGGAAATTATTAATGGATTGAAGAAACTGAACTTTGACTACAAAATAAAATAAATTTAGTTTGCGCTTGAATATAATTTTCTGAGAGGTTTCTGAGATGTGGTGCATGATTTTTATTAACAAATATAGAAGATGAAATAGCCGAAAATATATCAGCAGATGTTGAACAAATGAGATCATCTTTCAAGCTTTCGTTCTTTTTACATGGATCTAAATTATTACTTGATTTAACTTTGACATATTCCATCTCTAATATTCTACTATAATCCAATGTATATTTGCCAATTTTTACTCTAACTTGTCATTTTTGGAGATACATTCTATTGGACTTCATATTTTCTAATATAAATTTAAGAGTGTGACTACTTATACACATTTTCAGTTTTCTTGTAAGTTTTTTTTACTGTTTTTTACCTAATTGTTTTTCAATATTACTTAGAAAATTCTGATCGCACTTCATCGTTCTCTTCTACGTTCTATTATCTAGTGAAATATAATTACACTTTCATAGCTTTTTGCGCAATCTGTCAAATAAGATATTATCCCGTAAATAGCCTAGAAAATATCCTATCTTCCGTGTTTATTGTCCGATAATTAGATATTTTATCATGGCCATCTAAGCTTTACAGAGAAAATTTTCTAATTTAACTCTATTAATATGGCGCATATTTTTGTTCATTATTAGGTATATTATCACAAGAATTCGTATCAAAGTACCTTTACCCAGTCGTGTCCAACGGTCAATTCGACAATGGTATACGGATCCAGACAGTGTGCGTAGGTGTATAGGTGACGCATATACAGGTGTGCAATCCGTCTGCGCCGACTACGACATGCGAGGGAACGAATGCATATAACCGTGTGCGCGGGGTACTTAGGATTATGCAAGCGAGTCCGCTTTCTACGTGGGCTTAGAATCTGGGTCGGGCACGAAGTCATTGTTTACAACGAGCCACCGCACCGGCGCGGCGCGGATAGATAGGTTCGCGCTCACGACTCACGAACGGATGAGGATTGCGTCTTTTAAATATTTCGCGCAAAGACAAATGCATGATTCTTCAAGTGCAGCACCGAGATCGTCACTGCCATCCCGAGAATGTGCGTTGAAGAGAATTGGAGTAAATTATACAAATTACATTCAGAAATTAAATATCACTTTCCCTCATTATTCAGAGTGAACTCATCGAGTCTTCGGAAGGATGATAATTAAATGCGTACAGCATGACACATTTGTTTTCGCGTTGGCAAACTGTCATTCGAGCTCATGCTTTCATGAACCGAAACCAACAAAACATCGCGTTGTATGCGGCAACACAGGGTTAAAGCCCGGTTGTCACGTGATTTTCTGTTAATGACTAATCGCAATAATATACCGATTGTATATTGTGTGTGTGCGTATATGTGTTGAAGCAACTCAGGCTTATACAGTCTTCACGTGATTTTGAATTAATTTACGTTACTCATTTTAATAAACAAGTATGTATTTTCTTAGATAGGTCTATAATATAAATAAAATTTTTAAAAATTCCATAAACCGAAATTAACGCCGATTGTATGTTAACGCAATCGAACCTAGCAATAACATCATGTGAAAATAGCTTTTGCAAAATGAAAAATACACGTTTTTTCACGGTGAAATGTCGTTTTCTCGGAATGATCAAGTAGGAAGCCCGCTAAAGTGCTATTTCGAATGCATCAAGTAAGGAAAGTGGCACAAGGCAGCGTGGGCGACTCGTTGCGTAATAATATTGACAGACAAATAGGCGAGCGAAAAATTTCTACTGTCGGAGAGACAGTCGCCTACGAAAGTAGACAGAGGAAGAGGGGAAAAAGAGAGAAAAGAAAGAAAATATAAACTCTCCTGTTTCCTTTTCTCTTAGTACTCTTAGTAGCTTATTTGTCTTTATAATCGTGGCTTTACTTATCTCTTTCCATATAAAGTATTCTTTAGATAGATTTATATATTACATTATGTAATAAAAATTCTACTTTAGTCTCTTCCTCTTCTCTCAATTGAAATTAAACTTTTTACTTCAATAGCAATTAAATCTCTGTGCTGGTGTAAAAAATAATGTATTATTTCCCTAAACTAAATTATTTCATCTTTTCTTTTATATACATATATATATATATATATATATATATATATATATATATATATATAAGTTGTTCATTTATATTTTCAATAATGGTAACAAGAGAGCTAGGATATGTTATTTTTATAACATTTTATTTTTCGAGACGGCATTGCTCTTCAAACGTGAAATACGTATTTAGCTCTCTGTTCCATTCTGTGTATCAGTAATAACGCGAATCCTGTAGGGCGCGCATCGAAGCGCGTCTTCTGGTATCGCGGCCGTTGCTCTCGTATTTTAATATTAGAATGCCACTGATAGGGTCCTCGCGATAGAGTCCTCAATACAATAACGTGACCTGACACCAAACAGCAGCTCGTCACAGCAAACAATTTGTTGAGAGAAACTGACGCATCGTCACACGTGCGACATTTTGAGGAATTATTTAAGGTTTCATATAGTTATCACGCTTGGATGTGAATATCAACACAAAAACAACTCTTGAAACGGTTCCACGTCTCGAGAATTCAAGCTATGCGCGCAAAATGTGCCATTTTTCATATCGATATAACGTGATTTTATTACATTAATGTAGAATAAGATTTATATGTAATTAAAACAAAAATTAATTTGTACTCTCTTTATTACTTGACGTTAATCTTTTTCCATCACGGATCTGACATTCCGTCTATTTATTCAATTGATAAAAAAAGATTTGCGCAATTATTTTGGGGCTTTTAATTAATACGATTAAGTGGAAACTCGATCAAATCGGCTTTTTAATAAAAATTATACTTTACGTCAATTATATGCCAATTATATGAACGTCATTTATCTTAATTATTATACGTATATAAATTGACGTATTACATACAATATTGTCTGATATGAGCCACTTGATTTCTAGCTAAAATCTAGAGTAAGTCTGCTTTCTATGCGTCAGTCACTGATTTCTCCATCTCTAGATTGTTTTATTTTACAATACTTAGACATAAACAATTTTTACTTAATATTATACATGCGTGGGATTGTATTAGGATACAGATTATTGATGCTGGATTTAATGGCAAAATGAAATGTAAAGCATATTTTCCATAATTTTTCAAGAAATCAGACAAAAAGGGAGAAAGACGATCGATATTTACTCATCTACTATGAACTAAATAAATTTTATGTCTAGAATTTTATAAAAAATATATTAATGGGATTTATGAACCATAGTTAGGCAACGTGTAACAAGAGTTAGACAATATTATATCTTCTTACCTAATCTTTTTATAAAAATATCTGAACAATTTTCCGTGATATCTAGCAATCTGATAGTGACACGATTTGACCTAGTCCTGCCAATTTTTCATGCACGCAGACGTCGCTCAATCTCGGCAATTTTGACGTCGGCGTGTTTCGACGTAGATCGCGAGACGCTGCCACTTGCCAGTGATTACGCGAGAAATGAAGACACCGATCATTTGTCAGAACGCACAGACCGCGTATATTAAGCACCTGTGGTCCGCGGAAAACTCATCGACTGTGTCTAATTGTATGACGCGGTAGACGGACAAATTGCGGGATTACAAAATAGCGCCTGGTAATGCGAACGTGTACGGTGCAAATGATTTGCCGCGTTGCACAGCAACGCAACGCATCTGTTGTCCCTTTGTTGTTTGAAGCTTTAAGGCGAATACAGCGACGCACAAAGAACCGTCATGTTTCACGATACGTGAAATCATTCGCGACCGATCGCACCGATGCGTTTCGAGCCGCGATCTAATTCAATGCGAATAATAATCATCGTATGCAGCGAAGTGCAAGGAGAAACCCGGATGTTCGCGGAAGCGATTTCGCAGTACGTAAGGTACCTTCGGGCAGAGACCGTCATTTCGCGACAGCGCAATATCGATTTCGCCAATTGCAAAAAGACGAGCCAACAACGTCGATCCTTCAACGTTACCGAAAAGAGCAGGGTGCCTCTTCCCGTTTATTCCTGCCGTCTATTTCTGTCTGCCAATTTATACTCAAAGTAGTGTAACTTACGTAACGAATGAAAAACATGGCAGTGTATTTTTAGTTTTAGTTTCCCTCTATTTTAGAAACGCAATACTTTATTTTTCTATCCTATTTATTTTTTAAATGTATGGAATTCTATATATCTTGTAATAATTTAAAATACAAAAGCGTATTTCAACAAGATATTTTGCAAAAAATGTATCAAGATAGAAAAATAAAAAAAAAGTAGTAAAATAATCGCATTCGTGTTTTATCGTGACAGCATCTACATGAATTTCGAAATAAACTATTGCAATCTGGATATCAAGATCGAACAAAGGAACGTCTTATTAATCTGACAGCGATCTGATAAACCCTAGTTGCACGTCTGTCCACGCTAATGCACGGAATCTCAAAAGCTTTAATTGGATGCCGAGACTGCTAAACATAGATTGTCAAAAGAGAGAAAAAAAATCGTAGCTAACCGCCAGACTGCCTAATCGGTGGCGATCGTTATTTTCATAATTCAGGAATTTTAATTAACGTCTCTGAGAGATTATTTTTATAAAATCATTTTCCACGAGAGATGTCCTCAAAAGTGTCCGCTTATATAATTGAATTTTCTGCGCACATTTGAAACATACAGATGTTTATCCTATCCGTTATTAAAGTTATATCATCGGCGACAAGTGCAATCAGTAAAAAATCTAATACTTCTGAGAAGATACTAAATGTCGGATTGTCGCAAAGTCACAAGTGCGAAATTATATGAACGAAACGTGCGATATTAAGAAAAATTAAATTAAATTAATTAGATTAGTCTTGCGTTAAAAGTTAAAAGATGTTGCTACAAAGAATATACTTTCTGTTTTTCACACAGCTTAAAAAATAACTTGTTTGCTTTAAATTGCGAAGAATCTATCTTTAACATCTATGACTTTTTTAATCAAAAATATAACAGAATATCTTTCTCAAGATGAGCAACACATTTTTATCGAAATTGCAAATTCGATCTTCTAGAGAAGAAAATGTAATTTTTTCCGACAGAAACATAGTCATAAGAACTTGATCTAGTCTTCTTGTTATTGTAAATTCGCAATCTGTTCATAATTCTGTTCTTCGAGGAAAGTAAAGAAATGCAAACGTCAGGCTATATTAAACGATACGAGTTTGTTACGGACGTCATGACCATGACTTTAGCGACTTTCTTCCCGATAAGATAAGATAAGACGCAACGCGCACTAATGAAAAAAATAGCTTTTTGTAACGTGAAAAAGTCTACGTACAATACTTATGCAGTGATATGCGTAATCAGGCTTACGCGATGCATATGAGCGACGCAATAAGGACGCGCTTTCGTTGTTTATATGGAGGCAAGATCCAAGATCTGTCCGAAAATCAAGAAATCTCGTTTACATCTCGTTAGAATTCGCAACGATTCAAGACCAGAGTAACTACCGCATTCGAAAATAAACCTCCTGGAAATTCGCCGGGACCTGTTTCGCACGTGCGAGAGTACTTATCGTGGCTCGTGAATTTGCGGACACCCCCGTCAGGTTTGACCCGGAATTTCGCCCACAATTTTCGATGGCAACAAAACATCGCCCCGCTATACAAATTATGCGAAAGTGTTGGGTACGCGGGTCCGTGGTGGCCGGTACGCGGTTTCGCGAACCGCAAATTTCAGGGTTTGTAGCACGATTGCAGGTCCTCGATAATTCGGGGGTACCATTCTCTCCGATCCTTGCAACAGTCCCCCTTTCACCCGTGATCCCTATCCGACCGATTCGCCCTACCCAAAATTTTTTTACTGGCCAATGCACCTTCCAACGATTCTGCGTCACCGCATTACCTCGCCGTCTCCCTCGAGGCGCTTCGTATATTTCGTGCACCGAGTATAACGGTGCTTCTTCGAGGACGCGGCAGGTGCGCCGCGAAAGCGGCATTGAAACAATGCTGTAATGGGAGGAATTATGTATAAAAAATCTCGCTATAATGCATATCCTCGAATCGAGGAAACCAGTTATCCTGAAATAGACATCTTTCCAAAGGTTGCTCACAAAATAATAGTGTAAATTTCAAAAAAAATTAAAAGAAAATTACAGAACATATACATTCCTGATACTTGGATAAAAATTATACATTTTATATTACAATGTTTCATTGCAAACATTATTTGCAATCTCTGCAAAGGTACTCAAAAAATGCCTTGCATTTTTTAATGCGTATGTGTAAGAAAATAAATCTCATATAAATATTTTGAAGTGCATAAATTCTCTTAAAATATTAATTAAAATTTCTTAATCAAATCGATGATTAATATAAAAAATAATTTTTATGTGGTTGTATAATATGTCTCGTATTTCATTGTCATCTTGGACTACGATTTATAGTGTATGAGCTATGCATCATTTCACATCTAAAGTTAGCGTAGAGAAATTTCAAGGTGACGAGCACGCGAGTCTCCTACCCGAGCACGCCCTTATCGATAAAACATCTATTTTCTCCGCGTTCGATATTTCAACGACTTGTCAATACTTCAAGGTGCTTCTCTTTATCGTCGACACTATCGCCATGCGTAGTAAGAAAGAAGAGAGAAAGATAAAGACAATAATTTTGTCTTTCCCTCTCTATCTTGTTTTTCTTCTCTGTAGAAAAAGAACCATTTCGCTTATTTCGAATATCTCGCACGTCCTCAAGATTATTATTCGCCAGGATTTAAAGCGATAGCCCGATAACTTTCACCTCCGCGCCGGCAAAGAGCCAGGAGCTCTTATTAGCCAAGTTCATCGACAGTATCGACACGTTTTCTGCGAGCCGCGGAGCGCAAGAGCATTTTTTTAGACTGGAAAACCGGAAAACGTTAGCTGCCTGAGAGACCCGACGGCGGCGATGACCCCGGAATACCTAATGACGTTTGTAGTCGTTGACCCTTTAAAGCGTCAAATACTAAACAGATGTCAACTGAATTCACTCCGGGAGGCGCCCCGCGGATGCTCCTTGACGCCGCGATAAATTCGCAGACGCCGCGAGGGCCATTAAGGATAGTTGAAACCGGGCGAACTGCTAATGAGTGCCGCGAATAAATACTGGTATTATTAACTCCGAATGTCGGAGATCGATTGACTGCATCGCGACTGACAGTCAGTGTTGGATTGGATAAATGATGTAATTTAAGAAGAATGCTTAAACCGTGGGATAATAGGAATTGATAAAATTAATAGAGGAATTAATAAATGTTAGTTTGCAAATGGAATGTTATTTAATATATTAGTCAAGATTTTTCGAAATTTTTCGAAATTGCTTTTGGAATATAAAACATTTTATTAGTAATACTAATAAAATGGTATTGTTATGAAGAGGTGATTTTTCGTGAAAATAACGTTCTGTCTCGCGTTCTGTTCATTATAACGACGGCACCAAAAATTCTGTTATTAACTTTATTCCTGATTTTCGAAAAAAATCATTAATGCAAAATGCAAAACATGAATATGAGCTTGTTATTAAATATATCGCTAATGGAGATTATCTGCTGATCAAATAGTGATTAAATTTATACTGCACGTAATGCATAATCCAAAATAAAATTTGTTCAGAAGTGATATTTTTTTTCAGAATACAGAGAGAGAAAAATTTAGGTTTTATTTCTTAACATATTAATACAATATTTTATAATATAGATATTAATAAAAAGAAATTTTATAATAATTTTATAGTTAATATATTTTCATATAAACGCATAATAAATAAACCGAATAAATATATCAATATTCTCAAACTGTAATAACATTTCCCCACCAAAACATTATATCTGAAATTTGCAGCGTTCTTCCGCGAAAACCTCTCAATAATTATGGCATTAATTAAGATAATAATACGTAGGTGAGCTAATATTCTTATCGTCATCGAGATGACTGTTTCATTGGCCAATAAATGATACCCGAAGACAACTGCTTCTTTTATTACATAAGAGATAAGTATTGCTTCGTCGAATTAATTTCGCGCGCGCGTGTATGTCCGAGTGCTCCGAAATTCGACTCATTGCGTAACGAAACCGTGACGATGATTTTTCGAAGACGCAATTTACTCGGCTCGAAAAAAACGAGCATTCTGATTTTCGACGTCGCGAAACGAATGCAAAAATCAACCACTGAGATCAAATTTTCCGAGATTTTACGCTCGACCGACGTAATAATCGCGGTCTTTGGCCACGTGGTATAATTGGCAAATATCACCGGCCAAGTAACGCGAAACGTGTACACTGATTGCCCCGCGTGTGTGTGTGTGTAAACAGCGTTGATACGTGAGTTGGCAATGTCCTCGAAAACTGAAATAGTTATGACTTGACTTGAAAGGAAGAGAAAGACCCTTGGCAGATAAACATAGGCACACAATTATATCAAGCCTCGATGATAATCACGGATTCTTCGTATACATATCGTTTTGTTTAACGGCAAAATTGTAATTAGGATATTCAAAGACACGCTGCAATCTGTGCATAACGTTTCAACGATTTTCATGACAAAAAAGCGATCTAATTTTTAAAATGGCACTGACTTACGATGTTTACGATTGAAACATTGGCAGATGTTGCGATTCAGTAGTAAAATCGACCTCGAATGTGACATAATCGTAACCATAAGTTTTCAGTATTAATATAGTAGTAGCATAAAAATGCAACGCAAATAACAATGAAGCCCTCAATCAATTCCCTCCCAAATCAAGCGTAACTGCGATTCGTGTACATGTTTGATGAAATAGATATATATGACAAAATAGATACGTATGACAATACGCAATTATATAAATAATATGTAATTGCATAATTAATATAAATTCTGTTGATAATAGAAATATTAATAGAAACTAGTAACGTGTCGAGCTTAGCGTAGGTACTTATAAAATATTCGAACGAATATTCGCGAGTGTACGTTCGCCATTCAAAATACGCGACCTTCAATGAATCCTTAGGAAATAAAAAGATCTATGTAATCTCCGTTTTAAAAAACCACGTGTGTAAATTCCAAAGAACCGTCGCATCGATTGCTTTATTCAATTTACCCGTCTCGTGCAGCGACATAACAAAAAATTTTCTATATTGATCGCAAATATGTATTTATAAAAGACTTACAGGTTTCTCAGAAATATGCATCTGAAAACTACGATTGATCGTTACTCCACTCCAATCTTTCCACAAAACTCGAAATGGCTTGACTAATGATTTTGCGTATACTCATGATTAATGATTCACATTTTGCGCGTATCGAATAACATTCGCTATATATATTATATACGAATCGCTCGCAACGAAGATTTTATTCCAAATAATGCAGCATGTTGTTACAACCTTTCCAAAAGCGCAACTACGTAATCCGGCATTACAAAAACATTTCGCAATTGTAATTATTACTCTGGCCGAACTGTGCAAACGGGACGTAATTGTAAATATCGCAAAGTAGCTCAATAACCATAAAATATTACTGAGAGTGTGGCGTGCCATCGATAACAGGTCAAATCTTGCAGAAATGATTTCTACATGCACCGCAACACCACGCGATGTCTAATAATATATTACGATTTTCCGATTTTTATTTCTCGTGACAACATGTCGCAGTTGAGGTGACTACCGAAACAGACGTGGATTTGGATTTTCGGCGGGCGACTCGAAGTGGAGTAGCGATCGTCGAGCTGGCGATAGCGTGCACAACGTACACACGTACGTACATACACACACACTCGGAATATTCGCACGAAGGGTCGCAGCACACCGCGATGTAAACACAAACGGTGCGGCGCGGCGCGGCGCGAGGCGTCGCGCGCGCGACGCCAGGTCGCGGTGACCAACAATCGACCCGCGTACAAACTACGCGGTAACGACACACCTGAAACGAGAGCGCGGACTCGCCTTCGCTTCTAGGAACGTAAACGTGAAGGAAAAGAAACGTTTTTCTAGGCAGACACTCACCTGGAGATCATGACAGCCGTTATCCCTGTGACTGGCGGCACGTATCACCCCCGCACGCCAACCCCACTCACTAATCTTATTCACCTTCAGCTTGGTGAAACCACTCACCGAGAGAAACCTCTTTCCCACGATCTCCTCGCGAAACTTGTACGCCATATTACGTTCGGTAAACCGCGGCGTGCCGAATCCGCGACTTCGGATCGCCACAGCCGGGTCCGCCAGTCACCCTTTCCCTCGCACGTCGCACGTCCCCCCGGGCCCCTCCCGCCCTCCCGCGAACGGGCGCCCCCAGTCTCCCTCCCCCACGGTTCCCGCTCCTCTTCCGCCTTCTCTCTCTTTCTTTTTCTTTCTCTCTCTCGCTCTTTCTCTCTCTCTCTTTCGCTCGCTCACTTCACTCTCCCGTCCCCGGCCCCGGCCCCCTGACGCCGACCTGGTTTTTCCTTCTATCCTCCGAGGAGCGTGCCTCGCCCCCGAAAAGAAAAGAAACACAACAACGGCCGCACGCACACCGCACCAAGCACACCGCGGGGGGGGGGGGGGGGAAAGGGGACGCGACGCGGACGGCGGACCCTGTCACAAACGATCACTATTCCTCGACGGCACGAAGCACCACACCGCGGCCGATGCCGATCTCTTCCCGCCGAAGATCACGTAGGGCCATGAGGCGACGGCCGGGCGGCCGGTCACTCGTGTGTTATCCTTCCCTTTCCCTCGCTGCCGTCTCACTCGTTCTCTCACTCCTTCCTCGCGAGACACGCTCCGCGCCAGCCACTCCTTGCTCCTGTTTTCTCGCACGTCTGGAGACGCGAGACGCGAGACGCGAGACGCCTTATTTACGCGAAAACAGCCACGAGACTCACTCGCGTTCAACTTCAAACGGTCTCTCCTTCCTTCCTTCTTGTCCGGCGTGATCCGCGTGATCGCCGTTCGCGCCTAACTTCCCACTGATGCTCTCCCGGCGCGCGCGCGCGCGCGTCTCTGCGATAGGAATCCGCGCGTCTCTCCACCTGCAACCTGTGCGCTCTGATTTTCGTCTCGGCGACGATGTATCCCGAGTCTATCGACGCGAAGTAGAGAAAGAAAGAGAATCGCACCGCGTCGTCTCCTCTTCTCCCGTCACCGCGAGCACTGTTTTGACGTCCGCGCGCGCGAGAGCGCGAGACCAAGATCGACCACTTTCGACACTTCCGCGGGGGGGAACCGCGCGCACCCGGGGTTTTGTGTGTGAACGTTTTCTTTTTTTTTTTTTTTTTTTTTTTTCGGGGCACCGCGCACTACGCGGCAGCGGACGGTAACGGCAGCGGTGGCAACACCACCAGCGCGGCGGCAACGAAGTACTCCGAACGGTACCAGTGTGAACGTGAGAGTGACACACACATGACCGGTCAGTGATATCGCGTAGCGCGCACTGCGGGCGGACGGCAGGGAGGCACGGCTCCTTCCCGCGGCCCGTACGCCCCTCCCCCCTAGCGCTCGCGCGCGCTCCCTCCCACCCGTCTGGCTAACCCCTCCTCCCGCCGTGGCGCGTACCGCTCCCACCTCGTCGTGAGCCGAACGAGCGCGCGCTCTCTACGTTCTCCCTTCTTCTCTGGCCGCTTCTCCTCTCTTCCCACTCCGTCCCGAACTCCGGACTCCGGAGTCCCTGTCCGGAGTGCTGCGTCGCGTCGCGTCGCACTTCACTTCGCTGCTATCCGTCGCACGAGCGAGAGCGTCGTTTGGTGTAGGAGGAAGTAGGAGAAAAGAGGGGGGAGTGCTTAGGGCCGTAGTACCGACCGCGAGGCGCGTGGGGTCGCGCGCGCGGGTGGCGCGACAGGGAAGACACGTTGGTCGTAAGCGAAGAGAGAAGGGCACCGCTGAAGAGAACCGCTCCTTCTACTCCTGTCGTGCGCGTGCGACACGCACACGGCGCACTCGTGTCACGCGTATATCCACGTTCCGCGCTATATACTCGCAATTCGCATCAACGTAGCACGCCACGTATAAGCCCCCCGGTTTTCTCGGCGTTCCCTGCTTCTTCCTTTCCCTCGGCGAATAAGAGAATGCTTCTCGTAAAAACACATGTTTCTGTCTTTCCCGTTAACGATGACAAATTTCGATATTATGATTGGTTACAGAAAAGAAGAATATTCTTGATTTGAAAATATCGTTAGTTTCAACGTGAAAATCTTGAACTGAGATTATATTACGTTAAATGAAGGAAATCTGCTTGAATGAAGTCATTTTATGTAGTTCAACCAAGAAAAAGATTATCAAATTCTTATAAGAAAATTCTAAATTAATTGTTACGTATGTATATACGAACGCGTTAATTTGAGTAATATAAGTTTTGATTTAACACTTCTTTTTTTCTCTGTATGTCTTTGAGATAAACTTATTATATTTTAAACAAGAAGCACATGTTATTTTTATCAGCACTTGACGAGAGGAATAATTAGGTGTTTCATGCTTTTTTGCAAGTAATTTAAATCATAAATAGTTTAAGCACGATATATCGTATTAAGACTTTAATTCATGAAACGAAAAATCAAGTTCTTTGGCATTTACTGTGACATTGTTTTTCTTCTTTGAAGAAAAATTTGTGGAAACGTAGACCCCCCGCGAGGAGGTTCTTTTCGTATTTCGGTACGAAAACTTTACATATAATTATCTAGATTTCAACTTCAATATTTTATCTTTTGCCATAAAAGTTGTGCTTGTTTGTCCGCTCGTGGCGTACCAGAAAACGTTTCGCTGATGGGAATTCCCCCTGTTCTTTTTCTTTCTCTTCTTAACCTACTTTTTAGTTTTCTTTTTCTACCGTTCCTTGGTGGCCCGAGAATTTGTGTGTTTACGCGGTTGGCGGTAAGCCGGAAGACGTTTTACGGTCGAAATTTTTGGAGCAGGTGAAATGTCTGAGAAAACTTCAGTGGAACATGAATTATCGCGTAACGCAAAACACTCCAATTATTCATATCGCGCTATATCACATAGATACGAAATGTTTAAATTCAATGACGTCTTTTGATTTTAATTAACACGTTAACGACGTAACGTAACTCCTATCGTTATATTTCAAAGAAATTGTTAGATATAACTATAATTTATTGTATCACTTTCGAAACATACTTGACGCTATATTTCAAGTTCTAAAAAATCAAATAGCAAATTAAATAGCTTCTTTCTCGCATGACAGTCGTAGAAAGAGAATACGAATACGGGAGATGTCTGATCGATTTATTTCCAGTTCTAAGAACTAGAAAAAGATAAAAATTAAGTAAAATCGAGATTAAGTTAATCTACATTGGTGTACAGGAATGGATACGCTTGTCGAACCTAAAGAGTCGCGTTAAATTACCCGGACCTAGGCGCGCCGCGCCGTCTCGCTGGCTGGCACGCGTACAGGCCTGGCGCGTCACGTGACGAAAACACGCCGTGACGTCACCGGGGCGCAACGGCGAGCCATCAGCCAGCTGCCCAGTTCAACATGGCCGACCTGTGAGCGGCGGTGCTGCAGACGGCCGTCCGCACTTAGTCGCTCGTTTCTAGCCGTTCGCGCGCGTCCCGCCGTGCCGCAGGACCCCGTTAATATGATATCGTCGATCGTCTCGCGCCTCGTCATGTGAGTATCCGCATCGCCGACGGCCGCGACGAGGCCGACGAGTGTCGCGAGTGTGGCGTCGACCGTGCGGGGTCGGTCGTGCGCGCAAAACCCGGGCCATCGCCATCGTCCGCCAGCTCCGCCAGCTACGCGACAATTCTGTTCCGGTGCAAGGGGTTTATTTTTACCCCCGTGTCGTGCGCGCAACTTTGCACGTGTCGCGCCGAGTGTCCCGGCAACGCGGCGTTTCCACCGAATCTCGTCGCGTACAGTGATTCCCGTCGTCTACTCCGTTTCGGCCGCTCGCTCGATCGGCGGTCTGTCTCTATAGATACGCGTATACATATATAACGTGTATACGTATGTACATACGCCGTACGCCCGTTTCGCTCGCCCCTCGTCGCTCGCTCCCGACGTTTCACCGTCGTGACAAAGGGAAGAAACTACGAGGGCTGGAAAAGTCTGGGAGTTCCTAAACTCTAGAATAGTCGAATTTGGCTGCCAGCTGATGAGACGAGGCGAGCGGAACCGTCGTTAAACGGCCATCTCTCTCCTCTCGGATGCTCTCTTTCTCTCTCTCCACGGTGGAAGGTTGTGTCATCGTGTCCCTCCAGGTGTCGACCAAAAGCATTTCCATGTTTGGGTAGGACCGTCGCGGCGGGGGAGTGGCGTCGAAGAGATTTAAATTTTAAATCCACGCTCGAAGGACGCCGCGAGGAAGGAAACAAGGACAGACGTGATTCGTCGGCCAGATCCGGAGTACAAACGAAGGTAAGGGATCAGTGTCACGAACGCGCTCGAATCGATGCGCAGGGCCCGTTTAAACGGGGCGCCGATGATAATGCGCGTCCTCGCACTATCATCGCGCGGGGGGGAGACACAAGGGTGATGAAAATCGAGAAGGCGTTGAACGATATAACGCCCTCGACTTCCCCAATTAACGCCGTTGAGCAAGCGCCGAGGGTGAAAGTGAAACGCCCGGTCTTGCGACACCGGGAGTCCGACGCGGTGCGAGGACGTAACCTAACCCAACGTTCCCAGCGCCCGCACTACTATAGGTAGGTACGCAGACGTTACACGAGTTACGACACTCGCAGGCGCGATTATCGGCGATCTTACCTTACATTCGCTCGCGTAAAATCGGAGCAGCGTGCACGATGACGTGACGCGTGTCTCGTTGAGCAACCTCTTATCCGCAAAGGAATCGATATTCTTTCGTAAATGCCTCAGAAAAGCGATTTTTTTACGATTAGCGAATTTTATAAAAATCCAAAATAATAAAAAAAATATTTATTAAAAAATCCCTCTTGCGTTATTTTTACTTGGAACGTGGTAAATGGTCATTTGTTAAATAGAATAGTTGTTATTAACATCAGTGGATTCTCAAAAGGAAAATTTGATAATTATGAACTTTATTATTTCATCCTTGCGTTAATCGCACGTCGCTTATATTTCTCTTTCTCTTTTTTTTTCGAAATATTTTCCGATTCAATCGAGAAGAAGAGACATGGCTATGGCTGTGATTTGTCGCGTAAAAAGATATAAAAAAGTCTAATAATCTTCAATTTCGCCTATTTATATTTCTTTTTCTCTCTCTTTCTTTCTCTCCGATATAATGGAAAAGAAGAGACATGTGATTTGTATAAAATATGTAAAAAAGTATGAAAGAGCTTAACAATGTTTAAAATATCGAGTAAAATATAGCGTCCGATTAAAATCCGTTAAGAGTCATACAACCTTACGTGATAGTCCTCGACACATATTTCCTACATCGGAGCAAAGTAATCTTGCCATTTAAAGCATTTTTACGATACACGAGCACGGTCTTGAGAAACGCAAGCGTTTTCATTCGGTGGAAGGAAGGCGGGCCGAGGAAACGTCGTAGATCGGACAAACGTGCGCACGATAAGCGAACGACGCGTCCCGCGCCGTCGTCAGCTGATTCGAAAGCTACGTCACAATGGCGCAGGTCGTTGCACTCTTCGGGCTCCCTCGCTAAGAGGCACGTTTTGTTTACGTCGTTGTCCGGCGGCGCTCACGCTCACGCACAGACGCACGCTCGTCAGCGCAGCGACAATGTGCGTGAACGTCCGTCCCGATCTCTCTTTTTCTCTCTCATTCTCGTCAGCGGCGTGTGACTCACGGCCGCCACGCTGCACTTGACAATAAATTAGAACGAAACGGAGAAACGCCGATTCTCCACGAGTTCTGGCACAAGGTAAACGTCACGGCGGCAACCAATGAGTAAATGAGGATTCGTTCGTATTTGCCCGAGTCTCTTTCGCAGAAAATCGAAGAGAAGTCGTACTTATTTGTTTGAAATCGCGTTGGTAGGAAAAATGCAAATGGAAAACAGAAATAATGCTGCAAATTTCGATTTAAATTTTTTAGATCTAATGATAGAACGCTGCTACAGATTATATTTTATTTTTTAATAATGAAATCTGAAAATATGGAGCACTCTGGAGTAAAATAAAATATTTTTTTAAAACTAACGTGAATAAATTTTATCATACATTGTGACAGTCATTATAATATCGGATTTCAAGTTAAAGCATGAAAATTTATAGTTAAAACTCGAAATGTAGAGAGTAATGCAAAAATAATGTGCCAATCGCGAATGAATAAATATAATATCGCGTTTGAAATAATGTAATAAATATAATAATCAAACACAAATATACATAACATTGAAGTATATAATTCTTCCATATTTTTGTGCTTGAAACATTCTTATAAAAGAAGAATTCTCGAGTAAAATACGGAAAGTGCTTCGTAAAAAGTGCACTCGGTTTACTAAATGTGTCTCTGCTATTTCGTGGCGCCATATAACCACTATGTATACATTTCCTTTAGTGCATATTCCATTACGTACTACGTATATTTCTATGCATTTTATGGTGACTTTGTAGAAAATTTAAAAGCGTGTCTCTCTACGAACACATTCGAGATGCCTCAGAAGTACAGATACGTCTTTAAATAACAGTTTTAGGTCATCAAATCAATTTTAGCTATTTGACTTTTAACATTAAATATCTTAGCTTATTGTTAGTTAATCAAACTTCTCAATCAAACTTCAAAGATAGAAAGTATATATGTATATTATCCAAGTTTAAAACCACATTAATGAATAATGAATATGAATTTTCTATTTAGTTAAAATCTAAAATCTTGATTTATCAAAAGTTTGTAGTTTTATCAAGCATTACTATCAAACCTTCATTGAAACGCCATTCTTCTCTCTTTCAAGATTTCCTGAATATTTTCTCTTTTTTCTTTTTCTTTAAAAGCGTTGCGAAGCAAACTAGATTTTTATGAGCATACATGATTAAGGATAACTTGGTCGATGAATATCCTGTAATCCTTTAAAATCCAAATGGTTTTGCTCTGAAATTACTTTTTAAAAAGTTCAATGACGGTAAAAACTGCGCTAGAATAGTGGCTTTAAAAGGAGTTCCGACTAAAACTATTGGGCTTCAAAGGGTTAAAGTCTCTCATCTTGCTTTTCTATGCATTGAACGAGTACATTTCGATCGGCATGGAAATAGCACCTGATATCCAATACGCTTATGTCTAGCGACAATAGCTGATCTTCGCGCAATCGCTCCTATATTCTTGTGCTCTCCGCCGCATATCTCTATGTATTTCCACGAATATTTTCGGAAAGGAAGCCACTGGCAAAAGGAAACGAGCACACCGAGAGAGAAAGAGAGATATGCTTCTTGGTATATTAAGAGGAAACTTGGTCGCTCGTTGGATCGATGCACGGTTGGCAACAGAAGGGTGGTACTTCGTCGTTGCTGTACGTTACATGTGCGACCCTATATACGGTGTCTCGTCACCATTGCATAAAATCATTTTTATTCTTAATAAAATTGTTCGGTGCACTTATAAACAGTTTTAATATTAATTTATTATTTTCTGAATTATAATTGGTTCTCTCTCATCTTCTGAAGATCTCAAACCGAATAATTATTAGGATATTTAGCATCTGCAATAAATAATAAATGCTAGATAGTGACAACTCAAATTGACTTTAAAAAAACTAATGGGTATGAAACAAGAATGGAATGTCTGTAATAAAAAAAAGTCTGTAATATTTCATCTTTTTATATTTAAATTAAATTATACAAAATTATACTTTAATCCATTTTTATTTTATATTCGCCAAATTTAAAAATCGTTTTTAAATTATCAACGAAAAGTCTTTCACATTTATATCTCGCCTTTTTTAACGGAAAATCTAGTTTCTAGTTAATTACAATTTAATCATGATTCTATAGAAATTTAATCCAAATTTTATTTTCAATATCAAGCGCTTAGATATTTAAAATTAAATATCTGTTTAAAACTTTAAAAAGTAATAAAGTGTTGACAAATTTTAAGCGTTTTAAGTCGAAATTTAATCACTCAAATGTTTAAAAATAATTAAGTAAAATTAAAAACTGGCAAGCATTAAATCTTCTACAAAAATTCTCTTTTTTGTTTTTCTTACCTTAATAATAAAATAATGACTTTTTAATAAATTTTCCCATGATGTTGCGACACTTCTTCCTTTTTTTTTTATCTCTAATAAGATAATGATTTTTTAATATATTTCCTCATCATGTCGCGACACCCTATACGTGTGTGCATTTGCGTATCCCTTTCTCGGACGTACACTTACGGGACTAAAAGACTCCTAACACCGGAGTGAATCAATATTCCGTACACCCTCGCACAGGAGATCGCGTTAACCTTTCTCACCCTCATACACCCCCGTGACGGCGCCCTCGACGTCTACTCGACCATCACGTGGAGGGCGACGGGTGCTTGTTTAGCTCTCCCTTCGGTCTCGTATACTTCTCGTCGAGTCGACGAGAGCAACATAACGTAAGGGGACACGTATATTTACGTCGGGTTGCGCGAAATTCTTTAACATCAGACCAAGCTGCGCGAACGTGACCCTCGTTCATATAGCCCGCGATTAATGCTGAAATCGATGAATGTCTCGATATATCATGTCACTTTTCTACCGTGGATGCTTCGTTTATTTTTTTCTAGAAGTGGCCAATGTCTTATTTTAGAATTATTATTCGAGAAATGATAAGAATTGCATAGCTTGTAATGTACAAACGGTGCAGGTATATTTTATTAAATTTATTGCGTTGTATTATTATTAATTCACTTTGTATAAATAATCACAAAGCGTTATTTATATAAATAATCATGAAGTTAACACCATGAAGCCATTTAAATGCAAATTTTTCGTTTAAAAAACATATTTTTCTTGCTCCGAAAATAAATCATTATTTATCAAAGTTTATTTATTCCATTACTCCAAAATAATCGTTAAATATTTAACCAAGATATTTTCCGCGTTTTCTCAAGTTCGTGGAATTAATATAATAATAACAATTATAAAAGTTATAAATGCGCCAGAATAACGCATGATGTACCTTGTACAAGATAGACAGGACTATTATATCGTTAAACTAAACCGCGTTATCATACATAATTTATGATTTCTATGCGTAAACTCCGCACGCCGAGCATCGTTAATCTCGTAACCCGCATTCCACATTTATTTCTATTTTGCATATCAGAAATAACGACCGCGCGCGCTACATCCGTGCGTTGACTTTTGAGGTTGCGTGGATACGCAAAAATATATCCACGTTGATCCACGTACGCTTACGTGTGCCAGGAATTCGAGTGCTCTAAAACAATCATATTGTCGTATGACTTAGGTTTTCTTTTTAGTGCTGCATCTGAGCGACCACGCGACGCATTCTTGCGGCGAAGTGAAATTGTCGTGAAAGAACCTGGGTGTTTCAAAAGATTTCACGACGGTGTTGGAAGAAAGAGAAAATAGGGAGAAACAGGAAGAGTCGCGTCGACTCGCGGTAGTATTCGCGGCCGATTATATTCCGGAATTCTCAGTGCAGCCTCTTGACGTCATTACGCTCATTAGAATAATTGAGAATGCCGCTCGTTAATTACGCGATGTGGGAGTCCTCGGGTAGGTACTTGCGGCGCATAATTTTTTTCCGCTGTCTCCGACGTCGAATCCGCAAACTCGGGGCTTCTGCCCTGAAAATAAGAAGAAAATTTCAGCGAAATTTTGCCATCTCGTTAATTATAGCGATCTGTAGCCTTCCAGCGGCGTGGAAACGGGAAAAGTTGGAACTTTCATTACGATCAGTGCAGTTCTTCTTTGCTTCCCCATAGAAAAAGGAACAAATCGAAGAAATACACGTCTAATTAAGTCGTCGCGTGTTAATTATGAATATTGTTTGAAGGAAACTCTGTAAGTAAATGTAGAATAACACTAAAAAAAATTAGAAAGCAGAAGGAAAATTAACAAATATTTCTTTGCAAGTTTCTTTGAAGTATTTTTGCAACAAATAGAAATCGCAGCGAAAAAAATAGTACCTACCTACATATTTCAATTGAAATATTTAGCTTATACCTACATAATATATTCATAAATTCTCAGATCAAAATAATAAAATTTGTTAATAACGTGTATTCCTACCGACGCTTTATAATTATCAATTTCCATGAATATGGCAATGTCTAGCGATCGGAAGACCCGTGCAATTGATTATTCCGTTACACAAATTACAAGTTTGAATAGCCAATTTGCAAGACATGGGTTTAAAACAATAAATAAGACCGTGAGCGATACGATTTTACGTTAACGCCTCGCGGCGCGCAGTCCGTTATTAGCGGTCGTAGATTAATATTAAAAGCCATTTATCCTGTAGCAAATTTTATCGCTTGCGCCAACCGCGAAGGAGCAATTATTTGCGGGAGCTTCATCAACGCTAAAGATCCGTTCGGTGCACCGAGATTGCATTGTGATTTGCATCCCGATCCTCGTTTCGATTCTGTAAAAAAATACACCGAGTTTTGAAGCAGATGCTATAGTAATTGTTCACACACATTTTTTTATCCACATCTTTCTTTATACATTTTTATTTTTAATTGTCATATTTAATAATTGTTATATTATTATACATTTTCTCTTCACATTTTATTATTGTATATTCATTTCTGCATTTTTTATTTTTTCGTTGCTTAAGCATATATAGTAGCTGGTAAATAGCGATCGTGACTAAAATTTATGCGATATCGCGTCGTGCACCTTATGAAAGACGGCGACATCATGCCGAGCTCGTTGCAGCCATATCATCATGGTATGATCCGCGGGGCTCGAATCTCCATCGGTTGTCAGTCACGTTATCAAGAAGCGAGTCACGCGAGCGGTTCCCTTCTGAAGTGACGCCATCGTAATGAGGAGGATATTGAACCTTGCACCGCAGATAGTCGTCCGTGACGCAGCAACACTCGCTTACGATTATGAAAACGGAATGACTGAAGGTTGGAAGTTTCCTCAGCAAGATTCGAGATCGGTATATACAACCTCGATGAATTAGAGATTCGTTCCTGTCCCCTCGTTTCCTGTTTCCTATACGAGCATGCCAGTGACTTTAAACAAAACGAATGAAAAATAATCCTTCCACTGTCGCGAAGGAGGGAGCGAACAGCCGCGCGCTTAGTGTCCTCAAGGTTTTCATCCTCTCCCGATTTCGAGGAAGGATGGAGAAATTCTCGAAACCCCTTTCCGAACCGCGTTTTCGGCGGATGCGAGACTCCTCACCTCGCACGCCCCGTTGCTTCGCGTTGTGATTTACGTTCTTCTTCTACCCGCCCTCGTATATAATTACGCCATTTTCTCGCGGGGCGAATCGTATTTCTTTGTCTCTGGAGACGCGCCAGGGAGTAAAAGCGCGCGTCGCAGGGGTGCACTGTTGGAGCATGAGGAAGATGGAGTGGGGACCGTCCAGCAAAAGAGCGGATAGAGGCGCGGGGGAGGGGAGAAGGAGAAGGTAGAAGCACGGCGTGCATATAAGCGAGGAGGAGGAGGAGGATTCGCCAAGAAAGGGTGATGACCCTTTGGGCGTACCCCGAAACCCTACATCCTGATATCGGCGAGTTGTTCTCCCTCGTACACACACAAACCCGCGCAGACCGTCCCTTATCCATATATCACGCTTCCTCTCCTTTCTCGACCTCGTATTTGGTTCTCTCCTTCTTTTTGCTGCTTCGTTCAGCCTAGATCTCCGCCTGCTCCTTCGTCTCCCCCGTTCTTTTATCTCTTTCGCGGGTGGTAGGTAGTTCGAGCGCGTGGGCAGACGGGTAGAGGAGAAAAAAAAGGATATGTTCTCTCGCGAGGATTTGAACGGCGTGCCCTGAAACGCTGAACATTCCAGACCTTCGAGATGCCCCTTTCGGGATTTCCTTTCCTTGGCGGGAACGCATCGCGAACGTGACGAGATGAAGCACGCCAAGTAGAGATACAGCGATCTATCCTGTAATATTTATCGATCGAAGACTAACATATCTATGCACGAATTGTCCGGTTTAAGGAGTAATTCGTATGCAAGCACTGATTGAATTCAGTGTACGTAACCCTGTATTTGCAGGACTGATTATTATACGCGAGTGTTCATGTGTTGCACGATGAAACATCGAGAGGTTCTGCAGCGACATTTAATTGAAATATTTGAGACACAGATTACTCCAGACATGTTGCGTGACATTTTAGCTTTGACTACGGATTCTTTGATTTATTTCGCTTTTAGTGGGCTTTAGTTAATTTTCAATTTTTTCTATTATTACAAATACGCGTATTTTTGACTAAATTTAATTAAAATTTAATTAAGATTTCGAATTAAACAGAGAATAATAGTCGTTATCTGTTAACAATTCATATTTTAATAATTAAACGATTAATTCCGATGGTAATTGATATTCACGTATATGCGTTTTGTCAATTGTAGAGGCAGCTTTGTGCCGTCCCGCTTTCTTTGCGTTGCAAACTGTTAAACGTTCGTTCACCATGTGCGAACTCCCCTAGCTGGTCCCGTTTAAAGTGTCGGATAAATACGTACCAACGTGGGAGGTCCGCGATTCTGCGGTATCGATGTTTATACGTTCTTTTATTAGCACGAATTTTCCGACGTTTCACACTGCGTCGTCTGTATGTGTGTCCATGAAACTGTATATTGTGCCAAAACGTGAGAGATGTGTAACAGAATTCCAAAAAAATCACTTCAAGCGACAACAATAAGAGTGTAACTGCACATTTATAAAAGTCGAAACTCTGTGTCTTGAAAATTATTTGCAAGTACAAATAAGAGAGAAAAAGAAAATGTCTCAAAATAATAAGCATGGTATCTCTCCCGAGAATTATTATGCAACTATCTCGTCTTTCATTCGCACTCTATATATTTTCATGTACGAATTCTCGAAACTCACAGCCCCTTCCTTCTCGAATAATATTTCTCTTTTAAACATCGCCTCAATATTTCACTGCGCCAACATATCACGTATTTTAGTGTTTTCGCCTCGCGAAAGCTGAGATTTTTTTCTCCTTCAATCTGGTATTTCTCTCGACGCGTTCTTTTCCCCGACACACACATTCTCTTTCTTTCTTCTCTCTCGTTCTCTTCTCGACGTCCGGTCGACGCATTGGGAAAGACGATGCGTCGACGTCGACGTCGCCGGCGGCGCTCTGTGCTCTGTGCCGTTTAAATATAAACCCAAGCGCAGAAGTGGCTAGCTTCCAGTTGGAGCGTCGCGACGCTCATGGGACAGACTCGCAAGACAAAAAGCTGCCGCTAGTCCCGGGATAAGTGCAAAGAGCTCGGTTTGTTAGCATCAAAAGCGCGCGGCTTTTCCAGACTTAGGTGGTACCGTTTGGCACCATCCACGAAGATACCTCGCAACGAATCTTACCGGTGAACACAAACCACGAGACTTGGAAGAATATCGAGTAGACCCAACGGTCTGCAATGTATTAGTTTTATCTCGAAACGCACGGGCTTCAGGATTTAAAATAGAACAATGCCGTCCTAGATTATTTTAAGGAATTGCTAAATCAGGCGACGCAAGCAAGAGTTTGCAACGTCAACGATACTTAACATCCGAGTAAACCAGACTGTGAAGATATCGTAAAACTTTTATCCCAGTGCTCCGATTTTAGAATTTAAAATAGAGATGTTCTAGATTACCTGAAGAAACTGCCTTATCGAATTTGGGAACGAAAGCAAGATTTTAGTGATAATGACAGTACAATCGAGTTGACAAGTCTGTGATCGTTTTATCTCGGATTTTCAAATTTAAAATAATAAAAATTTGCCTCGTGGAATTCAAGAAAACGCAAGCATTATCGTTTATAACCGAGATATGGCTGTGAGCATCGTTGAACAGAGGAATCTACGATGAATATATTACCGATGGTAACTTGATGGAATAAAACGCGACGACTGTCTCCCCGTCGGATTCTCGCGAATGTTCGATCGGCACGGTGACTGAGGCGATCAATCATCGTCATTATCCGAGCACTGCATTCGAGAGAAAGACGATGCCGCTGACGAGGGAATCAACGCTGCCGTAGATGCCAGAATATCGTACCCTTGATCCCGACACGTCGCCTCGGCGAACGGTTTAGTGCCTGTTCAGACCTGAATGGAAGATTTATTAACTCGCATCGTATCGCGAATAATCGAACGTGCAATTTATACACAAAAGTGATACCAGCGAGATGTTACCAGTACAACGTGTAAAAGAGATTAAAGGGAGCCGACTGAGAAAAACGTCCGCCACTTAAATTCAACCCCTCGATCTTTCATCCGTGGCAATTTAGTGATCATCGTATCCCCATTGGCGACATGTCCTCCAGAGTCAGACAACAGATTCGCATAACAATCTTCTTCAACGACGGCACCGTAGTGATTTACATCTGAATTGGCGGCAGTGACGCAAATAAGATCGAAGAGGGATCAACAGTGACGATCGGTGTATCACGAGAGACTTATGAAAATTCCAAGGAGCAAGGACGTCAAGAGGGAGAAAGGGAAAAAGTAACTTGTTCGGCAGGACTAAGGAGGAAGGAAAGGAGGAGTTAGCGGAGGAAAGGCGAGCGCCTCTCTTTGAGCCACCACTTAGAATACGTTAGTCGAATCACTTAACCGGTCATTGCACTACGGCTGGGGCTGGCCGCTTCGACGTGACGATAAAGGAACCGATCGGGCGTGCACAAAATCGACCAACCACGAAGCGACTGCTTGGCCGCGAATAAAAAACGCGGTAGCGATCTAGCGCGACAATCAGGTCGAGAGAAAGTGAGCTCTATCGCGTGCGAGAGCATGTCCGAAGGATATACTGTGGATCTCTGTGTGAGGACAAAGATCGAAATCGAGAGATTTTAGTTCTTTGCGATCGTAGATGTGCAGGATATTGCGTTTCGTTGCTACAAGTTGAATTATAGAAAGTTCGAGCTTGGAGAATCATTTATCACACTCGTAATAATATGATATTATTTGCTCTAATAATATAGTCTCTTTCTCTCTAAGAACTATATATTATGTGCGATTATAGAGATATGTATGCATTTCGATCATTAAATTGTTAGTGTTGGTATTCTTTTAGAATTTGCTTGGATGCTATGAAAAATCATGGTAGATTTTTGTGTGCTACAAATAAATCCCACATGTAGTTCTTTTGTAGATATAGACACGCTATTATCTTTATAACTATCTTTGCGTTTTATCTTATTATAGGAATGTTATGTTGAATATGAAAAATAAGATATATGCGAAACGAGGCTGAATTAATGGGAATCGGTTGGAATAAAGCAGCGAAAATATTTCAGACGACTAGGATTAATCACGATGTCCTTAAGATAAATCGTAGATTCAGGAGAATCGATGAGAGAACGATGCTGATAAGAGAGAGAGAGAAAGAAAGATAGGTCGACCTCTTCCAGAAGCATTCGGATGCTGTTAGATTTAGCGAGCTATTTCATTGGATGAGATCTGTACTTTCTAATCCAACGAGTACTCTTTACCCGCACTACCTCTTGCTAATAGGCGATCAGCTGGTGAACGGTTCAAACGATCGCAATTGAGGCCATCGCTGTGCACATCGTTTCTGCAACGACTCCGAAGTAGCATCTCTATGTCGCTTCTGTCTCGATTCTTCTGCCTAACGAAGTACGTCGCTGTCAAGGCACACTCGGATCATTGTTTTGTTCTCTTTCTCTCGTGATACCGAATAGAAATAACGCACGCGTCGAATCGCCTCGACATTTCTCGGTAATTTTTTCTCATCGATACGATTTTTCCGGACGAACCGACATGACGTGCTTCTTGCCGCCCAAGCGAGCCACACCTGTGCTCGTTCCGGCGACGGTGCATTATTCGCGCAATTTCCACGCGCCGATTTTCAAGCGAGTAACGGTCGTTAACACGGTATCCGTGGTTTTTCTACCCCCGCCTCTGAAAATTACGTCCAAGCCGTGAGAGCGATGTAAAGAAGCGGAAAAGTTCCTTATTTCAAATGTGTTTTATATTACTCGAAGAATTTCACTGTGAAAATCATTTCTTGACGAATAATAATATCTGTGATCCATCATCTTATACTCATCTTGGAAAATCATATCAAAACCGTAAACTTATCGCTCAAAAGTTCCTAATTTCAGATATAACTATCATTTAGATATAACCACCTCAGTGGATTTAAGTCAGGCATGCGGACCATGACTGTGGACTACCATTTGAAGGCAGTCCATGGTTAGAAGAATCCGGAATTGTGTTGCTCCATGACAGATCCACTGAGAAGGTACCGAAAAAACGTGTGCACACGGAGGGTTAAAAATAAATTAGTATCTTCTATATTTATATAATATACCTGTTTTAAAGAATGCGTCGAACCGTTAAATAAACGAGAGAAAATGATAGAGTTCCTAATTTCAAATACTATTACATTTTTAAAGGATTTTAATAAATTACATTTTAACCTAATACTTGCACAATAAATAAAACTATCATTGTGACATTAGGAAACAACTTGAGAAAGAATTCTTTTGACATGTAATTTACATAATAAGAAATATAACCGCAGCGAACTGTACTTCGCATTTTTTGTATTTTGCAACATATTACAGAATACCTACGTTAAGCTGTACTTAATTATTCCCTATGGAATTCAATTATTGCGCGCCTGATTGTGAGATAGATATGACCTAATTGCGGATATGTTGAATATATTGAATCTGATACACATTGTTAGTTCCACACGATATCAATATTGAAGAAACAATACATGTTTTTAAAACGTATCCGAATAATATATCTCGAAAACAGATTACGGTGAAGCTAATCGACTAGGAAAAATAGAATATGTATAAGATTGTACAAGATGCATATTTTTCCCGCACAACAGCTTTAAGAATCGCGAATTGTAATTGATATGATTATATACTATATGTATAATCCATTAAATATATTCTTGTCCTTTTTACATATACAGTTTGGAAAGAAGTAAACTTTATCACTGAATATTGTGGTATTAATTCTTTGATGGATAACATAAATAAATTATCAATATCAGAGGCCAATTAAGCGATTAAATCAAAGCTAGTTAATTTCCGTTGAAAAATATATAAAATTAGCTAACTCATTATTTAAAATTTACGAATAAAATGTCTAAAATAATTAGCAATACATTTTACGCCTTAAATGGTTTTTTAAATGTCTCAAAATCATGTATTGTGAATTTTGAACATACATGCATAGTATAATTTCGTTGAAAAGCATGACATCTGCATAAATATATTATTGCGCCAACATAATTATACATTTATAGCTGCGAATATTTTCTCGTGTAGCAGATGATTGTGCCATACGCCAAAACTGTTGCAATCTGTGTTTTAGTTAACAGAAATAAATATATATCACGAATTAATATCATATGTGTAAAAAATAGATACCTTAAAAATCTTAAGATATACATAAAATATAATGTGTGTGTAGAAGATATTTCACTGTAATTTTTTTTCAAAAAGGCATTATATCAATTTCTTATCAAGTGTCTATTTAATTTGAATTATAATTTTTTGCCTTTGATATAACGATAAAGATAGATGCAGAAAATAACGTTCAGAAACAATTCCTAATGCAAAAAGAAATTTAATTGCAAAGAATTAAAAATGTAACTCTTTAAGATTAGAATTATATATTTGCACTTCTGTTAATGAAAGGTTAAAAGTTGTTTAACATTAGAGTATAAAATCGCTGCTATGTGCCGGTACATTCGAATCAAGAAGGACCTTCAGTTAGAAACGAGGAAATTGATATTTATTCCTTTTGTTTTCTTTATCGGGCTTGATCGTGTGACGCTTCAAGGTTGATGAGCTGGCGGTATAATGGAATGGCATTTATCTCGTGACTCGTTGCAATTCCGAGTAGGCAACGCTCCACCACTTTGGCACAAATCCAGAAATCCTCACTTTGACGCCCATGGATATAATCTCTTTTTTTTTAGAATTGGTGCCATAAATTATAAATATGCATGAAAGTGGATACTGTATGTAGCAGCAAGTGTGGATATGATAATTTTATTGATTTATATATTATAGTATATCTTGATTGTGCGAAATATCACATGCAAAATTGACATATTCACGAAAGTTGATTTCCTGCTTTTTGCACATAATCACATATATCGTTTAATATTCAATTAAATGTTAAAAAGAGAGTTAATATTGTATGAGAGATTATTTTTTATTACATCTTATAAGTTAAATGAGCGTAGATTATTTTTGATACATGTTATAAGTTAAATAAGCGTCCTCGTAAATCTCATTGTTATATTCATTGTTAGATTAGGTTAATGCTCTACGTCCTCGTCCCGAAATAACAGAGCACGCCCTCGTTGCTACATTTTGTTCGCTGCTTGTCTATCAATGTCCCAGAATGAACAGTAACTATATAGATAGTAAGAATACACACACACACACACACACACACACACACACACACACACACACATGCATTTATGTAAAGCAGTTAATAAGCGTAACTAATAAAGTAATTAATATAGAGCGAACCAAAAATTACAGTGCACATAACAGCAAAATCTAATAAATATTTCTATATAAAAATATTTATTAGTTAATATTTGTTAATCGCAGTAAGTAATGTATTCTAGTCGCGTCCCTGATCATGGAATGCCTTCTACGTAGATTTTACGGTAACGGAAGTTCCAATTTCAGTGTATTAATTATCTCCTCAGCACATCAAACAGCTTCTGCCGCGAAAGGCGCAATGCACTGAATTTATTTTACGCACAATGGCAACACTCAGATGCTGCTTAGCGCTATACAATAGTGAAGTAAATTTCATTCGATAGTATAAAACAATAACTATTCTATCCACACATTAAACCTTACTGCCGCCCTATTTATAGTTTATCGGTAACCTTGCAGGTGTTCCTCGCAAGGTACTTCCGCCTAATATATCTGTGTCACGCGTTTTTCTCGTTGTAATAAAAAGAAATAGAATGCTTATTTGGTTCATTGGATATAACGTGAAAATAACGTAAAACAATTAACACGTTTGACTTTTTTTAATGGTCTTAAATATTACAGCCGTTTAGTCTTGAAGCAGACATATATTTCCACGTAAAATATATTTTTGTTCCTCTAATGCTTTAATAATTCTACTGTTTATTTATTTTTTAGATGAGTTGTGGATATTAATATATTGATATTCTTTGATATCATTTAAAACCAATTTTGCTTTGATGAAAAATTATCTGATATTGCAAATTAAAATACAAACAAGTAGATAAATATCAAAATAATTGATTTAAAATAAAAATTGAAATAATTCTTTTTATATGCCAGTTTAAAATACTCTTTGGCGTTTTTCTCTCTAATTGTTTATATATCGTAACAGTCCTGTTTCACTTTATTATTGTTAAAATACTCTTTGTTTCAATAAAAATTCAAAATTTCAAATTATCGGAAAAAAATTCAATATTGTAAATCGAAAAGCTGAGTTAAGTGATAACTTTTACATTAAAATTGCATTAATTGTTGCAAACATATCAGAGAGTCGACAATATTTGACGCAGCTAAAGGATCTTCGACGTATCATTTAATTTTAATATATTATTAGAAAAACAGGGAAGGAAAATGAACAGAAATATAAATTTCCGCGGAACTTCGTTATCACGTTGAAGATGATAGTCGAGGTTAAACGAAGCGTGACGGAATTCAGGGTATGCACAAACGAACGACAATGATCTTGACCTCGCGATACATACGAATAGCCGTACTCGCGATCGAGGCCACCTCGTATATGCGTATGCCGCGATAAAGGGGAAAGTCACATGTCGTCATCATTAATAAACATGAAAGCGCATGGCGTTAACAATCGCACAGGATCACATTCGACGTTTTATGCGACACGCAAACGATAAACACGAATCACGCTCCCAATTTCGACGCAGGCAGCTTGAGAGCGCAATGATGAACTATTTTATTATTAGTTTATACCACTGTACTGTAATATGTTTCAAGATACAAATATAACATTCTGTGTTAAAATATATCAACTCTGTAACGCTAGATTTTTCGACATCCAGTGTGAAACTTTCCTTGAAAAATTTGTCAGATTTTTTTTACACAGAACGTCTTGACGAAATAAGTTTTATTTTTGGTAATAAATATTGTGATCGGATTAATCAAATTTGCATTTTATATTAACTAATTTTCTAATTTATTTCTCTCAAGGAGAATATAATGAGAAAATTTACGAGAATGAAAAATCATTTTCCGCAACAACATTTACGTGTTATTTCTCTATCAATCTCTATATGTCATCTATATGCTATTTTTGCACTTATATATGTATATGTATACGTATACGTAAAATCATTTAGCGAAACAAAAGTTAGCGGATATAATTAATTGAGTCTCACGAACGACACTGCACAAACTGCACCGGCGTTTGCGAGTCACTGGAATTGCAAACGACGGTAAGTATCAACAGTTGTTTCAAAACTTTTGAGTACCGCGCGACCTTGAGTAGCAAAGTACAACGAGATATTTTCAACATCGCTTCTCTCGCTTGAACGAACATTTGCGTGGAACCGTAATATTGTAAGCAACATGCCAATTTAAATTTAATCGATGAGAGTAACTTTATATTTTAAAAAGTATCCAATAACTGAGAAAGTAACGAATGTATCATGCATAAGAAATTGCAATTAAATTTTATAGCAAAATAACTTTCAAATCGCTACTAAAAGGTGTGAACGAAAATAGCAATATTTTCCGCAGACACATTAAATTGAAAGCTACTTCTCCGCGTTATCTCTTAAAGAGATTAGAGGAAGGTGTAATAAAAATTTTGACATAAACCTCGCGCAAACTCAGGCGGAAATGTACGACTGAAAAGAAGCGAAGACGTATAACGTCGGAGTAGGGACAAAAAAGCGGCGTAAAATTCGCCATGGATCCTCCTTTACGAGATATCAGGTCGATAGATAATCTTACGGTAGAACGTCGGCCAGTAGGTGGACATTCAATTTCGTAAATGGCCGCGGCGGAATCGCGACTGTCGTAAATCGTCGGGGTCTTATCGCGCGATTGCCAGTCGGCTAGCTCCTTCGTCCCGATACCCCATGGGCGAATCGAAAGGACGTCTCGTATGTGGGCTCATCTATCGGAACCGGAACCGGAAGCGACCAGGCGTGAATAACACACCGCGAGCGATCGCGTTCACCGCGAACGATGCGCATTAGGGACGCTCAGTTATGTAATCCTCGGCATAGAATGACATTGGTGACAATCATAGAATTACCTGTGACTGCAGGCGATCGTTTGCGATTTCGTGCGCGGATCGCAGTCCGAATTGAAACTTCGTCCAGTTTCGCGGTATTCGTCGTATCCGCGTCACAAACGGTGTCACACGCAAAGGTACGATCGATTGTGATATCAATGATATTTGTCGATACTCCAATTATTAAAAAAATATCTTACACTGTTAAATATTAAAAAATGAAATTTAAACCAATATCTCTTGAGTTAAATAACACTTTGTTATTTAGCTGAGCGGCTAAATAGCAATTAAGTGTGATTGGTTGGATCCAAAGGTAAAAACCAATAACATTTTAGTGCTACTTAGCTGCTCAGTGAGCGGTTGTAGTGCTGAATGCACCCATACATTTAGTTAAATTAATGTTATTTTAGTTAAATTAATGACATATTGACTAGGAGCAGTGGTGGACCTACAGGAATGGTTAAAAATGACTCAAATTGAGTATAATTTGACACTACGAATTTAACAGTGTAGAATTGGCAATGATAACAATTCGATATCACTACACATCTTTCAGTTATAGGATTCGAATTGTTGCTGTAATTAACAGGTGGGATTTTTCAATAATTGGAAGCATCGACAGATACTTTGAACACAGTACAAAATAGGGAGAATATTTAGGTTTTTTCGTGATAGTGAAATCGAAATTGACATCTGGTGCATCTTTCCGGCGTATTTGCGACGTAGACAATCAAATTCGCTGACGTTACATCGGTTTTAATTTTTATCGCGAGCTTCTCTGTCGCTCTCGATCTGCGACGAATTGACGCTAACGTGCTAATTTAATTCGCTCGGCTGATTTGATGAAGTGACTTAGCAACTTGTGTTAACGCAGCCATTGTTTTTATTCCTACAAGGAAACTTCTGCTCCGGACGAGAGAAGCCAGGTTGGAATATCGTTTTTCAAAGTCTCACCGTGTACAATAAAATTTAATTAACCAACAATATACAACATTAATTCATAAAGTTATAAACACACAAGTTATAACTGTTATGCATTATTCGTTGTTTATATTATTTCCCCAGAGACTTCAGAGACCTCCAGAGTGCTGTCGAAACTTTTGAGAGAATGTCACGTTTGCATATACGATGTTCAGGAGAAATAATATGTATTTCTGTTATATTTCCCTTCTGACTTACGTGTTATTGTGTGTGCCTAAGTATATCGTATAGTATCTATAATCTAAGGGTCTCTCAACTCGTCGGCTCACGTTTAGATACACGGTCTGTCTCTCGTTGCGCGTGCACTTGGCACGAGACACTGCCGTGTCTCTTGATTAAAAATATCGATATCCCATCTCGAGTTTTTGTATGACTTATTCAGGAGAAACTATACCGAGATATTAAGCTTGTGTGTGCAAGATTTATATTATAACTCAGCTGAATTTGAACAATATGACGGTTGGAAAATTATATCGCGGTTTTTATTCTGATAAAGTTTGACCGATGTGATATCTAGGTTGGCGCATATAATTAACTCGCCTCTCTGGCACGTACGGAGATGACCCACTCGCGGAAAAACGGCCTGTAAATACATCTGTCAAACACTTTGAAGTCTTTTGACTTAAAACGGCATTTTGGTAGTTCTATTTATTTGACCTATTATAAAGCAGAACGTCCCAAATTCTCCCCGTCTATCTTTGATCTGTAGACTCTTTGACCTTTATTCGGTGTCGAACAGAAATAAGCTCTTCATACTATATAACATTTTTAAGCTCCAACAGTATTTTTAAATTAAAAGCAATTAAACATTTAAGACTTGAAATTAAGCTTTTCAACATTTTATAATAATAAGACCTTATTTTCCATTTATTTTCAAGTGACCTCTAACAGAGTGTTTTTTAAACTTATAGAATAGCAATAGAATTTTAATTATGTTATCGAAAAGGATCGATTGTAAATTTCTCAGTAAATATAACGATGAAAAGAAATGCGAAAATATTCCGAAATAACTTCTGTTCAAAAACAATATTTCTTAATTGTATTGATCATTTCTATTTACTCCAACGTGCGACGTACGTAAACAGTTTTGACCTGATCGAGGCATTTCCACAGAACGTGCGGATTAGTTTACGGAAGCGATTCGTGGCTCGACCACGATCAGGTGAATCACTGTGCGAGAAAGCCGCGGTTACCGGTCTTCCAGACATCGCGCCATGTCGGTTTAGCGGCACTCGCGTGATAGCGGCTTAAGGCGCGAAAATAGAGCCTCCGCAGCTCGTTGTCGTCGACGTCGTTGACGGTGCCCGAACGGACGCAGCTACGCGCTTAGTCTGTAACTGGAAGCATACGCGAGAAGAGCGAATCGCGCGGCGCATTCGCCTGGGAGCTCGGTCTCCCAGAAAATAATCTCGGGAAGAACAACGACACGCACGACGGAGACGGTGACGGAGCAGGAAACGATTCGCCAGAATTCGTCACGACAAGAAAACTGACGAAGCGTCGTTGTCTCGCACGCAACGGGCACGAACGGACAGCGACAGAAGTTCGAGGAGACGAGACGCGGATGAATCTGACGGACGAACCGGTTGTACTGTAAGAAGGAAGCGTTAATTTATCATTTAAAGAGTTTGTTCTCTCAGTGTTTAGTGAAACAAACTGTGAAAGTATTTTTGATGCACAGAATCGAGGTATTAACGAGTAGTAATTAGTACATATTATTTGGATTATTTGACAGATTGTTCTTTACTAATTCTTATATACATAATGTAAGAAATAACTTCTGCATTCTTGATTAACAATCGAAGTTAGTAAATGTAAGAGATGAATTACGAAAAAATTATTTGAAACCGCTTGTGTGTATAAAAATGCATTACGAAAAATTATGAAAATAAATCATGGAAATTATAAAAAAAATTAACAATATTATAGTGATAAATTTAATTCTTTACTTTTTGTTAATTTATTACTGCGCGTAAAATTTATCTATATAACAATGCAATTATACCACAACGTTACAATACGAAAGCATATAAATCTTGCGTGAATAATACTTGAAAGAATTATAAAGGGCAATATTATTGATATTGTAGAATGTAGATTGTAACTGACTTTTGATTTAAAAAGATACGGATGACGGATCGGCGATACCGCGTATTTAATTGGATCCCCCACATAATAAGCTTCTTGCGCAATCCTTTAAAAGAGACCAGAGCAATCGAGGTCACACATTTCAGGCATTGATCGACGGATCGCGCTTCAATTGAAAGCGCTGCTCCGGAATCCCAAATTCGATGACCACTCCACGATGTTACTGTCGAAAAGCGTAAATCGTTCGAATAAACAGCTAAAATATTCGAGAATGAATGCGAGCCTCACATTCTGATGTAAAATTGCATGTTAAAAATTTTAGTGATACACAACATACTGTTGCGTAACTTTTTGCGCCAATTTAAATTTTGTTTCAATAATGTAGAAATATGAAACTCGTTTTTTTTTTAATGACATGAGTTTAATATATTGAAAGATTACAAATGTTTTAATAAATCAAGAATACAAATATTTTAGTGAAATTTTGGAAACTGGACATTATATTAATTTAAATTTCTCATATATATTTTGTCAATTGTTTCTATATAAATATTTGAATCATATATAGCATCACAATATCTACTAATTGACACACGTCAAGCTACAACGATTTTGCTAGGTTAATGTTTAATTTTAACAAAGTAACTATGTCATTCTGTTCTATAACTGTTCCAATCGTCGGACTCTCATTCATTCTTAACAAATCCGATAATCGATTTTGTTAACGAGACCTTAAAGTACCTTAAAGTACCCACGTTAATCGAATCAACCATTGAGTCCTCTTAAATTGCATTCACAGCATCGACACACGTTAGTGATACCCTTCAAATAATTTCTGTTTTGTGTTGCAGCTCGACTCGTCGTGCTGGTCCGACGATCGTCGTAGGATCTCCGGGAGTGTCCAAGATTTCACGACTAGGGAAACATTGTCGTTGCGCAACGCGAGAGAGAAAGAGAGATAGAGAGAAATAAATTGATAATACGATGGATATGAGAAAAGGCCGTCGATCAACGATAGATATTTTCGAAAAGGACGTGCCGCGATCGGACGAATTGCCGATCGCGGTGATCCACAAAGCGGGAATCGGCGAGCTTTTGGCGAGACAAGCGATGGCCTGGTGCCGTTCCTGGCTACAAACGTTCCCTATAAAAATGACGTTGAACAACGTCGGGTTGTTGACGGTGTTCCTGGCGGTTGTGTCGCCGCGATCCCTTATTTACAGGCTCGTTTATCCGATTTTCAGATTGGTCTTCGGCACCTTGTACCCGGCGTACGCTTCCTACAAGGCAGTGCGCACGAAAAATGTCAAAGAATACGTAAGTGGAAACATAAATAATAAACACTAAATAACTTTGCAAATGCGATCATAGCCCTAAACCCACGAAAGTACTTAATTAGAAATATGTCAACTCTGAAACATTTCGGTATATTCCTGTCTTTTTTTTTTCTGAAGTATTTATATAAAAATCCTTTAGTTAATTAATATTCTAAAGATGAAAGAAGAATTATTTATTATATATGTATAATTGATATGGGCTTTTCTAATTTACGATAAAATTACAAAGTGTGATTTGATATTCCTATTTAAGACCTAAGAACTGATTTTTTATGAAAATTTGATCGAAAAACTTATGAAATTTTTAATTTTTTAATTTTTATATAAATGTACCAAGTTGTTGAGAAATTTACACCTAAACGTTATCCATCCGCACTACACAGATGCGCTAGTTAGACTTCGAGTAAACGTTGGGAATTTTTCAATTCTAATCTTTTGTTCTTCTCACAGCTGATGAAGATCGAGCCGTATTTACGTTGCTACATACGCAGCTGTTGTGAATATTTTTATCTTTACAATCTACATGCTAGAAAGAAATTCGCAGTAATAGAACCCAATTTAATTTTATCTTTTAAATTTGTTTTTTTTTTAATAATAAAATATATAAATTATATGGATCTTCTAATATCTTACTAGCCATTTGTCTAGTATTTTCTGAACTGTAAATGATAAATCACGAATACATTTGTCTGCGGTCTTCCTCTGCACCACTTTTATAATAATCTATTGCTATAGAATTTTCTTTGTTTCAGGTCAAATGGATGATGTACTGGATCGTTTTCGCGCTGTTCACATGCGCGGAAACATTCACCGACGTCTTCTTTAGTTTTTGGTGAGAAATACGTTGCTATTATAGAAATTCATCCGCTATGTAATTTGCGTAAATTATGTGAATTATGAGTTTTATATGTGATTTATCTAGATCGGGCAGGATTAAGTAGAAATATCATTACGTTAATATATTCACTCATTAAAGTATAATAATTGAAACATCCGTGGAAAAAAGACTATCCTATACAAAATTTGCGCATTAATCAGAATTTTTTTACATTTGCACTCTTTGCTGGGAATAATTATTACCGGAATTAACATTCTTATTTTTTAATATAATATTAATCCGTTAGTACCTATACGTTAAACTCTATATTATACATATTATATTCTATGTTTCCCTCGAGCGTATTATTAAAACATTATCATCTCGACTGTTAAGAGAAAATTAACGATCGAGTCAATCAAAGTTCGAAAGAATCTGAAACACTATGTAGTAAACGGCGTCACCGTTGATTTGGGAGCGGCCGCGTATACGTAACATAACACATCGGCTGAATCTTGGAATCGCGGCAAGCACGAGGGCAAGCAAGGGGCCAATAAACCAGCTGCGAACCGCACGGTCTTGAAAGCCGTACTCTCGTCGCGAGGAATTCCGAAAGTCTAATTTCGGACGAGATAGATATTGGCTTACATGCACTTCTGAGGATTCTGCCCGCACGTCTCTCCTGACCTGTCTCTGTCCTCTCCGTTTCTCCATCGTCCTTCCCTATTCTCTCTCTTTCTTTCTCATCCTCGGGGAACATCATGCGCCAGATCTCCCTTCATACTCGGGTTACAACCAAGAAGGAAACGAGTTCTTGTGTATTTCTGGCGTCGAAATGCCCGATGCTCTCCCGGCGCACCGGTGCACCACATTTCTCCACGCCGCTCTCACTTTCACGCCCGTGACGAAATTTTTGCAACGCGAATCGAATCGAGTACTTAGGTAGATTGCGGCCGCGTGACAGCACAGTGATTGTCCGCGATTAACTATTTTTATTGGTTGTTACATTATGATTACGTTAAAAACATGACAAGTTTTATTTGGAAATCCCGATCAGATAAAAGCGTCGTTGTCGAACTAATTACTTGCACATCTTTAATTAAAAAACCGTTAATTTGTAACAGATGATGTAACATATTTTAGAGGTTCTTTATTATCGGATATTATAATACTTTCAGGCATAAACGTCATTAATTTATTTATTTCACTGCAGTATCGTAACTTATACGTGCATAAAAAATATACATACACGTATATATAATGCTTTTCAAAGTAACTTCGAGAAACGGCAAGCACGTTAGCGCGTGCAACGTTTTACACGCCTCGAACGTCTGTTACGTAGGTTCCCGTTTTACTATGAGATTAAAATCATCCTGGTGTTGTGGCTGCTGAGCCCGGCCACTAAGGGCTCCAGTATCCTTTACCGGCGCTTCGTACATCCCGCGCTAATCCGCCGTGAAGCCGAGATTGACGAAGCCCTAGCACGCGCGACCGAGCAGGGTTACACGGCGGTGCTGCATCTCGGCACCAAGGGCGTGAACTATGCCACCACGGTCCTCATGCAGACCGCCATCAAGGTAAGGCCCTACGTGTACCGAACGTTAAAAAGAAGTGTATCGTTATTATATATATAATAAGTATTATAAGGTGTCTCGGAATTTCTTCGCCCTTTCACCTGGGGATTCTTCGATCAAATCGATTTCGGAAAATCCACGAATAAAAGGTGGAACGATAGACTGGGACACCTTGTACGTAGATGTAGAAAAGAAACCGGCAGCTTTTAAAGAAGACTTTGGAAATTTTCACGTTGATATTTTATATGTACTGCCGATAATATGATATGTAATCGATTATTTACTTTTTCCGTAAAATTATATAATTTTGTCTTCTGAAATGGAGCTGCCAGTATTCAAGAATGCCTTTTCTTGTTTGATCTTGTACTTTAACCAGTCTGAGCTCTCGCTTTCATTGATCATGCATAGAACTTCTATCGACCCGTCCTCGATTGCCGCTCACTAATGATTTTACGTGTTCTTGATTTTTTCTGTTTTCGTTCTGTCCCATCCGCGTTCCCGCACGCCATCGCCCTCTCTCACCGTCGTCATCGCCGTCTTACCGCCTAATCAAAAACTGAAACAAAAAATACAAAAAAAAAAAAATCGCCATCATCGCCATCCGCAAAACCACGCACGGCAAACACCGAGCACCTAACCACCGCCCGATCATCGCCCTAACCGCTGCCGTTGCTTAAGAAATCTGTGTACACCGAACCGTCGTCAACCACACGACGAAATTCTGCCACTGACCCGTAACAACAACCACCAACACGAACACGCCGAATTGCTGGCCGATTGAAACGCAAAAAAAAAAATATACACATATAAATAAATAAAAAAATCTCGGCATCACATGATAGAATCTCTCGACCGTACTCCCGCCCACGACGAGTGCACTCCCCGACCGTCAATCAGACCCGGCGATTTCTAGCTTAGCCAACCCCAGAACGACCACGCGGTTAAACAGCCAGTTGGACGGGCCGGATTATCCGGACGGCACCGCGGTCTGCAGCCATCTGCATGTTAGGTCCGATGACCTGATAGGCGACACGGACGCAGTCGGCTGGCAATTGTACCACGAGTCGACGACGACGGACGACGACGAGGAGATGATGCAGGAGCTGCCAACGACGGACATAGAGTGCGAGTTGCTGGAGGAGCAGCAACCGGTGGTGTTCAAGGTGCCCGAGAAGGAAGCCCCGCGTAAAACGCGAAAGTCGAGGAAGGAGCGCAGCACCACCACCACCACCACCACCAAGGTCACCAGACGACAGAAGACTCGTGCCTGTAAGTCGACCACGAAGAATTTTGACGTGGATTTCAGCGACGATGCCGAAGTCAATTAAAAGAGAAAGAGAGAGGGACGGATGACTCGCTTACAGACTTGGAAAAACGAGGATGAATCTCCGGAAGCCTGGAAAGCAGACCGATGGATCGACAATATTCGGGAAGTGTCGGCGATTTTTATCAAAGGCTGCGGATGATTTGTATCTGATGTATTATTACGAATGATAAGTAAAAGACTTTTTTATGCGCAAAAGAAAGCGCTCTGAGGATCGATGACAGAACTTTTTGTATATTATACACTCACTTTGATATTTCTCTTTCATGCAATTTACTAGGAGTTTCCCTTTTGCGTTTCTTTTTTCTTTCTTTTTTTTTTTATACAAATGCGCGAGACGAAATTTTCTGTTCGCGAATTTACGATAAATCATTTAGTGATACGTATAATCTTTTCTCTGTATTGCCTTCGTAAGTATAAAAATTACACTGTGTGTGATTGTTTAATTGTGGACAATACATTTTAGGAAGGTTGTTTGATACACTAATAGGTAAGAGACTTTATACAATCATGTATTTCTTTTTTTTTTTAGAAAGACACAAAAAATTTCGAAAGGCTTTAATCGTTACAATGACTAAGTATAGTGGAGAACTTTTAATCATGTACACATTTTCGATTAAGATAAGACGCGTTAGTCGTTTCCACTCGTGTGCCTTACTTCGATTTGTATTTTTCCACGTGAACTTTGTTCGATTCTAGAAATCATAAGGATTACGTCTTAGCTGGAATATAAGATAGCTTTAAGAGTAACAATCTCAATATTTTTACGTAATATTTCGCACATTGTTTTGACGTTAATAATAATAATAATATCAATTGTCAAAGCGCGCGATGACTTTCAGTACGATCTTAAGAACGATGATAAGAAATCGTTGACGTCGTAACATATCAAAAATATAATCTGAAAGTATTAATTGGAAATTTTGTATAATTAACTGTTCAACAATTATATGTCTTTTTCCTATTATGTCGTTTTTATCTCACGCGATTCTTCAATAAGTAACGATATGATTAGGACATTCAATCATCATTTATAACCGATCGCTTGGTATTGATTTCGATTAACTCTAGGACTACATAATCGGATATTTTTATACGTAATTCTGATCAAAATATATATTTTTCGACAAATTTTTTTAAAGAGAATATCAAACATTATAAGTGCGATTATAAAAATTCAAATTGGTTAAACTACAAAATAGAAATGTTCAAACAAGGAATAATTCCCACAAGTGCTAGAGCGAAAAAGCTCACATACGTAGTCCTAGAGTTAGATAAATTCCCTTTTCCTGACTTCGTCATAGGTAGAATTGTTATTTACAAAAAGACAACGAATATCTAACTTAGATTAACTCGATACTCGTTGATGCAACTGAGACTTTTAACGCATCATTATTTACATCGCATCTACTCTATGTCGCATGTTCGATAAATCATACGTTCTAGAAGATGCGTTCTGATGAAACTTGGAAAATTAAATTGTTGATACGAGAATCGATTAAATAATAATGCATACAATGAGATGCACGATTTTGCGCTTACACAATCGTCATCATCATCATTGTTGTCATAGCTAGTGTTATTCGCGTGTTTGTGTATTCGTCATCTCGTTTGCGCGTTTCACCTGCAAAGTTACCGACGAAATCTGTGTTAAATCGCGCGCACACGGGAAAATCACGCTAACAATAAAACTTAGTCTATCGTCGGTTAACGAATGCTGGACATATCCTGCTGTTCCGGATAGACCAGCGCCGTTAAAGTGCCCGCCGCTCGTTCGACGTCACTCGTTTATGGAGAGCCATAGACGGGAAAAGGACGCGTGTGTTAGGTACCTGTTGCGAATGAAAGAGAGAGAGTTTTTGTACGTCATGCTACAGTTGAGGTATATGTAATCGGTTATTCCTCTGAAGAATTGCGTATTACGACCGGACGTTTTAACTGTACGTGTGTACGTTATGTATAATTCCGAGTAAACTATATCACGGATTGATATACGGGAGAAGCGTGCAGATCAGTTTTAGTCTTTGCGGCAACAAAGACAATCCCTGGCCGCGCAAACCCGGTGCCTTCTCGTAATCACCGTAATATTTCCGTGTGCGAGCGCTCAGCTGTTGAGCTGTCTTAGCGAGTAAGATTTTTGTACCCAATCCCAAAGACTCTGATTATTATGATGAGCTGATTCCTCTTTTTTTTTTCAAATAAAAGCATTATTTGGATGAGCTTTCGGTCCTCTGTTCTTGTTCGTTCATCTCGACCGCGTCCTGTCTTACATCGCCTCCCGCTACATCCTGAACAGCGATCTCATTGCAGGCATTAATTATCGCATCAGCAGTGCATTCTTTTTAAAAGTATAAGGTCACTTCCGATTAATAGAACTAATCGCTAGACGACGCGCTATATTAGACGCGACAGTTACTCACGCATACTGCACGCATTTATATCGTCGGTTGTTGCGTGCTTCTGGACGGCGCATGTTTAACAGAAAGACACGTATGTCCGGGAAAAGCAAGAAATCGCCTTTGGATTGATCTAAATCTGGCGTAAGGGGAGTTTGCCTTCCGTGACCGGGTGACGGCAGATAACACATTAACATCTTTTTGGTTGGTAAGATTTTATTTTGTTTTCTTTCACTTTTCTGATTTTTTCTCTCGATAACTTCAATTTTTTTTACAAGAATAATTTTTTTTTTCTTGCAGCAAGTAACATGCTGGTCGCGTCGTTTGCGATGCATATGTTTCACGTGCGACTTCCTTTTCCAGGGCGGCGGCGGGCTGGTGCAACAATTGAGGAAAAGTTACAGCCTCAGTGATCTAACCGGCGAGAAGGAGGACGAAAATAGAAACACACCCGATGCACGTGACGAGATAGACATGGAAGGTAGCTGATCTCTCTAGCGTCGTTCTAATTAAATGGAGATTTTATAAGAATAAAACTAATTGCGCTCGAGTTTAACGAACACGAGCACTCGCAAATATTCCCCGTTCCTTTTTTTTACATTTCTTACAACTATGGGCATTTTGGACATAATTGAATAAATATCGTCAATTTTGTTTTATATATTATGTACATTTTATTGTAATTTTATACATATTGTGTTCTAAATTTTGAAAAAAAAAATATTTAAATGGTCCTCATAAAACGAAACGCGCTAATGAATTGCTTAGCGGCTTAATTTTAAGTAAATATAGATATTTGTGGTCCTTATAGTGGAACCTCGTCGAAGAGAACACGTCGGCAGAAGAGGCTATAGTCCTCGCAGGACTCAGTCCAGCAGCAACGCGTCTCGAGTAGAGATGTATTTTTCCGAAGTGGATGTCGATGTTCGACAGCCAAGGCCTAGGGAGCCCATAGCTAGTTTAACGTACGTAGTTCGCGCAGCTTCTAAGAACGATCGCGTCGTTAACGCTAAATGTCGGCAATAACGAATCTTTCCACATTCATAGAAATATAAGGTCCTCGGACGACATATCTAGTGGTTACAGTAGCGGCGAGGCGTTGCAGTCCCAGCGCACGACTTCTCAGGGAGATTCTTTAGTAAGAACGTCGAGCGTCGGTGCGAGAACACGCGTGAAGCCTCGTTCCACCACAAAGAAGACGCCCGAAGTAAGCCCGATAAAGCGTAGCGTACCGTAGGGACTAATAATCGCGACCACCACCTCATTAACAAACAAAAAAAAAAAAGGAAAAGAAATCACACATCGCTCTTTCACGCACATTCGTCAACTCAGCTAATGATACGTATTTTTTTTGTGGTCTTTGAAGGACAGGGACGAGGATTTCGACTGCACACCTTCCGAAAATATCTCCTTACCGTCGTCCCTAAACGTCCTCACTCCCGAACAAGCTGTCGAACTTTTACTATTATTATCTCAAAGTAATAAATCGATAAACCACCCGACATCTATTACTACTTGTATCGATAGCGATAAATCCGCAAACGAAAACCGATCTGCAATGAAAATAAACGATAATGAATCGTCATCGACGGAATCGACCGGGGAGTTCGTTGACACAGGCTCGGCTCAAATAGACGTGCAAACAGTGCAAACTATAGAGATTAAAAATATCTCAACGGAAAACTTGTCAATACCTGCAGTGACAAAAAGCACAGATAAAATAAATATCGATAGTTCGATAAAAAAATCTGATATGCAAAGCGAGTCCAAAGCGAAAATTGAATATATTGACGAAGAACCAAAAAAGGATCAAGTAGTTTCCGCTGTTCTCCAAAAGTCTGAAATAGGAGCTGATCTCGAACAAATAACTGACGAGATTTGTCAGCAAAAATTCGACGAGCTAAAGCAATTATTAGATGATGCGCATAAAGCTGTGACAGGCATCGTGTCTTCCCAAGAAAAGTTAAATACGATTAACAAAGATAAAGAACACGTAAATGTACGGGAAATTAGGACTGATGACTCGTCGAGCATTTGTCGCGATATTGTAGCCCAGCCTCCCGTTACACCGAGTACATCGAGTTACGATCTTGATGGCGATAATCGCGCGGGAAAATATCATAAAAAACCTGCTCCGAAAGCTCCAATAAGTATAAACGAGGCAGTAGCAAGTAACGAAGACATTGATGAAAACGAGTCTCAAAACGCTTTGAAGGCCACCTTGGTCATTAAAACTGGAACGTTGAGAACTGTTTCGAACGCGAATGCTACGAAAGACATATTTTTGGCGCACACTCCGGACACGAAAAAAAGAAAGAAGAAGTCTAGCAAATTACGCGCTAAGGAGAGCATATCCAAATTATTAACGATCCCAAAGACCATCTTTCACAGCGCTTTCCATAAGGAGCAAAGCGAAACTTCTTCCAAGGAAGAAGACTCCAGCTCCACGTACTCCGAGACCAGTGGATCCGCGTCGAGATCGGGTAGTATTGGGTCCCAGGTGTTCGTGGACGCATCCGCGAAATTATCTGCTTCAAAGCAGGAAGTGGACGTGGAAGAGATTCCATTGAGACCGGAGCGCGATAACAATACTAATTCCGACAAAGATATGAACTTTTTCGCTAAAAAATTAGATACTGAGATTGTACCTTTGAACGAGGTCGAAACAGATCTCAAAATTGAAGATAATAAGAAAGAAGAAGGTGCACCAAGTGCAGAAAAATCCGAAAATCGTGAAAAGAATATTGAACATGAGCCCAACTTGCAGATTCGTGAAATGTCACAGTCGCTGCCTTATAGCGATAAAAAAGAGATTATCACTGACATCAATTAAAAGCATTTCATTAATGTCTCAAAGGGAAATCATTATATATCTGTATTAAATAATTATGTGTACTTATCTGTTTTTTGTTTGATGTTTTTAAAACATGATAAAAAGCTTGTTCCTTCTCTCTATTCCACTTCCCATACTTTATATTTTATCCTAATTGGAAATCTGAGCAGAAGAGATGGACTCTTCCATTAAGATCGTATGGACTAGTTTCTGATTTCTGAGTCTTAATCAACTGCAATTAACTGCATTTTCTGTTCTTAATCATAACACATAACACTTGCCTCAAGTTGCGCATTTTAGTCTTGCATGATATTAATTTTTGACATGGCAATTAATCCATAACTTTTTTTTAATTACATATGAGTGAATAGTTTGAATTATGTGAGTGAGTAGTTTAAAATCAGATTTTTAGTACTTAAACTACCCTATATGATTGGTTTATATAACATAAATAATGCGTACCGAGTTTCAGTTTAAATTTTTCAAAAAGTCTTCCTGCCCTTCTTTTTTACCATTTACTGACAAATTTCCATTAAAACCATAAAAAAAAATGGCGAAAGATTGACAATGTGCCATTTGAGTTCCATGGTAAAAAATGATAAGCTATAATAACATTGTACCTTCATGTATTTCAGATAACGAGTTTCGCTACCTTACCTCGCAGTAAGAAGACAAGTAAGAAAAAAGTGGCATGAAACCTCCCTGCTGCTGACCGCATCAAGGAATAAGATCAAGTCCCTTGGCAATGCCAATGGAAGCAAAAAAATCTTCATCGGCGTGCGGATCTATTGTAATTTTTGCACGAGCCAGGTATAACGGGCACATTATTGGTCAGCAGCAAATATCGATTAGCAAAAAAAAAAAAAACACGCGATGTATACAATTGAATGTTTCTAGCACTGGTATATTTCTTAATTCAGCTTTTTGACTAATGATTTAAGTCGTCGATCGTTTCCATTAGTCGAAAGAGAGAGAACCTTGTCTTTTCTCTCATTTATTCGCAAGGAGCTTACCGGATATACGCGAGGGATTAAAAGAGATTCTAACAGCTTTGTCATCCTCTCGGGAGAAAAGAAACATACAGATAATGTTTATATATATCGATCACACACGTCGGGTCACATGCACTGTTGCTCACAGTCATCCGACACGTTGTTACATGGTTCGATAATTTCCCATATGTATCTTAAGCTCTCGCGAGAGAGTCCAGTTTAGCTTTTATATGCTAACGTTTGGTAGTGCTATCGTAGATAGGGAAGACTTGATACCATATTGCATGCAGTATATCTGCTTACGAATAGGCTTTGATTATAACGTAACGAAACTTGCCATAATCGCGGTATAGTCGAGAATGAAGTAGAAAAAGAAGTCTGCTATCCAAATCAGGGATTTCGGCGCTTGATTCCCGACGTAGGCGATCACCGTGAACAATAAGGGAATCCTTTACGAGTCAGCGACCGCAAAACCGCCGCGGGATAACTTTGATATTGCGAATGCTATTGTAATCGAACAAATTGAATCTAGTCAATCAGGAAGATGAGTACGAACTCAGACCATATTGAAATAGTGCCACGCGATTGTCCGTATATAATCCTCTTTTCACTACCAAATAGTAATTGTTTGATAGACTGTGTCTAACTACGATTGTGTATGCGTGTCGCAGAGTATTGTGTGGAGCTAATCGAATAGCTGTTTTCCCTCGCACGGAATCTGAAGTTCGAGAAATCGCGCGAATTTTTTATAAAAAAAGAAAATCTACAGATATGATTTTGCGTAAGGACCAACGATTTGTCTATTAGTCTATGGCAAATTGTTAAGAGAATTGTTGTGCGAGATCACTTTCAGTTTTTGCACACTTGTAATTCGAAGATGCTAGCGATGTACTTCGATAACGAGTTGTTTTACGACGACTGGTTGTATTCTTAACTTCACATCAGTTTTATCGCGCCCCTAATTTAGAATATACCTTGCTTGTGTAACTCACGTGATGAATTTATCGTGCTTAACTAATTTGTAATTACATTTACATTTCGGTACGATATCCTTTCATTAGAGTGAACGATTTTGCATCGTACGCTCAGGAAAGACTTACGCACAAGTCCTACGACTATTTCAAATTTATCGTATGTGTTAACGGATTCGTATATAATTTATCGTGTTGTACTTTAACAATTATTGCATATCTTAGGCAAAATTAACGTATTGCTAACAACATAAATTTAGAAACGAGAAAGACGCGGAACGTGGTGTTAATGTATCAGTTGTACACACTCGACGAATGAAATATTCGATATGTTACTAACAGTTGTTGATTTTGCGTGTGTATAGATTCTACGCAAAATTCACGATACCATCGGCGAAAAAAAATGTAGCAAATGCTTTTGATACACCTCGTGATGTATAAATAAATCATTTATAATGGAATCTACGATAAAATATAAAATAACATATATAAATACGGATCTTTATGAAAAATAGATATTTTTATCCGATCAAAATATGCAATATTCGCATGAAATATGCATTTGCTGCATTTTATCTGCATCTTTATGATACGACTCGTTGAAAAACGTTATTACATATTTGTCTCGAACTTTATATAGAAATATATATGCAAGAATATGTGATAAGAGAGAGTGAGTGAAAGAGAAAATGCTCAACTATGAATCTCTACCGGTATTAAACGGTCGGTTTCCTATAGATCTTATATATAAAGATATCTCTCGTTCTTTATAAGTATTTAACTCCACCGGCGCATAAATTGTGTCCCGAGCTATTATGGTGCTGCGATCTCTTTGTAATTTGTTTTATAGTTCTGTACTTCGATACAGTTATATGAAAGAAAGCAGAATCTCGAGAACACATTTGAAACAAAGTTACTCTGTGCTCGAGTTATTTGGGGAATTACCGATGGTGCAGAGTGAGATTAATTAACAGTATTTCAGTTCAGGCATAGTGTAGCGAATAAATGACATTAAAGTACGATATCTGATGAATGCCCGCACTTGTCCTGATTAGCGAATATTATATATCCGTGTTATTTAAGAAGCCTGAGTTTTCATCTGCTGAAACTCAAAAATCTTTTAAACAATCTCTTTTTGTTCGTAAAATATAAATGTTACAATAAATGTAAGGTGTGTTAAATGAAGAGACAAAACATAATAAGAGTAGGTATTGTATATACATTTTAATACTATACTTAACTTTATTTTTTACAATTATAAAATAATTGCAAATATGATTATGTTGCACAAATGTGGCGCGAAATCTAGCTTTGCTAAAAATATGGAACGGAAAACGAAATTTCTTACGTTATGACATCGTGTCCGGTTTGACGCGGACTATGTCACCCGGAAGACGTAATGTTGCGCATTTGTCTGACTGCTGCTACGACACGAGCATTGCATCCAGAGCTACCGTTCTGATAATCTTCCGGCGGTAACCTTAGCAGTAAGGACATGTGTTGGAGATTCTCCGATAAGCACAGGCCAAGCTCCTCCAGTACATTGCCCAGATAATCTACATAATGCAACTTTTATTCATATCCCTTCATAATTTCTTCAGAAATTGCAAAATTATAGATCTAACAAGATACTTACCAATATCAGTTGCGAGTTGTTTGCAAGCAACGGAATTCAATTGGCAGATACCCAAGGTTTGATCCTGGAACATTTGACACGTTCCTCGGGCAACAATGTCCAAAAGTATACTAGTAAATCCAGATTCACTCGAGCCTTGAACGTATTGCGGATCAGCCGCCTTCAATGCTTGCGTTAGACTTGGATTGTCCCTCAACAAAAATGGTTCCAAGTGCTGCGGCAATGTCATTAAATACTGTCCGACTTGCGTAATATATTCTTGAGGAGCGAAACTATAATCGGGTAGATCTGAACTTAGATTGGACATTTTGTTAGTCTCTGATGCCCAAGACCAAGCTGGTGCCTTTTGCACTAGCATTAGTTGAGAGAATATTGGCGCAAAAATGACTTCATACGTGGTATGGTGCAAATCAGTGCAGAGTTTTTGAATAGATTTTATAATCGAGTCGAGAATTGTCTTGTCCTCTGCAAAAGGAAAGGAAATTAGATATATATAATTTGTTTCCTACAATATTATAATTGCCACGCGCACACACACCTCTTTGGAAAGACGCAACAAGATTTTCTAGATCGGTACATCCTGACGAAGTTAACAGTAACTTTTTATACTGACAGAAAACGCTACCGTTTGTGTTTTGTAATTTGTTATTAGCTTCTATTATGTCGATAACAAGCGACTTTTCGAATTGTTGCACTTGATGCAAAAGATCACCTGTACAGCAATCCGTATTAAATTAATGATCTCGTGTTTATGTCATATAAGAAATTAATTAACTGCTGAAAATCACCTATATTTTGCATCAACGTAAGACACATTTGGAATAAATTCCAATCTTCATGTTTTACTTTCTTTCTCTCAAGTTGTCTTAAACCTTGCTGATATTTCTCGAGATATTTGTTGAAATAAATCTACAAGATACCAATAGATCGTCAACTTAATAAGAAATACATTTTATGACCATCGCGCTAACACAATCGAAAAATCTTTAGTATAAACATACGTTTAATGAATGCAGTAAACCAGGATATCCACAACCTTCTGTAAAAAGTTTACATCGCTTATTGGCTTCACTAGCATAGCCCATAATCCGCGAAATACTAAGAGAGAGGGAATTAATAGTGTCGCTTAAATCGTCATGCGAGCGATCCAAAAACTGTAAGTGTTGTTCTAACTGCGCAGTTTCAAACATGCTATATTTCGCGACGTAAGGAACGTAAGGCGCGTATACAGCTTGCGCTAGCGACAACAATTTTTCATTTCGCAATTTTCCACGAAGTGACGTTTCGATAGCTCCGTTAAGGTTCGTGGCAAAATGCCTTGTCATCTGTTTCAATTCGAGTAGAATAGACAGTTGCACCGCGTTGGAATGTTGTTTCAGAACCGCCTCTATACATTCCGGAATACCGGGATCGAGGCTCCTCAAAAGGTCAGCGTAAACCTCGATATGAATGTCTACCGAAGTATTAGGAAATACTTGATGGCACCATTTCACCTTTAACACAAACGGTTATAGAAAACATTCGCGAAGCAGCAATAACAATATTTTGATCTGACAGATTACATATACCTGTTCATGCCAAGAGGATAACAGTTTGTCATAATATATACGTAACCAATAGGTAACATTTTCATCTTGTGCTAGCTCAATAGTGCGTCTCCATTCTTGGCACAAAGAGACCTTCAAGCAGTTGTGATAGTATTTGAGAAGCTGAGGCAGACGTTCCATTTTGCTAAAGATATCCACGTAAGTTTTGGATTGCTCTAAATAACATAATACGACAACTGGTGTCACGTCTTGCAAGACAAGTGAATTTATTTCAACTCTGAAAATTTTACCTAAATTGGCAGCGGTAAAAGCTTGGACCAATCGTGGACTGGCTATCGCCTCGAGGCGATTTTTCAAGCCTTCTAACTGCAGCTTTTTATCCTCGTAATCGACAACATTCGCGAGCATAGCTAGAGATTTCTGCATGCTGAACAATTTATTTGATATAGCTTCTATATCGCCCGACTCGAATACCTGTTTTATTAAGAAATAATATAATTAAATTCTATATACAATTATCGCGTATTACATTGAAATACGTGAAGAAACCGATTGGAGCTTTCATATACCTCTTCCACGTCGTTCGCTAATACCGTCCAATTGTCGGCCTCGTGTAATCCTTGCTTAGCAGTTTGTAATTCCGTTTTTATCCTATCAATCTTCTCCAGCGTTGCCATAGAGGAAGCTGTATCTTTCTCGATCTGTGTTTTAATGTTTGTTCTTTAAAGTTATTACAACGCATCAAGATAAATATTTAAAGAAATTAGATGTACCAACCTTCGCAATCTCTTGCTTGACAGCGACCATTTTTTCTTTCAGTGCTAACGTTTCTTGCTGCAGGAGTTGAGTGTCTCTTAAAATTCTTGGCAAGCTAGAGAGAACCGATTGACTGGTCTCCTCTAAGGCACCGTTAACTTGTTGCACATATAATTGCAACTTCATCACTAACGATGACACAAAAGCCTGCAAAGCATACTCAGCTGAGGCACAAATGTTTTCAAAGACAGTTTCTTGTATTCTCATAAAATTATCAAATAATTCACATACAATTAATAACAGACAGAATACGAGATTAAAATGCATTTTAAAATATTTCTTATTATTGCCTAAATATAATTAATTGCTATTTCCTTATCGTTACTTTATGAGTACGGGAACCGTTTTATTTAATTTACAATGACATTAAAATTCATATTGCGAAAGATAACGATACCGTTCAACGACAAAATTGCAGTGACAAATATCTGCATAATAATTTATTCTAAATACAAAAAGATATGCGGGTGTCGGAATAGAAAGACAGGAAAGTTTATTGTCCGTCGGTAATGTTCCGACATAATTTTCGGCGTGAGAGATCCGCGAGCCTAAAAATTTCATCCTCCGAGGGGGGCTGAAAACCCTCGCGGTGGTGCGAAAAAGTGGATCGTCTTCGAAAGGAACCGATCGGGGTCACCGACCACCGCCGCGGGCGGGTGGAAGCCGTCAGTTCGGCGGCCGACGGGCGTCGCGACGACGAGCGCGACTCGGATCCGACGGGCGACGAGCGACGGGGGACGAGAAGCGACGGGAGCGGAGATGGTGGACCGGGCGACTTACGTCCTTGTTCTCCTGCGCCTCGGCGGACTTGAACGTCCGGTTGATCCACTCCTTCACGTCGAAGCTGTCCTCGGAGAACGCGGCGACGTCCTGAAACGGCCATTTTGAGGTTAGGAAGCGAGCTCGTAGGAGCCTCTCTGCCGTCGGTCCCTTTCTCCTCGAGATCTCGCATCTCGCGACTCGCCGTTTCGCTCGCGGCGCGAATTTCGCGATCGTACGTTCCGCGCGGAAAAGAATCTAGCAAATCGCGACCGTGAATTCGTACGTCACTGCGAGCGAGCGAGTCGGGCAAGAGGCGTTAAAACGAGAAAAGAAAAAAAAAACCGAGAAAAGCACCGAACCGACGCCGCGCTCGCTTACCATGGCGAGGAGAGATACGAGTCGCGATCGGCGTTCCGTCGGCAGTCGTGCGCGTTTCGAGGAGGCGATCCCCGGTGTGGATACCGCCTTCGGCGACGTGGTACCGCGCCAAGGTCGGTCTCTATCCCGCCACGTTCCCCGTTACGATCGCTCGCGTCGTTATCGTCCGTCGCCACCGCCGCCGGCCGCCGTCGTCGTCGTCACCGTGGTCGGTGGTACCGCGCCGAGTGGCGCGCGGCACGAAGAGCCGAGAGCCAAGCCCGCCCGTCACGCGTCAAGCGCGACGGCCTCGTTTGTCACCGCGATCCGCCTTCGGCCTTGGTCTCCGCGTTTGCCGTCGCATCCGGGATCTCGCGACTTCGCCGACGGTCCGCGACGACGAGTATCCGCGACGACGTGCGTGCGTGCGTGCGTGCGTGCAAAGTAAGAAGGGGGAAGGAGGCAATAAATTCACGCGAGACGGATCGATCGCGCGGTGCATCGCGCCCGACGGACGGCGACGTTGAAGACGACGAGGAGAAGGAGGAGGAGGGCGAGGAGGTTGATTGCCTCGGCGCGGGACGCGGTTTCTAGGCTAGCACGTCCAGCAATCCGACGGAGAGAAGCGACGGCGGGCGGGCGTCCGTTTACTCCGTTTTATCGTGCGCGGGGTGTCACGGAAAAGTGCGTCAGGCAGTCTCGACAGTAAGCGAGAAAGAAAGGGAGAATGTGCGTGTATGTGTGTATGTGTGAGAGAGAGAGAGAGGGAGCGAGAGAATGGAGAGACGCGTACGTATTACGATATGTATGCGTGTCGCGCGAGCGACGGAGAGAGAGAGGTGAGAGAAAAAGGGAGCGAATGACGAGGCGATGAAGCGTGTGACGTCCCCCTTAGCAGCGATCATGATAAAGACGACTTGTGTGTCTCGGATTCCAGAATACGCTCGTGCACATCGAGGAGGCGGCCACCTCGTTGGACGTGACCACTACCACCGCCGTCGCTGCCGTCGTCACCGTCGTCATCGCCGCCGCCGTCGCCGCCGTCGCCGTCGCCCTCCTTCTTCCTCCCCCTTGGCGCGATCCGAAGTCCCGCGTTCCCGACTGGAGCCCCGAGGCGCGTTCCTCGTTTGTTCTGCGGCGAGGCTGGCTTCCTACTCCGCAGGTGGTGCGTAACGAGGCGGGCGAAAAAAAAGATCGGGGGGGGGAGACAGACAGACGGCGAGATAAAGAGAGCGTGAGAGAGGGGTGAGGGGGGGAAATGGAAAACGGCGCGTTATCGGCCGTTTCCGAGCCCTTTGTCGATCGCCACGCCTTCGTGGCTGCGTTTGCGCCACGTTATTTGCGCAACAGTTGGAAGCTGGAATTTCGTCTCCCCGAAAATCACCCCCGCACGCGGCCCAAGTAAGGAAGGGAGAGAAGGACGCGCCGCGCTGCCTTCCCGTCGTCCGTCGGACGAGAGGCCCAGGAGCAGCAGCAGCTCGGCTCGCGCTGGCTGGCTGGCACCATCACCACCCGCCATCGCCACCACTACCACCATCGGCCCCCTCCCCTCGCCCTTCCGTTTTGCAAGAGGGCCGACCGTCGTCGACAGTCCGTGAATCGTGCGCACACATGGCCGATTGCCGTACGTTACATGCACTTATACGGGGTGTACCCGAAGACGCGCGCTTCCTTGGTAGCTAAGAAGCGAGACGGTTGTTGCGCTCGGTTTCGAGGCATCCGTCATTACCAGGCTAACGTGCGCGGAAAATTAACTATCGTAGACTAGTAAAGTCAGATTTGAAACTCGGTGATCATAAAGTCGTTAACTTCGTCGTTTTTTCAAATTAAGATAATTTAAGAATTCGGAAAAAGATTTATGATATATAAAATCGAAATTTAATCGAGATCGCGAACGACAAAGGACAGACTCGAGCAGGAAGAAAGTCCGCGAAGGAAGCCCGCGGTTTCCGGAACATCCCGTATAACCGCGTCACATACTTGTATATCGTTTATGCGCTAAATTTAACGACTGACCCGATCAATTAACGGAGCTCGGACGCGAAGGCGTAGTTGCGTAGTGACGCTCGTTCCAATTTTCCTTGTCTTCCATGTAGCATATAAGATTCTCGCGAGCTCTTTCCCCGTGAAATTCATCGGCAGATCGAGATTCAATTTCGTTACGATCGTCTCACGCAACACGCCGCTTCGCGCCACGAGGTGCATCCGATGCACCCATGCAGAGATCCCACTTTACGCATTGTTAAACGGCGCCTTTTGCAAAATTATGCGAACTCTCCGGAATCGAAAAAATGATCTGGCCTATTATTATGCATCAATATACCGATCGGACACGTTGCGACAAAATTATAAGATCTTTTTTTTTTTTCAACCTGCACTCCAATCTGGCATCGTAGATTAATGATCACTGATCACCTAGTCATCCCCGGTCGTTACTGTCGACACGTAAATCGACACGCGGATGATAGATAGTAAGAGGAACTCGTGGAAAAAAAAAGATTGCCTATAAGAATGGCAGAGACCCCCCTTCACCTCCCATCCTATTGCGCGACTGCCGTCTATCACGTGCGGCTCGGATAATCAATGAACATTTTTAAATGTTCCTTGAGTATCTTGAGTGCGGCATATTCGTATCCAGCGAACGTTATAGTCCTGAATGTCTTGAGGCTTTAATATCCGCCGATGCCGCGTGTAATATAGATGCTATAGAAAAGAAAAAAAAAAGAAACGAAGTTGCAGTTTATAGTAATTCGCTTGTCGCATCATTTTCGATAGTCGCGAAGCGACAGGGTGTTCCTGGAACATTCAGAAAAGTCGCGCGGTCAATCTCGGGACGTCGCGAGTTCGCGCTGGATATCCGCGAATGTCGCACCCGCTCGGCGATGCCGATCGACGGAGTCGCGCGCGTCTGTACCTCCATCAATCGGGCTGTGAGAGACCCGGCAATTCCGCCGCTTCTTCGCCGCCGCGCCATTCGACAATCCGATCGAAGCGCTAGCATTTTTCCAGAGCGGCGGAATCGCGGAGTCGCCACCCCGATCGCTGTTCTCCGCTGGGCCCCGCGCGCGGCCATGTAGCGCACAACGCACACTCGGGGCCTGTTGGGAGAAGGGCAGGAAGGAGAGAAGCATCATCAGCGGCCTTGAGACTGAGTAGCAGCCAATCCCAAGCCCCCGCTCGCTAAAGGAGGTGGCGCGGGATTGGCTGAGCGTTCTCCACGATACCAACCGCGACTTCCGGGCACTTCCGGTCGGGACCACAGGCCGATTCCCCACGAGCGGCAGGGGCCCCTGGTGAGTTTAGCGTGCAGGTAACGCCGATTTTTCTCTATTTCTTCTTCTTTTTCTTCTTCCTCTTCTACTTCTACTTGTTTTTCGCCTCTCTCGCAAGCACTGTCCTCCCAGCACTCTGTTCGAGCAGCAGCGGCAGCATCTGAGAATTGCAAGTAGGTGCCAAATGCGCGATTACGGGCCGGCTTTTTCCCGCGAAATTGTGAAAAAAATCGAGATATCTCTAATATCGTCAATCGAAGATCGAAATCCTCGCTGCAGTTTCGGTAAGTTCAAAGAATCCTCGGTGCCGTAAACGCGAGAGAAGGGTCCGCCGACCCCGTCGTATTCCCGTCGTCGTAAAATTTACGATCGCTCTCAATAGTTTTCTTTCAGAACTAGATTTAAAAGAAGAATTGGTAAACCAGTCTTTTTCTTCAGTTCCTAGTTTTGAAAAGAATAACTAATAAGAGTCGAAACGATCGCAAACCGGTGTTAGTGTAACCGATCGGCAAAGTTCATCCGCGCGATTTGTGGCATTCAAGTTCAAACTCTCCGAAATCAGACCGGTTTCGATCCTCCGAGGCTACCGCGAATAAACCACGCGATAACCAATACATACCTTCGACGTTTCTGTATATCGCTATCTCGCGAAACATTCTCGCACGATCGACGCTGGTCGGTTATTGCACTCTGCAAGTTCCGAGATCGGCTCGACCTCGACAAGAGTTTGATTCTAAATAATTGAGATATGAAAAAAATGATTTTTCGTCTCTAGCTTCGGGATGTAATTCTCAACAAAATTACTCCGGTTTCGAATCCCCCCCCCCCCCCCCCCGGAGCCGGTCCCACGCGAAAGAAAATACCCCGGCGAATTTGCCGGCACATTTATCGCGGCGTTTAATATAAAACAGGCTCCTGAACGCAACTCGACGGTGACTGTGCAGCACAGGAAATCGATCTCTTGTTCTCCCGTCTACATTTCTCTTTTTTGTATTGTATATATATATATTTTTTTTCATATCGCCGCGCGCGCGAAACACCACTCGACTTGGTGATATACGCCCGGCTGTCTGTGTTGCGGCACAGGAAATCGATCTCTTGTCGATCTTTTTTCTTTCTTTCTTTTTCTCTTCCCTCTCCCGCGTGCAGAGAAAACCCAGCGTTGCAGATTGCAGAGCGATTTTCGTTGCGATTATGAACCGCTGATTAATCGCTGATTCGCTATTATCATTTTCCCTCTTACGTCACATATAAATACACACAATTCGTTCTACAAACCTTGGTGTTGGCCCCTAATTTCTCTTTTTTTTTGGGGGGGCGGTACTCTGTCTATCACACACACACACATGCACACACTCTGCGGCTGCGATATGTTACATTTGGTCCAGCCGATATTTATATATAATATTTCTTTCTCACCCCTCCCCCCCCTCGGTCCTCTCAGCGCACAAGAAACCAACGCTTCGTCTCATTTTTACTGTGCAGCTTGATTAAGTTTATCAATAATAATAATAAAAAAAAATAGACCCTCAGACAATTACTCATATAAACTCACGGGCGAGTACTTGTGGTTAGGGTGCTGTATTGTATGATATATATATTACATATGCGTTAAATTACCATATATTATATGCTCCCAACTGCACGTACACTTCATTATCGGCACTCCCTTGCGGAATGAAAGCCTCCTTAGAATATACGCTCTTTGCTAAGTAGTGCCGTACCTTTAATCATGTCGACGTGAGTTTACGGCCGTGAGAGTGCGGCGCGGGGCGCCCATAACTCAATCCCGCCGCATCTGCGCTAACGATCGACCGTAAGACGTGCCATCCTCGTGACTCTCGGCCGGGGTCTCGAAAGCAGGAAATGAAGCCGGTATATATTGTCGAGGTAATTTTTCAATGTTGCAGGTGCGCGAAAACGCGTCTCCTAGGTATCGTCACGAATAAACATACGCGGATTGCCCTCGCGTTTCTGTTACATCGAAATCTCTAAGCTATAAGCTAGTCAACATAATATCGGTGTCAATCGTTTAAAAACACAGCTTTCGTTCGAAAGCCTAAAAGTAAATCGTTTCCAGGATGTGATCTCCGAAGGAAGAAAGTATTTTCGCGCGATTCACGTCCGTTTTAATCTCGCGCCTCGGCAGAAACTTCCGGAAGATAATTGTTTGATGTTCTTTACAAGGTAAACGTTTCGGAAAAGTGTGTCAAGGGATGAAACAGATAACTTCCCTTTCGATGTCGTTCGATCGCGACTTGTACGACGCGATCCGTGGAAACCGCAAGTTTATTTTTCGTTCGCCTATCCCTTCATCCTTCCAAGCCAGTGCCTTTGGTAAGACAGAAAACGCGATATCTTCCTCTTTACCAAGAAACGGAGAGAAAGATATATTAAACTAGAATTTCTTAATCTTTGGGGAATCGAACGAATTTGCAGCTTTGAAATACGTTTCGTATACATTGCGTAATATTAGATCTTTCGTAATATTATAGATAATATTCCTCTGCGAATCATTTGAGAATATTTTTAGGAATTATATTTAAACCGCAGTAAACAGGAGCTCATTATTCATCATAATAATTTTTATTTCACAAGCGTTTTTATACAATTTTATGAAGTGGCCGAAAATTCTACCTTATTTTCATGCAATAATTTAATTAGCACAGAGATTTTTTATATGTCGAAACTATTCTTTATCTCGCTACATTTTATTTAGCACAAAAACAGAGAAAAAATCATGACTGTAAAGTCCGTTGATCCTCGAAAAAACCTTCGAATTGTTTTCAGAATTGCTCATTTCTTGGTGCTCTCGCGAGCGATCGAGCGGCGAGATATCGCTTCTAAGCGCGTGCCTGCAAAAAGAGCATCGGGTCCGAAGTAGAAAGGTGAAAGCGTACGCGAATCGAACAATCGAACACAGAATCCGGTCGCGATATCTCTCCCTGGCCCGATCGCTCCCGGCAGCTTTGATCGGTCAAACTCCTCGGTGCGCAATTCCGCTTCTATGATCATAATTACGCCCGACGGAGACGTTGGGTCTCATTAACGTCGAAACGATGTTTAGAGGCGACGAACTCGAAATCATCTGTAATCGAAACGAGAGCGACGTCAAATTCGTCGAGGAGGAAATGTTTCCCCGAAGTTTCCAACTACAGTTTCCGACGTTCTCTGTCGTGACGCTTCAACCTTGGAATTAAATCCCCGCTTGAGGTCCACTTGTGAAATTAATCGCGTGGAACAACGTCGCGTTATCCGCTTACGCTGTTGAGGCTTAACTAGCCACTTCTGCTTTCAATGCTGGAGTAATTCTCGAAATTGCCAGCGTATGTAGCCCCCGTTACCGCGAGATAACTGTAGTTGTATAGCGAAGAGACACCGGCGTGCACGTTACGTTCAGGGATAGATTGGCATCGCGACGTGATAAATGAGAAAACGGATGTATTATCATACGAGTACAGTTAACGCGGACCGATTTTCGCGCGATCGAGCCCCGATCTCTTTCTCACGGGACGTGATTCCTGCCAATTAAATCGAGGCCGAGGCGCGAATTACATTGTTCAGCCGAACATATATAAGCCGAAATGTCGTTAACCCGTTTAATTGCCACCCGCGTGCCCGACGCGACGTGTGCATCGCGTCCGCGACGCGACGCGGGGCGGGGCGGGGGGGGGGGGGGGGGGGGAAGCACGGAGACGGGAAGGCGAAGGAGGGAAGGGTTCCCCGGACTCGCGTGCGAGCAGACTATTCTGAATGAAATTTATTCGGGAGGCCAAGACGGCGGCAGAGACTATACCAAGTACGCGGCGCGGCGCGTTTCTGAGAAAATAAACTCTCCCGCGCTTCTCCATCGGGCCCGGCTCGCGCGCGATCTCCTCCAACTTCCTCCCAGACGAGTTCTCCTCGTTGAAACCGATCGGGGCTCTCCTTCCCTTCTCTATCGCCCGTCCGCAACGTCATATCGCGGAAGGGCGAGCGAGAGAGAAGGAAGGAGTGGGATAGATTGCGCGTAATTCGCCTCGCAGAAGGATAATGGAAAAAAAAAGGAAGAGAGACGAAAGGAAAGCCGGGATAGACGCATCCAGGGAAAAAAGAGGGGGAGGGGGGAAAGGAGAAGAGCGCCAGGGCGAACGGGATATCGAATATGTTTTTTCTTCCCCTTTTTTTTTTTTTTTGCTTTGCGGCCCCTTCTCTCGTCTCCTCCTCACACGCGTATATTGATTTTTAGAAATTCTTCGCGAGACGGCCGAACGAGCGCGCGAAGCGCACCGGCCATAAGAGCGGCGTGGCGAGGCGAGGAGAAGGAAGAAGCTCGGGGTGGGAAGAAGCGGCGCGCGAACCACCCACGGCCGCGGCGGCGGCGTCGGCTCGGCCGCCTTAGGGCGATCGAGCGCGCGGGGAGGGATATATCCTTGATGCGATGCGAGCGAATCTGCAATCTGCATTATTCGTGAGAGCGTTCAAGGCGGAGAGACGCAAAGAGGCGCGATGCGTTCATCCAAGCTCTTTATTCACCGATCCCCCCTCGAGCGCGGCCCGAAGTTTCCGATGAGACGCCGGGGATAATCGTAACGTCCGTCTTTGCATCCTTCCCGATCCTGTAATAGTGTAATTACAGGATAAATACATTTATTACCCCGCCGGAAAAGCCGCGGCGAAGAATCGCGGTATGTAAGCCAATGTAAGCGATGTAACCGAGCGCGGCGAGAGATCCGTAAATGTAAATGTATAGCTTTAATAATACGGAGAAAATTCCCGGCCTGCGTTAGGCCTAACCGCGCGCTCTAGACGCCCCTGCGCCCCTGCCTTTCGCGGTTCCGAGACACACGAGTGCAATCGAAGGCAGTCGAAGTCGTACGAACGTACGAAGCGGGCGTTCGGCGCGGTGGGGGTGAGGGGAGGGAGGCATGGGGGGAAAGAGGGGCGCAATCGCGCCCTACTATCCCTACCCGCGCGACACGTCGCCCCCCACTCAGTCGCGATCGAGCCGCTTCTCTCGCTCGCGCGGTTGTTCTCCTTCGCTCTCTCTCACCCGCGGTGCCTTCCTTCTTCGTCTAGCTCGATCCCTCTCTCCGCCGTCTTTCGACGTCTCTCGCTCGCACCCGCGTAGCACCGCTCCGCTCCGTTCTTAACGTCAAACCACTTAGGGCCGCGGACCTCCGGCAGTCAGTCGATCTTTCCTAGCTGTGGCATTCCGGCATTTTCCACCTGATCGCGCGCGCGGGCGGTCCGACAAACGCCATTTTGATCAACGTTACGTCGCCGTCGTCACCGTCATCGTCCACTCACGCGTCGCGAGAGTGAGACAGGAGTCTCGTGCGTGAAACACAGGGAGCACGTTCGCATGTGCTCCGCGGCCGCGCAGCGCGTCGTCTCGGTAACAACATCTGACGGTTGTTTCGACTGAAGGAAATAAAAAAAAAAAAAACAATATAACGCGTCCCGTATAAACTTGCGTGCCGCGCGTACATTGTAAAACCGTGACGCGCGTTGTCAGTGCGGTGCCGGTCAGTTTTGAGTTTTCGGTTTTTTTTCGTCGTCTCTCTTTTTTTTAAAATTTTTTAATTCGTAACCGCCCGCGTCGAAAGCGAGAGAGACACAGAGAGGGTGAGAGAAAGAGACAGAAGAGACGGGAGTACGGGCGCCCCGTGCGTTAGACGAGGAGGGGGCGACCAGGACGGTAAAGGACGTCGGGTGTTGTTTTTCCGTCGCGCGGACACACAGTCGTCGCGAGAGACGAGAGACTCATCATCCGCGAAGCGAGGAGAAAGAGTGCGTGACCCTCCCGCGCGTGTGTGTGTGTTAACCAACGTTCGTTCGGCGAGGAACGGCGACAGCGACGTCGTCGTCAAACGGGACGGGGTGTTCTGCTGTATAACGATTCCTTCGCTATATAAATCCTTCCGCTGGGCACGTCCGACGTTCTCGCACCGAGAGGCGCACAAGTTGAAGCCGGGACCCGACGGAAACCAACGTGAGTACTTAACACCACTTACGCAAATCTACGCAATTCGGCGTGTGTGTCGCGTTTCGGACGTTTCGGTGCCGCTCTTCGGCCCCCGCCGTCGCCCCCCCCCCCTCCCTCCCCCGTTCTTCATCCCCACGCGCAACGCCCGCACGCACGCACGCTCGCTCACGTTAAATCTCTTGTTTTTTTCCGCCTGCAAGGCACATCGCCTGCCATGTTTGACCGGCGTCTCTCTCTCTCCCCTTTTCATTCCGTCTTTGTGTCTCTGTCCTCCTTCCCCCTTGTTCCCCTTTCATTCTCCCATACAACACAACCGTCTCTCTTTTGCTCGCTCGCTACGTCAGTTTCCTCCTCGCCCCCCCCCCCCCCGTTCGTATCCCCCCGCTCCCTTCCGCTATCCCTCCCCCCCCCCCCCCCCCCCCCTTCCCGTCGGATGCGTGCGCGAATGCGTGTACCACGCTACCACGGGCACGGGCACGGGGGCGATCGCGAAATTCGACGCCGCGCCGCGGCCGCGCGATGTTGACAACGAAAGACGACGGCCGACGGAGGCGGCCAGAGGCGGCGGCGGGCCGACGTGGACGACAGCAGTCGCTGTCAAGCACGACCGACCTCCCCCCCCCCCCCTCCCACCGCTTAGTCTTCATTGACGCGCTCTCTCGGCGTGTTGTTTATCCGTTTCTGCGTAATTCGTGCGTGCGCCAGGAGCGGGGAGTAGGCGGGTGGTGCGGGGGAAGGCGACAGCGACACTTCGAGGAAGGGTTAGGGGGAGGGGGAGAGCGCGAGCGAGCGAGCGAGCGAGCGAGCGACCGCGGAGTGGGGACGCGCCGTCGAGAGAAAAATAATACGGGTCGTAACGCGCGGCGTGGTGCCCCCGCGGCACTAAGCGAGTGCTGCTGTTGCTGCACCGTACGGGTTTAATATGCGCACGTGTATGTGTGCGTGCACGCGCGAGTATGTAGCATGTATGTCTGGCGCGCGTTTCTTACGCGTTTCCCGTTTCCTTTCGGGACCGAAACCTGGGCGAGGGGGGCCCTCTTCGGGGGGTAGACGGGAGGAACGGCCGGAGGCTTCTCTCGCGGTGCGAACTGCAGTGCGATATTCCCCTGCCCGCTCCTCCCCCCCCCCGCGGCCCCCCCCCCCCCCCCCGTCGCGTTTCTTTATCTCTTGGAGAAACTACACGACGACTGTTACATGTTACATGGCGCGAACTATACTTCGCTCTGCGAGACAAAGAGAGATGTTTTGCTCCTGGCGATCGCACGTGGAATTCCAGCTTATATCTCCGACTGTAATACTAATAGCTATATGTAATTACTCCTTTATATGAATTTGAACATCCACAGGTGCGATAATTTAATAATTATTTTATATATATAAGGGAAACGGGGGACGTTTTTATTCATAGCGCAATTACAGCCAACACACACCGTGACTCCCCATTATTTTCCCCGCAACGTTAAGTTCACGGTAGCGTCCACCGAGTCCACTCGGTTGGACGCCGCGTTTGAACTTTCGAAAGGGTTAACGATAAGATCTTCACGAGACGCGCGCGCTCTTTACGCTCCTGCGTCTGCCTATTCTCACAATTTAAAGACCCCCGTTTGTGGAGCGGCCGGCCGGGCCGGCCGGCTCATTACGTCGATCTGCAGCACGGGAAATGCAATCGAGACAAGTGCGCCTCTCGAGCGGGATGAACGACTCGGGAGACGTATTATTTACAGCCAATAGTACCCGGCATCGATTAGCGCGGACGTTCGACTCGATACTCCTCCCCCGCTCGTATCGGAGCTCCGATCTTGAAAAGGACAGCCGTTTGAATTGGTTAACTGTGAAGGGCGATGCAACAGGCCCTTAGAATCGATCGCGCCGTACGTTACTGACGTTACTGACGTTACCGAGAGCGCTAATCGTCGCCGACTGAATCTTCCTCGCCTATTTATATCGCAGCTAGACCCGCGATACAAAGAGAGAGGCTCACTCTTGAAATCCGAAACGTCAATAAAATCAAAAAGAATAGAGGCGTAAGCGTAGCTAAAGTGCGCGCACTTTCGGAACGGTACATTATCGGTTAACGTGAATAAATATAAAATGAACAACCAGTGTCAATATTGGCCGGATAAAATATAACGTTGCGACAGTTTTTATTTAAATTTTTAAATTCAAGCGAAATTTACACTATTGTAGATTCAATCAGATTTTTCACTGCATATCCGATGTTCAAATTATGATGATATTTAATATCGAGGGTTTAAAAAGCCGACTCTGGTGGCGCGTTCCTCGAAATTTTTCCCGTCAAAAGGTCAAACCCCGATCCGTCTACGTCGTCAAACTTTAACGCCACGCAAGTGGGACATCGTATATTTATTCCTCGCCCCTTATATCTTATTCTTGTGTTCCCCATCTTGTGTGCCTCAGTTCTCTCTAATCAGCGTTAGTTAACCAGGCCCGTCAGCGTGACTGATCCTCTCGGTCCGCGGACGAGATCGCCCAATTTATTTGTGTGTCGCGAGCGCGTGTCAACGAAAGTCGAAATGCGAAAATTTGCGCGCAGTTTTTTTTCGAAACGGAATATAATTTCAGTGCCGGTGACTCATCGCGGCGTAGCGAATCGAGATTATAACGGAGTGGCTTTTCCACGAAATCCGCCACGCAATAAAACTGCGAGCGTCGAGTTAGTGCGACGATTATTTTTGCGACGACGGGGATTTTTGCTTCCGGGAAAAATGACGGCAGGCTTGTCTACTTTTTTGTCCCGCGAGCGACGCGTAAATTGAAGTCGCAATAATATCTCGTCGTTACACTGTGCTCATATAGGTACACCGTGTTTGCCTTCTTCGCGGACGACAAACTCGTCATTCTGGAGTGTCGTCTAATATTGATCCGAGAATAACTGCGAATCAGACGCAATAATATTGCATGTCGGGAAACGGGAATAAGGATCATCTTTTCCTTCTAAGACTTCTGACAAGTTTCTTTCGTTCCTTCGTATTTTCTCGCGTTCGTATAAGATTGCATTCATCCGAGAATATTTAAGATAAATCTTATCTGCGGAATTTTTTACAAAGGGAGGTCGCATCATCGCTCAGAAAGCAATTGTGATACTCGCAGTCATTTCAATTTGCTATCAGAGGAAAATCTCAGATTTCTAATTTTCTTTGTCAAGATTAATTTTAAGAAGACTTAAATTCAATTTCAGGAAATCTATGAATTTTTTGTTCGCATTCAATGTAAAATAAACCTCGTTTCCTCGCGACAATGTTCTCAGACGCTCGACATTTGAAAATTTATTTTAACGCGATTAGCGCTGACAAGCGTCAGCACTCAGCAGTTCTATGACTAACGCAATAATTCTTTTTTTTTTTCTCGTTGTCTTTCTTTTGCGTTCCGTAACATCGCTTTTTGCGTCGCGCCGTACGTAATGCGACACGACGACTCCTCGCTGGCACTGAAAATCGATTAAACCACTTTTAATCGTCGAGGAAAAACTTTCGACCTTTTTTTTTCTGCACGAATTGCGTTATCACGGCGGACCTTGCGTCACGATTCCCGTTGACGCATTGTGGCTGCAAAGCAAATTGTAAAACGCTTTGAGAAGTAGCTACTACAATACTTGACGTCATCCGCGACCACCTATCTTACACATGATTTTCTCGTCACGCAAACTGCATTGCGATTCTATTTGTCGCATCGAACTCACGCGATTTTTCCAAAAAGAAACATCGATCGATAAAAACTAATTTTTTGTTTTTAATTAGTATCATTGAACAATCTTATGCCTTAGCAAACTAGTGTTAAAAACTCACATTTTTATCAGGTTTGAATCGCAAGAAAATGCGAGATTAAGGACATCTTGTTTTAATTTTCATTATAGTGTAACATTTTACATTATAATGTTAATTTTCCTTCATCGAAATATAGCGGCTGTTGAGCAATAATTGACCTAGGTTCTCAAGCACTTCAGGGATAGGTCCGGAACAGACGTGAACGCGAATCATCATCGATCGGCGACGAGAGAGGCGCCTAAGCATCCTAAGGATCGTCGATAATCGGCAAACAAGCAGATAATGGACGGTTTCGCATATACCGCTGCTGCAACTCAATTACACCTGCGGGATATAATTGAAAAACCGATTGGCGGTAATCGGACACGATTATGCTTCGGAACGCTATATCCGTTACGCGTTAAATGTTTACACTCTGTGATGGCATCGAGCTGCTGTTGTGGAGATATTATTGCTGTGCTGTTCCGGAAAAACGAGTAGCGACGTGGTGTAATATCATATGGCATTATATGACCGTTTAGTTTAAGGAAAAAAGTGGTATAAATCCTGTTTTGAAACGTCATGAATATTGATGAAACGCGGATATAAATAGCATATCAATCTTTTAGTTTTAAAACTGAACATGAAAAAAAATAATCGATTCGCGTACGATGAGCCACACCTCTTGAATGGCCTCGCTTCAAAATTCTATAGAACTCAGGATTTTTCAAAAGCTTAGGACTTCTCGTAAAACTATATTCGGTATGTAACTAAACTTTACGTTAATATCAGGCAAACTCCAGCGCAATGTTATATCGTTTTAACGGCGAACGTATAATAGACGATAAATTTTTGAACTATAAAAATATGCAATTTTTTTATGTTACGTAGAAATGGCATATTTTCAAAAATGTATGATATCGCTACATAGTATCGCGAACTGCGTACATACTCAAATCCGGCAATTTATTCTGCACACGTATCCCCCTTCTTCTCTACAATCTCTCTTTCATGGTATGCACATCCTACGAGTGCAACAGTCGTTTTACGAAAGCAAACAATCTAGCAGAGTGCGGTTCGCCTACACGATGTGAAAGTAATTGACCGATTTCAAAATTCGTTATATTCTAGATATTATTTTATACTTTATATAGGGTGTTTGGTAAAGATTTACTGCCACTTACGGAGCTAATTTTTGAAGAGATTTTGTGCAAAAGATGTATAAAATGGGTCCTATTCTGAATATTTACAGTTACACTAATTTGAAAGTTGTTTGTAAAAGACCTCTTTCTTTAGTTTGAGGAGTAAAAGCAAATTAGAAATAAAGAATTAACTTTTCAGAAAATTTTTGAAAATGTTCTGTAAACTGTAAGTGTGGTATTGATGCAAAATTGAACTGTAAAGAATCAAGTTGATAGAGTTGGTATGATTTGTAATTAATTGTTCTGATAAGTGAGTAAGAATAATGTAATTTTGTAGTTCAGAATTAGCCATTTGAAGAAAGGATTATTTCTAAAAAGTTTATTCTTTATTTCTAATTTTCTTTTATTCCTCAAACTAAAGAAAGAGGTCTTTTACAAACAACCTTTAAATTAGTGTAACTGTAAATATTTAGAATAGGACTCATGTTTATATGACATTTTTTGCTCAAAATGTTTTCAGAAATGAGCTCCGCAAGTGGCGGTAAATCCTCACCAAACACCCTGTATAAGTATAATATAAAATCTCTTATGTATTCTGAACTTCGCGATGAGAGCAAAGGTCGAATCGCACAGCTGTGATAATTATAATCTTAATTTATTTATAAATTTTGGGCTTACCATAATCTCTCTCTAAATATACATAATATGCCGCATATATTACGTACCTATATATACATAAATAACTAATTAACTGCATTATATGAACAATTTAATAATATTGCAACGCGACAGCAATAAAGGCCAAAGAGTATCAATGGAAATCCCTGAAAGAACAGAAAGAAGCGGCCTTCGTTGTTGCTGGAATTTTTCAATCGAGCGCGAGCGGGAAGCGAGGCGTTATCCACGTTGATCTACGACTCGATCGACGGGCGGGCTCGACGCGGCGCGGCGCGGCGCGGCGTGGCCGCCAGTTTAGTAAACTCGGTTTTACGGTGCAGTTGGTACCTCGTTACGCGTTGCTTGTCCGAGATCAGGGCCGTGCACGAGGGGTGGGGAGGAGCAACCGTACGATTCTGACGCAGTCACGCGGCTGCGAGAGGCACGCCGCCGCGCCGCTCCGTTCTCCGCTTCACTCCGCTCCGTGCTCCGTGCCGCACGTCGCGACCGCGCCGGCATATTATGCCGGCTTGTGCTCGTCGTCGCTGCGGTGCGAACGACCTCGACTCGATTCGACTCGACTCAACTCGACTCGACTCGCGCGCATACATCGGATAGGATAGGAGCCGCCGGTCGGCACGCCGATAACGATAACCCGCGCTACGTCCGACGACGCTCGGACGATCGATATTTTATTGTCAATATTCCGACATTGACATTGGTTCTGCGATGGAGCGGAGTCAGCGAGTGGTCGGTGACCGAGATCGCGGAATGTATCGTATATTTTATTTTTATGATTATGTTAAATGCAGGCTGTTTAAAAAATGACGGTCTTAACTCGACGGCGGACTAGCGGCGAGGTCGATTTTTCGTCAAGAAAAATTCCGATATTCGCTTTCAAATATCTTATCTGATCGAACGTATAGAATTAACGTTCTGCGAAAGAAATACTTAATTGCAACTCGGAAGCTTAGCTCGCGCGAAAAGTCCCTCACCTTCGGCCGCTTGCAAATAGAAAACTCTTTGGCGCGTCATGTGATATTTGAGGAAAAAGTCCACTTTGATGAAAATACACGCGCGATGTTACATTCGGGATATAATATCACGGAATTTACAGGCGATAATGAATATTTATCGGCCGAGTCTCTTTCCCTTGCGAAAAATAGAGGGGGGTTTGTATTCTGGTTGCTGAAAACTGCACGGTGGAGGGGGGGGGGCAGGGGGGCATTCCTCTGTAAGAACATTGCACTCCCAGTCGGATCGGGCCGCGCAATATATCGCGATATAACGCTGTTTTGATGCCGTCCATCGTGAATAATGAATGGCGGAGCTTGTCGGGGAGGGAGATGGAGGACAGAGACGGAAGAGAGACAGGAAGAGAAGAGAGAGAGAGCAACGAGGAGAGAGGGATCAATACCGATGATGATCGAGAGCAGCGACGTGCCTCAGCAGCGGCTCCAAGTTCCTTAACCATGCTCGGGCCTCGGGCCTCGGCGTCGTTTTAGAGCGGTTGAACGGCCGTCGGTCGTGTGTTTTGCCGCGGAAATATTCGCGGGCTCGGTGTACGAAAACGTTCGCATAATATTTATATCGCTTTGAACGCGTTTACCGTGAGCCGTGGATTAACGATCATCGTGACGGATTTGTTTTCCCGTTCTCCGGATAAAAGTCGTGCGAGCACGTAAAAAGCCGAGGAGAAAACAAAAATAATGGAACTAGGAGCGACTGTTGTTTACGTACGGCGAAAGTTCTTGTGTTTAAAATTATATACCGGTTGAAGGCTACAACCAAATGTACTATTAATTACGAGGGAAAAAATCCGAAAAAAAAAAAATCTGCGTTCTTCTCCGTTACATAAATATTCATCGATCGTATATTTCGTACTGACGGAATTTTGGTACTCGTATATACGTATAATGTATATACGTGTTCATGGATATCGGCCAGTATGGAATTTCGTCATTTATAAAGCCGCAAGGTCATCGACATTCCTACCGCGGAACCGGTAAAACGAAATATTTTCGGAGTCTACGCACAGGCGAAGCTACTAAATTATCATCAACGACCGAGAGAGAACGAGGTCCGATCGTATATTACAACGTTGTCTCCGTCATCCCGCGTCGAGTTTGGCGCGGCCGGCGATTATTGTTCGGAAGCTGGAAACGTTCTCGCCACGTCGCGTCGCGTCGGGCAGGTCAGGGTGTGTCCGGTGTGTCTGATCCTGGCGCGTGACTGGAATAGTAGCCGAGATAAAATCGATCGCGGCGATCGATAATTGGGACACACGCGGTGCCGAGGAATTGACGAGAGAGCGTGGGATGAATCGTTCGAAATAACTCGCGCGACAATACGCGATTCTACAATTAAGTTCGTGGACACCCTCTTTTTTTTCTGTTAACGGCCCTGCGAAACCGGAAGCGTGACAAAACATGCAATTAATCTCTTATTCTTCCGCCACATTCTACGTCTCGTTTCGATAATACGTATAAACAATGCGCTCGGTAATTGTTTAATAAACTCGTCTCGTTATCGAAAATGTCAATTGATATTTTAACATTTAGCGGAACGGAGAATCAATACCAAATTTCGTGTTAAAAAATGCTTTTAACAAGCATCCGTTGAATTAAAAATAGTTTCGACCTGATTGGTATTTCAGAGTTGAAGAGTTCTAACAATACTTGTTACCTATAACTGTGGAGACATCGTCGAAGTAAGCACGTGTAACCGCGTAATAGAATCCTAATATGTACTTTAAAATGAGATAATATTAATTTAGAAAAATTAAATGTACTCAATTTAAATTCCTACTTATACTGTATGTATTTTAATAGATTTTGATTAAACGAACTTAATCGCCGTCGTTGAACCCGGCGAACGTGTCGACGCGACGCGAATGTTTTAGAAGCGACGCATTTCTCGCAGCGGGGGAAAAAAAAGAGAGAAGCTTACGGATGTCGTGAACGGAATATTTTACACGGATTTATCATTAGCGCTTTAACGCGAGTCTCTTGCCATTGTTGCCGCTCGCGATAATTGGCCGTTAATGTACTTTCTAACACCGAGCGCCGTGTACACGCCGTGCGTATTGTTGAGCGTCTGATCGAGTCTCGATTCGCGCCTTTCCACGTCTAATTCCGAGGAAATGCGGGACTCGAGTCGCTGGGAATGCGCCGTCGTCGCGCGGAGATTTTCTCACGCATAACGGACCGGCGTGCATTCGAAGTCGATCGCATAATTAGCGATTGACAATCGCAAGGATATACGCAAGAATCTGGTAATAGCTATTACCGCGAGATTGGAATTCGATTCTCTGAAAATCTAAATTTACAAAGGGAAATTTTTATCGAGAGATATTAAATCTTTAATGTTTCAAGAAAGTGATAAATGTTATATTAAATGAGATATTTTGAAATGAGAGACACTCGTCAATTGCATCTTTCGCACGTAAGGCAGACGTTCTGATTATTATTCATTCTCAATTATACGCAATAGACTATTCCGTCACAAAATTACACGGTTAGATTTAAAAAAAAAAAAAAAAATGTGGTCAGCGGACGCGAAGTTATGAAATTGCGCTAAGTGGCTCGAATTTCAAAACGCTCAAGACCACGGTAAGCCGCGGCGCGAAGTCGCCGGCTTTCTCTCCCTCCCCGTGCGCATCGCAAAAAAGCTAAAAATTCCGCGACCGCCGCGAGCGAAACCACCGTCTATGATTTAATGCCGGCGGAGGTAAAACTAACGCTCGCCATTCCGGCTGCTGCAGCAGCAGCACAGTCCGCCTACGGAAAAGCGGAATGAGCGTGCGAGCGAGCGAGCGAGCGAGCGGGGCGTGTGAGCGTGTGACAAAAAATCGTGGCGCGGGATGGAATCGGAGAGAAATCCCCGAGGGGGCACGCTCGCCGATTTATTTTGCGTGAAAGTTACTGGCGTAATGTCAGAAAGTTTGAAATAGTTACATCTTGTTCGCGTATATATGCGTGTGCATGTGAGCGAACGACGAGAGCACTCTTATTCTCGATCAAGAGACGCTAGATTAGCTCACGTCCCGCTCCGCGCTCGATCGAATGGGGTTTAGTAATCAGTGACGCAAATGGAAAATAAATCTCACCTTGTCGCGCGGCGCGAGTCGATTTTGCAAATATAACTATCTTTCCGAGAACTCGGCTCGATTTTGAAATTATTACTCTTGCGATCACACACAGAGTCTTGCCGCGGTCGCTTCTTAGTTACAGTTACCTTTAACTTTAAATATACGTGCGCGCCTTTTAATCGATACACACAACATCGCGTTCGTGAGTGTACGGTTGAAACTTTGACCGTAAACTACGAAAAATCGAGCGATTCGCGGAAAAGAGGTTACTCATGCAAATCGATGTAATTCGCGATGAAAAGTCAGTGCTGTCTAGATTATAGTCTGCGGTTGTGTCGAACACTCCGTATAAATTTTTTTTTTCTCCCCTTGGTTGTAACCCAGCTGGGGTTGTGATTCATCGATATTCCCGCAGGATTGTGTCCGCGTTACTTCTACGATCTTGGCTCTTTTGCAGTGAGTAAAAATAACAGCGATTAAAGCCGTAATATAGCCGAGTCTATGCCTATATACGTGAAAAGGCGCAAGTGGAATAAGCGGCGTAAATTATTTCTCCGTGCGACGATGGAATGTCGTTAATTAAAAACGCAAATAGCGGTCGATCGATCTACCCGCCATGGACGGCCATGGAAGATTAAACGTTCATAAGGCTACGTAGCAAAACGGACCCACACGAGATTGTATATTAGAAACGTAGGTAATCTCGAGAACGTAAAACGACAAAGCACAATTGTTAACATATGTTAGACACACGAAAAATGACATTTCGAGAATTAGAAATTTGTTTCTATAAATTTATTTCATATTGATTGACACATCATGCAGTCACGCAAGCAATTATTACCTTAATTGTCATGATAATTAATATTATCAGTATCTATAATTAATTTTATATTGAATTTTTACAATATAAAGTTTACGATTTTTATATTTATCTATATATTTATAGAATTCTTATCGTGTGGAACAAAAATTTCTTAATTTTCTCTAATCTTAATTAGAGAAAATAATTGGCTCAATGTTATTTTACCAAGAATATATTACGCTATATTATTGGATATATTTTTAAAAACAAGTTTTTTATCTCGAAAAGCAATTATCTCATTTTTAAATTATGTCACATTATTATACTGTTCATACTCAGTTAACGTTCTTCCATTACTCAATAGAAAGATAAGCATAAGGCAATTAAGAGGTATTTCGCATACGCTACATATTACCTATCATTATTAAAAAATTAAGCACACGCTATTACGGTATTTTTGGTGTCATTTGAAACGTCTTTGCAAACTATCATGGGAACGAAGGTCTAGATTATTACTTCAATTACAGTACTTATTATACAGCGCGACCCAGGTCGTATTGTCACACGACCGGGCATGCGAGAATAGAGAAATCTCTCGAATCTTCGCGTCCCCAAACAAAGTCGATTCGTGTTTTCTAATTGCCACTAATTGCACACATATGCGTCTCATATGAGCGGAAGATTCACCGTTTCTCGGAGCAAAGATTCAATCGTAAATTCCACGATTATACGTTGCGAGAGATCGTGTGAGTACTCCAATTATTAATAAACGACTTTGACTTCGGTATAATTAACTAACGCTTAATTCAGCCGTTTCCGCGCCTGTTAAGATATTCTAGCTAGATTAACATAGGAGGTCCTGGAGGTACCAAACTTAATTACAATGCTCGATTTCTTGAATTAGTTTGAAATTGATATTAAAATAAATTTCACTAACAATAAGTCAAAGTTATACTGGCGACTTATAAGTAATAGAAAATATAGGTTTCTTACGACCTCCAATATGAATATTATAAAATGATAAAATCTTATCGTCTATTTAAATCCAATCGGACTTTGCTATTGTGGAATTTTAATTGCCAGGGTAAATAATCTGACTAATTAACAATTGCGACGAGTTTTTTTCCTTGGAATTCTTTCTCTAAGAGGAAACAAAAGCCTCGAAAAAATTCTTCCAAGTCAAGTTGGGGATTTCTAACTGCTCTGTCCGGGACACCCCGTATTACTCCTCGTGGAACTCTCCGTGAAAGTTCAGTTCTGTTCATCGGAAGTCTTTGTGCTGTACCGAACGAAGAAAGAAAAAAAAAGAGATTGATACTTCGTAGCACTTCGGGGAAAGAGGGTAACGATTCTACAGTGTAAAACGAGAAAAGGAAAAGTCTTTTCTGCGTCGTACGTAGCGAGCTAAGCTGAGCGGTGTTACCGCCAGATTATCGATCGACGCGAAGCTTTTTTCCCGCGATTTGCTATATCTGGCCGGCCTGGAAATTCACTCGATTTGTAGAAACGACTGGCTCGGTATCTTTCCAACAACGCGGCGCGCTTGAAACATTTAAACGCACCGAAACACGAAATTATCGATAATCAACGGCATGAAATATGCAATTTTGTTGCAACATATCGACTTCCTACACGGAAGCTCATTAAGCGATATGGTTAACTCTTGAGTATGTTTTTCAGCAGAGACGAATTTCCTGGTCAATCATAAAATTGTGTGCAATGTCGCGCATAATTCTAGCGGAGAATTTGAGAGATCGTGAACTTTGAAAGGGTCAGAAATAGGCGTGCCGTTAATATTTCACAGCCCTTCGAAAGAGAGAGGAGAATCAAATTTACTCGAACTAGACGGAATTTTAAAAATTGCGTTAAAGTGTCTCGTCTTAAATTTTTTCTATTTCCAAGTTCGATCAAAATTCCTTCGAAAGTAAATGATTTACTTGTTTTTATGTCGGATATTTTCTTACGATTTTTAAGAGACGAAATTTTTGAGAGAAAAATAGCGTTTTATCTTGCTAATAAACAATATGAGTAAACCAGAATAACATATCTATAACACTTTCGCGTCTTTTCGTTTTGCAGTCTTACAAAAGTAGGTTACGACAATCGTGACCGTCCGCAATTAGTTTCTTAATATAAAAAAATTAATTCGCCCGATTTACGCGCTACTTCTTCGTGCAGTTTTACTTTTATGCGAATAAAAATTCTTTCAGATAATCGTTAGTATAATTAATCACTCATTTCACGGATCTTCAAAAATTGTTTCGATGCGCTTGATCATTTCGCGTAATTTATATAAGCGCAAAATCCGAAGGTAGCTAAAAAATGCGCGTAGATAATGGAATGTCCAATAAATTACAGTAGATCCAAGGTGATCCCTCATGAAAAAACAAGTAGAAAATATTAAAAATAATACATAATAGATGCATACTACTTTTATAATGTGTTATTTTTTTCCAAGAAGTATACAAGTAATTAAAAAGATTATTCAGTTTTTTGCTTGTTTTTCTTTCTTCTCATGAGGAGTCTTCTCGTTGTTTTATTCCGATTTAGTGAATACCACGTACAGCTATAGGTACCTGTGCCTTTTTTTTAAAGGATCAAGATCGCGGTTCGAAAAATTATGACGCGACAGAAATTACAAAGAAATCGTCAAACGCCTCTCGCGCCGCGCTATCGCGCGTCTGGCCGCGTTACATTTGGCGCGTGGCTTCCATTGGAATTAATTCTCACGGGACGCGTGGCACGTGTACGCCAGTCTGCTGGGATCGACGAAAGAGCACCTGTCGATCCCTCGGACCGCTCTCGGTGAAACGCTCTTTCGAACGGATCATCGCGCGATTCAATTTAGGGCGAGCAAGTGCCGCCCGGATATCGGGGCTCGCGCTTCACACAAAGCGCATATCGGATGTACATACCACGTGAACGCAGTGAATAACATTCGGGAAACCCTTGCGGAAAATTTCAGGGATTCTTTGTCCTTTATCTAGAATTGGAGAGCTTTGCCCTTTCTACAATAATGTCGATGTTAATTTCGTTCTTAGACTCTACGAGTACTTTATGATAATGTATAGTAATTTATAATAATAATATATGACAGGACATATTCTAAAGAAAGTAAAAAAACGTAAGATTGTGGCTGATATGACTCAATGCCATAATTATTGCAGATGACGAATTCAGCATCCTTTGTACGTTCTCTATTCCCTATCTTGTTTCCTTCCTTTTCTCCTTCCCTTCTGTCACTCTTTTTTATATGTTCGCTTTTCTTTCCTCGTCCTCTCCTTTTCTTCTTTCTTTGAAATTATATTAATATCCACAGAGCAATTTTTAATGCTACAGCAGAATAAATTATTATTCTCTCTCGGAATAAATTGTTAATTTATTCCTTTATTGCATTCTACGTTTCTGTTTTTCCTTTTTCTCTTTTCAGTCTCTCGAGGAGCCTCCTTTTATACCTGATCCCTTATGATTCAAGCCCCCACTGTTCTGTGGACCCCTCAGTTACGCCATTGCGTAGGTATAGAGTGCATCCGCTTCCGAACCGTGTCGAGCTTCATCTGCAAAATATAACGCGTAAGCGTTTTAATTAAGGCACATGATACCGGGGCCGTTATAGATATTCCCCCGGTATCGACTGGACGTCCCGAGAGCTGTCCATTAAAATATTCAGGATCTGCACTTTTTGACGATCGCGTGTCCCCCTTTCGCTGTCGAAAAATCAATTTCGCCGGTCATGTGACGTCAGCGCATCGAACGAGGATTCGTCGAGATGCGTTGTCGTTCGTTCATTCGTTCGTTCGTTTGGTTGTATGTCGGCCCGTAACTTCGGGATGTAAATTTATCCCGCGGGGGTGTCGCGCGCGGTTAAAACGGGGGCGACGGTGTCACCAACGGCGGACATATTTTTACGGGACGATTCGGTCGCGGGAGACCCGCGGGTTTTTCGTTCTCAAGCGACACCGACATCGGACGAAGTCACGGTATCCTCTTCGAGTATAATTTATTCTTTGCAATATTTTAATGTAGCTACTTTTTCGACTAAATTACTAAGAATGAAGTTTGCCTCCTGGATAAAAAAGGAATAATAATGAAGTTTCTCAACTGCTTACAAATAAATTTCTTTCAAAAAATCTAGATCTTTCTTGCAAACTTTTTGCGCGCGTATTTTTTACCACCGATATTTTGCAAGAGAAGAATTTTCTTGCTCAGACAAAATTTTTATAGCTAATATTCCGTGCGTCCGAGATTTAAAATATGAAGATATTCTCGCTGGGCCGAGACGCAATAAAATGCACATAAGGAAAAAATATAAAGTTTTACATTCTCTCGTAATTCATCTCATGACATTTTTATGTAATATTTATATTAACATTTGTTTATTACGGTTTATTATTGAGAAATTTTTTGCATTTTTCCAACTAGTATGCAAATATACATTATACAATAAAAATCATGTGGTAAATATCTGAGATATAAACTGAGTACAAAGAATAATCAACATATTTTTAATCAAAAATTGAGTATACAGTAAATGGTTTATGGAAAGGCCATCTCCACTTAATTGTAATCGAGTAATAGCTACAGTGTGTTATATCTCGCGACATTTCAGCGCTCCGATATTTTATTTGACTTAACATATACCGATATACAAACAACCGCATATTAGGAGCCCAGATACTCGTTTATGTTCGCCCGCATTTGTCCTGTCTGATTGGTTGCTACGTGGTGCAGTCATTCCCTTATCGCGTATCGGCAATATTACATTTTAATTCTTATTGCTTTTACCTTACTTTTATTGTTTGTCGTCTCGCCCGTCCCACTGATCCATCCCTATATTCCACGGGCCCCCTTCCCGTTCACGACCGTTGCGAATTGGCTCGCTAAAAACGAAACTTCTCCCATTTAACCAATACCGGCTCGGCATCCGCGACGATAGAAAGCCGGTAAGATTTATGTAAAAGCGCAACGTCTACGTCAGCTTTTGCGAGACAATAATTCTCCCTCCACGTGAAATGCAGCCGGGAGATGTGATTGCCCCCCCATCGTGTTTCCGAAGCTCATCCCCTACCACCAAAGAAGGCTGTTGTATTATTCGTAAAAGATGCAAATAATTTGTTGATTATTCGGAAATATTAATACGATGCGCAATACATCATATAAGTTTATTCGAAATAATTTTATTCACATTATCTTATTAAAAATCGGTAATCAATACCGTTTGTATTTAATGATCTGATTTATAATGGCTCTCTACAGGTATATATTAATTCCTCTTGAGGTCAAACATCCCTGTAACTTCCGCTGTTTGAAACGTCATATTAATCCCTTTCCGCAGTATTGTATTAATATGCTTTTTTTTTCGTGTCTTACTTTTAATGCATAAAATATAGCTCAGGGTAATACACGTTGGCATTCATTTTGTGTATTACGTGCAATTAAAACATTCGCCGAAAGTTACAAAAGGAACGCGAATTTGTATTTACACGTGTTGCGCCCCGCGCCGGACACCCGCTGTTGCAACGATCAATGGCGTAAATTAATATCGCAAATTTAAAACGACGTTAAATGAAAAAGCGACGAGCCTTTTGCCGCAACCTAATATCGTAAAAACGTTGATAAAGTAGCCGCAAGCCGGGCGCGCTCGCTTTATCGCGAGTATACATGTCCGCTCGCTCGATGTGTGTCGGATGTGTAATGCGCAACGTTTCGGGCATCGGGCGATTTAATGCTCGCGGGGCATTCAGTAATAATGCACGGGCATGTGAATGAGTCGGCGATAATTCGCGCTATCGAAAGTAAGCAGCCGTTTCTCCTCCGCGCCCTTATCGACTCGCTCGAAAATTCAAAGACGCTCGCTCGACGGCGACGGCGCGTCTAAAATTTAATGAGCCGCTGGATATGTGTGTGTGTCACTGTGTGTAAGGCGCAGCGTGATCGAAGGTCGGCCGAGGCGAATCTTGCATGAAGTCAATTTGACTCGAACAATAGTGTAGATATATTCTGATGCACCGTTTCTAATTATTTAGTAGAAATTTATAGCTAGATCTACGAACTAAAGTTGACATATATATTTTACACAACGACGAAAGTCTTAATTCGATAAATTATGTATCGTATATGGAGAACGGCTGACGTGGATTTTGCCACGCCGCGCTCTAAAGAAAACTTTACTATCAAAGTGTTGCCATAGAGGGAAGAAATCTTATTAAACTTGTGCGCTTTTTACACTACTTTACACAATGTTGGCGTACAGATAGCCTTATTTTTCAGGAACCCGAAAATTTTTTAATCCGTTGCGAACGATCTAAATATCTAAAATAACGCAGAGGCTCTCAGTCCGCGCGTTCACGATCGTAAGAAGCAGAGATAGAGAAAGGGGTTGCGCACGGGGCTGTCGACGATACCGACGACGAGGGACGTGCAAACGGCGGGGTTACGGGGGGAAATGATAAAGGGGTGGTGCGCGCTCGAAACGGAGGAAGAGAGGGTGTCTCGACGGAGGAAGAGGAGGCGGCGGTCGGTGGTGGAAAGCACCCCCGACGGAAGAGGTGGTCGTGTGGGCTAGTGGTGGCACGAGCGAGCGCGACGGTGGTGGAAAGGGATTGTTTGAGAGCATCGACGAGGCAGACGGGGCCACTTGCCTCCGCTCGACACCCCTTTACACACGCCTACTCTTTCGCTCTCTCTTCGACTTTCTCTCTCTCTCTCTCTTCCTCTCCCCTATCTTTCTCTCGTCGTCGCTGACGTCATCAGGCGGTACATACTTTTAAACGAATAATGCGAATTGATTTCGCGATTGTCGTCGTCGGCCCGGCTTGCCGATACGCGATTTTCCGTTCCCCTCCACCCTTTTTTTTATCGCGCAGCTCTCGTACGCGGCGGACGCTTGATACGTATCGAGCGATTCTTTTTGGAGCGCTATAGAAACAGAGCCTAGAGACAGCGGAGAATTAGTGACGCGATATTTATTAAAACAGAAACCAATTCCCTGCAGCGCGGCGCGGCCATTGCGATGGCTCGCATTAAATTGAATCCATTCGAGAATAGTTTTCGATAATAACGAATCGAGAGGAGATTTATTAATTATATTATTCGTCATATTATTAAATATAACGCAAATGTGTACGTTCTTATGTGTCATGATTTAAAGTACAATGCGACGAATACACATCTACAATCAAAATACATAATAAACATTTGAAACTACAACGAATCTGCAATGTAATAAGCACGATTACAGTATCCTGAGATTAAATTCAGTGCTTTTTTCCTTTCCAATGACACGGCGGTCTTGCACGGTCCTTCGTTCTGCTTTACCGTGATATCACGTATTTGCCGCTCTCGATGACTGTTGTCAGTTACACGTCCCGCTAATTAAAAACGATACGAGTCGCCCGACGGACAAAAGTAAAGTATCATGGCGATATTGTGCCTCAGTCGAAAGCAATTAAATCCACCGCATATAATAACGTTATTACTCTGCAACCATTTTACTACTCTACCGTAACTTTTCTACGTAGCGAATTTGCGACAGCAGCAGCAACAGCAGCAGGAGCATCATCAACGGCAGCTACGGGGCGGCAACGTACGCTAGAAAAACCATTCATCGCGCGAACGAGCGGCTCTTTTCGCAGCTCGGACGTACACACGATATGTACGCCGGAAGGCCAGAAAGCGCAGTGCTACGATTCATTTCCCTCTTTTTTTCCACCTGCCCGTCCGCACGCCCGTTCTTTTCCCAATGGGCGAAACGTACGCACGCCGGGTATCACCGGGTTGGTGTTTAAATCGCGATCGCGTAACGCACGTCGAACGTGAGAAACAGCATACTGCGTAATCGGTCTTTATTAATTCGTCGCGCGCGTGTGCGTGACGAGGATCACGTGCGAGCTCGTCCTTAACCCTTCCATGATCGAGATCGCGTGTACGGGTTGTCCCAAGACCGTTGATCTTAATTTTTACAGACTCCGCGACAAACGAGAGACTTTCCTTTTGCGAAGTCGTTATGCAATTTTGTAAGCTTTGACATAAGAAAATTCTGATAAATTAGCGAAATAAGAAAAAACAAAGTATGTATGCGAAATTAGAAAAGCGGCTTGAAAAAGAGGTGTAAATTTAGGATTTTCGAGAAAGAGAAATTAAAAGATAGAAACTACTAAAATTAAAACAAAAAGTAGATCTGAATGTTTTTTTAAAATGGATATAAAAATATTGTGAAAAAAAATAATAAATAAATCTTAAAAATATACGTTAATTTAACAATGAAGATACAAATTCTGCAACGTTTAGCGAACGTTTTTCTCTCGAACGTTTTTCAGACGACGGCGAACCAGTCGAGATACTCGATCCCACGATTTCCTTGCTTTCTTCTTTTTTCGATGCAGATTGCGCGAGCACACATAGGCGTAGATGTTATCTATTGCGCGCCGACAAAAGTTCAAATTACTTCGTTAAAATCCGTTCGAGAGTTATCTCAAACAATCTCGTTTGATGACGTGACACGGATGACGCAATTCCCAGCTACGAGTCTAAACGTTAGGCGAGACTTGCATGCGTTCTCGCGTTCGAAAATCTATCGTGTTGTAGCTAAATGTTTTTTCTCGCGTCTCATTAAATACTTCTTCATCCTGAACGACAAACGTTCAAGCATCACTCTTTTACTCTCGAGACTAGGAAATGAACCGATCGTATGTTTGATAAGACAATCTCTTTTTTATCCAGCTTTAGATAGTTTAGATGTAATATGTTTTAAATTTTTGAACTTATAAAATATTCTTATAATTTTGATACATTCTACGTTCATAATTCTTTCTAAAGCGACAAGGGAGAGCAGAGGGGGTTTTCATTAAGATAAGCCAACATTTCCCTTTTATAATTTAAAAATTTGCTCGCTTTAAGTAGTTCGTCATAAAAGAGGAAACCGATAACGTCGTTACTCGTTCCTTCGTTCGGCCGGCCGATGGGCGACGCCGCGGATACGTTAAATAGATTAATCGCTTATGACGCATCGATCGAGCGCGACTAGCAAACGCGCGCATGTCCCCGCTCCCTTTTCTCCTCGGGAAATTGCTATCGGTCTTTGAGAATTAAACTTGGCCTCGGCCCACCGCGCCGCGCCGCGCCGAGGTGGGGACGAACCGGCAGGATGGTGGATTCATAAACGAGACGATGCTCCAGGAAGGAAGAGAGGAGAATGCAGGTTGCTTCACGAGGTGCCAGAGACATCAATTTGCCGGAGTCGATCTTCTCTCGACAAAAACTCGACGAAATCGACGGAATCAATCACGAGTGACCTGACGTTGAAAGCTAGAGAACCTCGGTGATTTTAATGCAATAATCGTACATCGAAAATTTAGTTCGCAAATTTGTAAATTCTCTTCAAACGTGACCTTCACACATTTGAGATTAAGCTTCGCGATTTGTAAACCTTTGCGTCATTCCTGTATTGATTTAACTGAAACTGATTAAGGTGAGGAATTAAGAGTCGCACGTTTCTCAAAGAGTTACTCTTCTGAGTCACGATCAAAATCTGACGAAATATTCCCGTGAGAAACACAATCAAGAATTGAAAAAAAAAAAAACGGTCGATATCATGCATCATCTCTGGCTTTAATAAATCTTCCTTTGCTCGCCTTCTTCCTCTTTCCTTCCCGCGTCTGTCTGCCCCCTTTATTCATCCGGTATTTCACCCTCGGTTCCTCGGATCGTGGCGTGAGCACACTCGCTAAAAAAAAAAAAGCGATTGGCTAATCGCGGTCGTAAAAAAGGGAGGCCCGACCTGCCTACGTCGTAATCGAAATTCCTTTCCGTAACGCGATAAGATAACCGTCGGGTAACGCGAATCCGAGCGGGCGCGATTCGATACGAAGACGGACGGCGTCATTTTATAACGAGCCACGGAACAGCGTCCGCGCACTACGCCGAACGCCACGTCATGCTAAGAGTATCGCTCGTTTGCGGAGACTAGTGCCGTAATGTTACAGTGCGTAGGCCAGAGTGCAAAATTCTTCGTGATTTTATTTCACTTCGAAACTTCAACGAAGCCCACTCGTTCTACGGTCGCGCTTTTCGCTTCCTCCTCTTTCGCAGTCTGAAAATGTGCTCGTTTAACTTTTAATCCATGAAACGCAGCTGAAATGGATAGACTCGTAGGCTTAAGCGCGACAGTACCGTTGCGATGTAGGGCAGAAACTTTCATGACGATAAATCTATAGCGATAGAATTATACCGCAGCAACGAACGACGTGTCAAAACCCCTGATAGGTAATGGTATTCTGATATTTGATAAGTGTTCTATTCTCGAAAAGAAAACCCGTGTCAGCTAAAAGGGCACTCTTCCGTGTGAACGACACGTAAGAGCTAGTAAACCGGATTGAGGTGTGAATATTCTCTTGACAATGAAAGAGAAGTATATCGCACCTTTTATTGAAAACAATACTGCTATACTCAAACACTATTATTAGTTTCGAAATCGATAGCTTTAAAAACGAGTCCTGAAATTTCCGAGTAAAAGTAAATTTCGTAACAAAGCAGAAAATAATATTTCAGGAACATTTTCAAATTTATATACATAATTATGAAAGAAAGTAACAAGAAAGACCGACTAAAAGCTGAATATTGAAAAGAATATTGGTGTCTTAAAAAAAACGCGATATTATGCTTTCGAGATTAAATCTTTTAAGAATATCTCGAGGTTTTTAAGCGATATTAAGTCAAAATTGCTGTATAGGAATCTACTTTCAATTGAGGATGTTGAAATATTGAAAATGTCGGACTGAAAAGGTACCCGGGGTATTGTTAGCATCCGGTTCTTCAGCGACTGAGCGCGCGATATCGAAATCAGCCCGAAATCGATCGTTACGTGACGACTGCACGGATGATGCAGTCAGTCGGGTCTCCCTCGATCTTCCTTCCTGCGTGAGGCTTCGATCTCGTAGCGGGTGCCGAACAAATGGCGACGCCGAAATACAATCCGGCAGTCCTCGAAGTGGCTTCCTCGAGCTCTTTTTCTCGAGCTTCCGCTGAAGAGTCGGTGGAACGACGAAGGTAATGCGGCTTGCCTCCTTTAACGAGGGTCACGATAGAGTGCAGCAGACATTTTCGCGAGTTCTTCTCTTTATATAGTGATGGATAGTGATGGCAAACTCTGCGGAACACGCGCGACGTTCTTTTAGATTTTAGAAAATTATGTTTCCTTTCGCATGTGGTAAAACGATAAAGCCTGATCCATCCCGTATTCTTCGAAGTTCCTGTCGTTAATCCTTTATGTCCGACGTGCCGAAGAGAGAAATAAAGTTTGATGTCGTGTTTAGCGATTTTTTCCTAGAAGAGCGCTTTAAACGGTGCAGTCATGGGTGTTTAAGAGAAGTCAATATTTTCTGGGCACTATTTGGAAAGACTGGTTTCTATCCAAAAGAACGAAGGGACTCCAAGGTACCCTTTAGGAAATCTCAGAGTCAACAGAGCGTTCCTTGTGTTATTAGACGTGAGACTGTGTATTGGACCGTGAGCAAAAAGTTAAATGCACGTTTTTTTCGACTTAAAATAATGTTACACAGAATGAGAGCGCGTTAATCGCGCGCGCTTGTCGCCTCGCCTTTCTCGACAAAAAAAAGCATCAGTCTACAGGCCCTGTTACGCAAACGATGCGATAAAACCAAAGTCCCTCGGCGTCGTGGCGGAGCGGCGAGAGGCCGCGTTCGACGTTCGATGTGGTTGTAACTCGAATGGTTTTAACGGCTCGGAATTGCGCCCATAAAGACCAGGGAACGCACCGCGACGGCGCGACAGCGCGCGGGATTATGAAGATTGGCATACATTAACGCGTACACACGGTTACACACGTAATCGAGCGAGCGATGAACTCGTATTAGCGTTTTCCCTCGATTAATCTCACCTCTGATCCGATCACGCCGCGTGTGACGCCATTAATCATTTTCCCATTCGCAATCTCTCCGCGACTCTCAATTACAATCCAACCGTGTGTACTGTGTACGTACGCGACACGCGATGACGCGTTACATCGATGTTAAACGTGTCGCTGCGTGGTAAATCTGCAATTAGAAGGCCCACCGGCTAGGCGAAGAGAGAGAGCAGGGGGGACTTCGCCCTGTCTTCTCTCCGTTCGTCGTCGCTGTCTCGGAAGGAAGCATCGATCTGTCCCGTGTCGACCTCTCTTCCTCTCACCCATAGAAAAAAGCCGAGAAGCAAAGAGTCGAAGGAAAAAAGAGATGATGGAAAAAGTGCTCGGTATGGGCGAGGGGAGGGGCAAGGAGAAAAGTAAGTACGAGAGGGGCGCGGCGGAGTCAGCGCAAGATGGATTTCCGCGAAGTTCGTGCGGGCCTTAACTCGCGAAAAATGTCAAAGCGAGTAGAAGAATAGGCCGAGAGTACGAATGGGATGAGGAGGTGGCGAGAGGGAAGAGAAAAGGGGAATCGCGCGTCCGCGCGCGGGGTACTTGGTAGGTGAGGCGAAGAGGGTGCGAGACGTCGCCCCTTTTTGTGTACGCGTGGGGGACCGCTCGTTCGGGGTCGCGCGTGTGTAAGTGTATCTACGTATTTAAGATCCGAGGGTTGCGGGGCAAAGGGGGACGAGAGCGAGCGGGTAGGCCGTGGAGGAAACGAGAGAGCAGAGAGGGGTTCCGAGGGGGCCGCCGCTTGGTAGGAATCGCATGACGGGGAGGGTACGCGGGACCGTGGTGGTGGGGATGATTGTCAAAACAGGGCTGCAAGACGTTACGAAAAATGTTCGTATTTATGGCACTATTTCCGCCGCTTCGAGCCCTTCCGCCCGTCCCTTCCACCGCCGACGCGCCTCGCGAATCGCTCTCCCGTGCCTCCTTTCCTCTCCCCTCGCTCGCCTTCTCCTCACCCCCGCCCAGATCTTCTTCTCTATGTTCCCCTACCGCCGTCGTTTCGCGAAACGCACGTCGGTGTTCTTACTTCCTCTCCTCGGCTGCGGCTCGTCGTTGCGCGCCTCCGTAGTCCGTACCCTCTTTCCACCCCTCCATATCCTCTTTCGTCATCCCCACCCGATCGCTCGACTCCGGTCGGAAGGGGGGCCCCACCACACGGCGGGCGCGCACAGCGGGGCGCGATCGTCCCCACCGCCGCGGGCACCACTTTAATGTTACATTAATAAAAAGCAACAATCAATATCTTCCCCGTAAAAAATTTTAATCTATAACAGAGAGAATTCTCTACCCCTGCCTCTATCCTACACCCTCCTGTTCCCCCCTGCCACCCTTTCGTTCGCTTGTCCCCCCGCCGTTCAACCGATCCCCTCTCCTCCGTCGTGTGCCTTCTCCCGCGCCTCTCCGCCGCCCTCTTGAGGAAAGCACGGTGCCGCCGCGCCGCGGCTGACGGCTCGGAGGTCCTCAGTATCGTGCCTAGGCTCTACGTGTACCCCGTGACTCTCTCACGCTCCGTGCCCGCGCGCGTGACGGAGCGAGAGCCCAACACGTTACACGGAGAGAGGTATACAAACGTTGCTTCGCGTCGCGCCGCGCCGCGCCGGGTTTCCCGTTCGTCGCCCCGCACAGTGTCCGCGTCGCGCCGCGCCGTACCCCGCCGCATCCCGCCCCCTCCCCCCGTCTCGCGGGAGGGCGCATTGCCGACGAGGAGAGAGGTGCCCTTCGCTGTCCAATTACACGTGCCCTTTGCTCGCGATCGCCTCGCATCTCTCGTTCCTGTCCGCGCGTCGACTTTCATTCTTCCTTTTCCTTTTTCATTCCTTTCTCTTTTTTTTTTCTCCGGTCTCCTTCCCGTCTCGCGGTCTCGTCTTTGTTCTCCTTGCCAAGTGTCCTCAAATGCCATAATGTTGAGGCTTGTGCCGTAGTTTTGGTCTTTTCTCCACTGCGCGTTACTATAGGGTTTTGTTATTGGACAGACTTATCAGTTTCATATAATGATTATTGCTATCGTCCATTGGGGATTGATCCCGGGGCATAAAAATAAATTCGCTTTCTCACTCTCTCTCTCTCACTCTCTCTAACTCTTTCTCTTTATCTCTTATTACATTTTTCTTGGTCTCGTACGTCGATGCATACTTGGTCTCGATACCCTTATCTTATCGTGCGCGCTTTATTTTTATTGCATATTACTTCCTGTTATGGCAAGTTCTTACCAGAACACAATAAACTCGTCCCTTTCTATCCCCGTCTCTAAAGTGTTCCTCTCTCGCCTCCCCGTGCCGTGCCGCGCCGCGGTGCGTGCGTGCGCACACGCGTGCCGTCCGAAAGTGTGACGAGGGCGATGCGGCGTACTCGCGGCTGTCGGAAAAACCGCCGCTACCAGATGTCTCCTCTCCTCCTACCAGCGCGGATCTATCTCGCGTATCCGTGATGAGCTGGGGCTTTATAAGCTCAGCGAAGATACGCAACGGCGAACGGGGACATGAATAGGAGGCATTATTAGCGGCCGCCCGTGCCTTCGAGTATTCGAAAGGCTCATCTTCTCCAACGATTTCCTTCCAGCCCGTTGTTCCCCGCTTCCGTTTCGCTTTTTGTATTGAAGAATCTTCGCCACGGTGAAAGTTTCATGCGCTCGTCAATATCGATCGATCTCACGGTGGAGAAGATGAGATCGAAGCCGTTGCGTCGTGCCGATGCAAAGACGTGCCTCTATCCGACATCGTTAAAGTGTACAGGATTGTCCATAGTTATCGTGTATCCCTCCGGATCTCTTTCTGATCGTATACGAAATGTTTCCTTACGTCACATTAGCGATTGTTACATCCTGTGCCATGTAGAACCTTACTTGTAAAATTTTATTCTCCACATAAAAGCTTACTTTATCGTTCAATACAGAATTGCAACAATAAACAGAAAAATTCTTTTTAGAGTACGAAATTATTCCCTAATAAATCAACTTGTTCTACGTCGTTTTGTCTCTTATCCAGGATCTGTTAGATTTGTATGCCGGAGGAAATGCCCGCTGACTTTGAAGCAGCCTGTATAGCGTTGAGTGCCGCGATAGAATCGCAAATTCCACGCTCGCGTACCTAGCGGCGGCGGCGGCGAGGGCACAAGCTCCTCGACCCGCGTTTCTTCTGCCGGGACAAAAGGGTACGGGAGAGACGAGGCAGGAACGATAGAGTACGAGAGAAAGAAGGTGACAGGGAGGGTAGGGGGAGAAAGGGAGAGACGGCGTGCATTCGCGCACATCTATGCGAGGGCAACCGGAGCTTCTTCGAGCCTCGAGAGACTATAGTCGGCTATTTTAACGTACTTATCGCGCAACCGACTATGAAACGTGGAAAACGGCCGTTGTTGCTTTCCCATTCGCGGCAAGTGACGGAGCAACGTTCTCGCGTCGCGATTAGAAACATCCAAGACTATAAGATCGTTTCTTTATTTAGTGAAGTAGTTTGCGTCTGTCGTTTAGTTCGCGCAAAAGTAAATTAATCGCGAGGCTATTGCAACAAACGTATAGTTCCAGTATTATAATCGTAACGCGGATAAGAATAAAAGTAAATAATTGCCATTTCAATTTTCTAAATATTCTTAATTGCTCTGTTGGACAAAAGAAGCTTTTCGTAAAATCATCCGTATTTGAATCTCGAGCGATTCCAAGAATATGGAAAATTTACATTCCCGTCTTAATATATTTAACGGATAACTGGTAAAAATACGATTAGATATCCGCGAGCCCTCGATAACGCGTATCACATCAACTGTCCGTAGTTGTGATAAAGATTTGGATCATAACATTGTATAAAACTGATTCGGGGTGAAAATTATCCGCCATCTGCTAGTCTCTTTTTCTAGTCGTCTCTTTGATAACTGCTATGCTCGTTATTGTACTGCTACAATCTCATATATTCTGTATATAAGCTTCACCTTTTGCTCTTTCATTTTTTTGTATTACAATCGTCTATAATTATGCACTAGAGGAACTCTGACAAATGCTACTCTATTCCTTCTACCGCGTCGCCCGGAATATTCGTTGAATATTCTTAAATCGGGGAAAGACTTGTTCAGTGATCCAAGTTGATTTACGCAGCAGTGCAGTTTTGTAAGACGAGAAAAGTGATTCGCGTGCTGAATCACGAGACTGATCGGCGTTCGTGAGCTATCCGGAAACGAGCCGCCAACTAAGTAATACACATCGCATCGTTCACCAAGTCTTTCAGCAGTTCGAGCCGGTTTCCAGCAGTTCGAGGAACAGCATAGGTAACCATATGTCATCGTGTTTCTTTCCCTGCCGTTCGCTGTAAACCCTACAATTCCCAGTATCACTTACATCTTCGAAACGGCGAGGTTTTCGGAATATTTCCGACCGTTATGTTTACAAAATAAACCAGAGAAAGGAAATTCTTTACATGTGTAGATAATTATACGTATTTTAAATGATAACGACACAAATTTGTTTTCTATTATCCATGAAGCTTTAGATGTTATAGATATAGGCATTTATTTGATCTTCATGCGTTAAGTATTTTTTATACATTTGCGTTTTTATTATTTATAACAATTATATATAACCTTTTGAAGCATAGAGAATATAAGATTAAGTAACTTCCAAAACATAATTGAAGAATTTTAGTAAGTGATATTTGGAATTGGATTCTATGAGGAATGTAGTCAAGGTTATTGGCCTCGTGAATTTGCATTCCGTCGTATTAAATGCGATGATTAGTGGCCTTCAGGAGCTAAAGCGGCCGCCGACAGCCGTTTAGGACCAAAAAATAATCGATAAACGTCGTTTAGGGCCTTCGGATAAACATCCCTTCGGTTCTGCGGAGAAAGAGAAGGTAAAGCCGGTAAAGAAAATCGCATCCTCTTCCCCCGGTGTTCTGCCTGCCTACCTTTCGTCCTACCTCTCGCCAGCACCAGATGACATTGCGTCGAGATATCTCGCCCCTGGCCATGCTTCGCTCGCGTAGGTCAGGTTGGAAACCTGTGCGAACGTTTCCGCAACGCACGCCGCTCCCGCGTGCATGCTATAGGCGGGAGGAAAACGAGAAAGAACGCGTTGTTCGAGAAAGAGAGAGAAAGACGTCATCGCTTTCCGCTGGAGTAACAGTGAGGAAGACAGAGCGAGGGGAGGGAGGACAGCATGCGGCATCGTAGTTACATTCGAATCCGTACGGGTGACTGAATGGAATGGGTCGTCGTTGACTAGCGGAGGGTCGGGACGAAGGGAGTCCGCTGCAACGGCCAATCGCGCGCGGATTTCGTCGGAGCGGGGCGAACGGATGGCCGGAGGGATGAGGAGAGGAGACGAGGCGGACAGACCTACACACGTGCGTTCTCGGTTCTCTCGTGGAGCGACAACGCAACGACGTTGCACACAACGAGGAGCGCCGCGTCATACGTACGTGCGTGAGAGCGCGTATGCACCCTTCGCGCGTGGGCACGCTCACGCACACGGTCGCGCGAGCACACGCACGTGCGTGACGACGCGACGCGGCGCGGCGCGCGCGTACGTAGTACGGGACGCATTTGCGTGTGCGGCAGGAAACCAGCTGTGCGCATCGATCGGGCTCTCGCAGCGCGCGATTCGATTTTTTTTCCTTCCTGCCGATGCTAGGGAGAGATAGGATGTCGCGTGACGCCGCCGGTTGATCCGCCGGAGATAGGGGAGAAATTTTTAATCGACGGGGGTGAAGGGAGAATTACGCGGAGCTGCTACGTCAAATTGTATCGAATCGTGAGAGGGAAAATCGTGGGAAGCCATGCATCGTAATTGATACTTCGAACACATAACAATATAATCAGTATAATCACGCACGTCCACGTCATAGGCATAATGTTAATCCGTAAATAGGTGAAACAGCAGAAATTCGCAAGAAATAATATTATTGCAAAGCTGTAAAATAATCGCGCGTCTTGTGACCTTTTTTCTCATTTCGCAATTATCGAGCTAGGAAAGTTTCATGCCACGGTCCACGATCTTTTCCGTTTTTCTGTTGATAAATGAGATTTTCAGATTGTAGGAATACATCGTTAGAATATTTAATAATCAAATAATTCCTCACGGAATGTAGGAAAGCAAAATATCAGAATTACAATTATATAGAGCAAGGCAGGAATGTATTTTAATCAAAGACAGACGGACAAAGAGAGAGAGAGAGAAAGAGAAGAGGAGTTTTACGCACAGAGCTGCGAGAATATTTATAATATTAAAATGAATTGCTTATTATTATTATATTTATTATAACAGCGTACACTAATTACACGATATAAATAAATAAATTACGAAAGGAGCAGACGTACGCTAGATAAGATAATGCAGGGAATAAAAGAACAACACAAGTATTAAACACATTAAAATACAATAGAATATCATAGGTCGCGGAACGTAGTGGCTGCGGAGTATTATCGGCCGTTCGCGTCTATTCCCACGCGTAAATTGTCGATTGAAATTCGTCAGATAAGTATTTTCAATTCTCAAGGATATCCAGCCGCGGCGCGCTGGTAGCGGCGTCTTATTACCTGTTTACGAGGATACTGCACCGCTTTTCATTATACTCGTTTTGATTGCGTCGTATAGTGTACGGGCGAGACGTAGAATTGTATCGTATATCTGGTCGGTGAAATTTTATGATTCGCTGACGATGGGAATGACGGTTGGGGACTCTGGCGCAGTGACAGATAAACGGGTCTAACAACCGAGACTGTGAGCTACCATAAACGCGAGAGGGGAGAGGAAAGAGAAGAGGGGCAAGCTAATGCGTTAAAGGGAACATTGACATGTTCGCGCGATGCATTTATTTCCTACTTTAATTTACGCTGTTTATGCCACTGCATTTGATTATGATAATAATCTAAGTGTCTAATGAATATTTTGCAAACAAGCTTTTTACCAAGCAGCAAAAGTATTCATTAAAGTAATATCCACTTAATATAAGTAACAAGATTATCGTGGAAGTGTTCATGAATTGTGTTTACAAGAAATATGCAAGAAATAAATTTCTTCGTATTAAAGATTTTTATCGCGAACAAGGATTTAAGTAATAGTTAATCTATTTAACATTGTCATTTATGTTTATAAAAATAATGGCAGCGTTATAAAAAAAATAGATATTTATATTATAAAAATACATGCGAGAGATAAGAATTCAAAAGCGATTCTCCGTCCGATCGTGCGAAAAGGGCGAGGCCTTGATCGACTCGATGGAATGTTTTGTAAGATCGGGAACTCCGTCCCGTCTCGAAAACCTGTTGCATTTTAACGGCGCAACCGATTCTCCGAAAATCAGCTTAGCTCTACGGCGCGCGGCGGTAGAAACAAATTTTTAATTTACTTACAAGAGCTTTCATTGGAGAGACTTCACGTCGCGGATCTTTTATTTTTATGATCTTATTTTTATACTTAATAACGCTTAATTAAAACAGTATTTATTTTCCAAATTGCATTCTCGTTGTATTTTGTCAGACAATTTTCAAGCAATAACTTTATATATCAATAATGATAATAACTTAATTTAATAAAGTGGTGAAATTTATTTTGAAAATTTATTTATTTTAATTAATTTTGAATTAAATTTTGCAGGATTTAATTCCTTTAATACGTTGTTGTTTTCGTTTATCTTTTACTTTGAATTTTTTGAAATTTTATTTATTAGAGAATATTTTCATTCATTAAGAAATACTTTTATATTTATTAGCAACATTTGCATGGGGGATAGGGAGTGGGGCACATTTCGAATCTCGCCGTTTACTATCTTTAATCAAGTTCCGGACAGGACCGTTTTTGCCCAGCGAAAAGATTTTATCGCTCGAGCCGAGTAAGAAGAATCAAGAAAGAGAGACTGTCGCGTGCAGAAACGCGAAGTAAGGAGACACCGGGGGAATTGGAGAGTCGATCGATCGCGAATGAGAGTTCATCCACTGACTATAGCCGATCGTGGCTGACGCGCGGCGGTCGTGCTTACACAGATGGTTGACACGAATAATAACGGCGAAGAAGAAGAAGAAAGAGAAAAAGGAGAGAGAAGGCAACGGCGCGCAACGGCTTCGCGTAGCGTGATGCATAAAATATTGAATGTAACCACGTTCTTCCACGCAGAGCATGGGGGAGCACGGGGGGAGGGGGACGAGACGGGGTAACGGGGAGGCCGCGGTAGTGTCAACGAACACGCCGCTTACACGTACACTTTTCTAATTACGGCGCATTTGTACGTCGACAAAAGGGGGCTGGCGGCTTTGAACAAGTGGGCGTCGTTGAACAAGTTGCCGTGCATAATGGCGTGTATGCGTGCGGCCCGGTAATTCCGTGCCGGTGCGGCACGCGGTAGCGGTAATGCGCTATGAATAATGCCGCGGAAAAATTGAGTCCTTCGCGGACGGTAAAAACCGGACGATCTTCTTGTCTACCGGCTACCGACTACCGTGGCTGCGCGCGACACGTTTGACACGTCCGCCCACGTGTGAATGCACCGTCGGGAAATCGATGTCTAAATTATTTTCGAGAGAATGTAAGAAAGGTTTACGGGAGCATTCGACGCACCATAAAGCGGTCTTCAATGAGAATTTAAGGCGTAAAATTTAAGTTTTAAGCATTAAGCCGTAAGAAATTGACAAATCACAGTCGAATGTGAGAAGAACACTTGACTGTGATCGGTCAATTTCTTACGGCTTATGGCTTAAAGCTTAAATTTTACGCCTTAAATTCTCATTGTAAACTACGCTTTAGATCCTCGTTACGCTATTGGAAGCTTTCTTGCGATTCGACGAGGAGAAAGATTCGAAACGTTATGCGCGAGGATTAACATTACGCATTAAGCTTTTATTTCTGCCGACAGTCGATGATATCATACCTTCACCATTAACATCGCTATATCTATCGTCGTGTTATCTTATTTTATATCCTATTTTTAGAAATTTATACTTAGCTCAGCGATAAGATAGAATACGGCAACACGTGGGAATTTTTTCAAACTTCCAAATCCGTAAATTAGGAGAAAAGAGAGGCGAAGCGTATTTTTGTCACGCGCATTCTACGAACCGTGGAAGCTCTCGCGGCGTTACGGATGCGGATTGTAGTCGCCGCGAACAAACGGAGCATCCGCGGTAGATTACGGTTATACATATATACGTGCACACGTACGCGTTGTTTCACACGCGTACAGGCGAGAGTCAGCACAGCGGCGTTTTCTCGTTCGTTCGCACGTGGATTCTCGTGTTGCCGGGTGTCGCGTTTCGCGCACGACGCGTCTACGGATCTCACGTACGAGGTGCGTTTCTTCCGCGCTGTATTTTCGTAAACAGATTTCCCCGGACATTCGGCGAACGTTCCCCGCGTGATCGGCAACGGAATACTTAAATCGGAGAGGCCGCTCGAGCAATCTCGAAAGGGAACAACCGCAACGGCGCGATCGAGTGCAATGGACAAGGTCGTCTCGAAGCGCGCTCGAGCGCTCTAAAATGCACGCTTCCGCTCTCGATTCTCCAACGGCTAGGCTGCTGGGCTGGATATTCGCGTCGCGATTCGTGAAACACGTCTTACCTTGAATCTCAAAGTGGGCAGTACGTAATTATCCGCGTCTTCCTTTTATGCATTTCCATATATATGCGTCTACGTATATCGCGTTTAGCCATTGCAATTGATACCCGCGAGCACAAAAGCGGTATCTTAAACTAGTGATTCAAATTCTCGAGAGATTAGCAAAGGCCTTCATGAGATTATGAGCGAAATTATTTGCAAAGCAACGCAATCGCGATGCGATAAATAGTGACTTTCTGTCCGAGCAGCACACGTCAGGCTCGTGGTTTGTCGTCGAGGAATGCGCTCAAATCGCACCGGAAGTTCCCGCACTCTCACACGAGCTTTGAACCCACGGTAGAACGGGTAGAAATGGTGAACGGGCGGCGGGGTAGGAGGCGGGAACGAGGGGAGCTCAGGTACATCGCACGTCGGTACGCGATACTCGCGAGATCCTGGAGAGGACGATTCACTGCGTCGTTCTCTCGAGTTCCGGCGAAACTCAAGCTGGCATAACATTCGACTCGACCGCCACTCGAATAGAATTTCCTCGTATACGAGAGAAAAAAGTTTCCTTAAAAAACTACGGAAATATTTGTACGAACGTTAACCCCTTCATACAACGTAACGTTTCCTTCAACAATGCCGCCGCCTGAAGACACGTACCTACGAGTTACGATACCGAAACTTTATCGCGGAGTCATCTATTCCATGCTCAAAGAAAGACGAAGATTCTCTTTACGCCAAATATAACCGAATTCCGAATCTTATTTCCGAACTAAATTCCTTTAATTAATTAACAAAACTGTCTATTCATATCTCGACGATCAATTCATCGAAATAAATAATTCTTAAATCTTTCGTAATATTTTCTAAGAACAAATCGACCCTGAGGAAAATATTTCATTGCTCTAGAACAGCCTTCGTAATAATGAATCGTGGAGATCGATGCGTCTACCGAGTTCGCCAAGAAAGGCTGACATTATCGTGTGCTCTGTTATTCTAGGTCGCTTATATCTAGCAGCGAGAAGCTCGTCGTATATCACCTACCACTCGTGTCATCGACGCGATAAAGCAATACGACTCGATACGCAAATAAGTGAATAAATCTTATCTCCTTATTAATTTGTATTATCTTTATCCTTAGATTTGGCTTTTTGGACACTTCGGTGGAATCGTTCGGTAATTATGATTATGCGCTAATTTTTTTTTATCAGAAAACTGACTGATGCTTTGTATTTATGCATCGCTTCGACAGTTTTATTATAAGCATAATCGATTTCCAAGTAACCTAAGATAAATCTAAACGCACTTAAGAACACAACACAATTTCATGGTTGGGTAATTGTTTCTCGTAGCTTTGTATACGCCATTCCTACCGACTGAAGAGTCATTCCTGACTCTTTCATCCCGCTTCATACGAATAAGATTAGCGTATCGAGCTTTTTCAAGCGCTTTGTGACAATCGGCATCGATGAATAAAGATAGGAATGGAACTCGCCAGGTTGGTATCGAGAAACTTTAATATAAGAGAGCAGGTTTTCGCAACGTTGCCTTTCGACTGGCGGTTCGGTTTTTGTTGGCGGCTAAATTGCGAAATGAATTTTATCCAACTTCATCGGCGGCCGTCGCCGCCACCGCCGCCGTGCGACACGAAGCTCTTGGCTCTCGGTAAAGTTTCGTAGAAGTCGTTCTTCCTGGAAGCGTGCGGAAATGCGAGAGGCGGCGACCGCACTTCGTTACGCGGAAACCACCTCTCGGATGGTAATTTCGCGAGGATGGGCTGAAAATCGTCTAGTCTGCCCTCATTCCCTCTCTTTCTTTCTTTCTCTTTCTCTGTTTCCTTTTCTGGCTCTCGCCGGGCAAGACGTACGACTGGCGGGAATCCTGAGCGAGTTGAGACACATTATTCTTCGGAAGACTGGGATATATTAAGATGCAGTTTTCATATCTCGCTTATGAACGGTTATAAACACGAATGGATGAATAATGTGTCTGTTGTGGTCTCCAGAATCTTATAACATATTTCAAGAGTATATTGTGTTGCAATATCACAACAAGACTAAAACGTCAATAAGATAACTGAAGTTAGAGAGAAGATAAATGTCAATCTCGTAAGAAGATAAATAAAATTATTTAGGCAGAAAATTTTGATATTACTAATTTCCTGTATTCATAGAAATCAGGATAGCCAAAAATTAAGTGTCATATTAGGATAGTTTTTTTTAATTTTAAGCAATAATTAAAAGTTAATTTATTACAAAACAAGAATCAGTTATGAAGTCTACTTTTATGCAGATAGCATTATGAACCATGTCATTTTTCACGGAGATATACGATTCTCTATATAAATATAAAGATTTTCTTTATTTTCTATCAGGTTTATTTGAATTTTCAGTATTTTAAAACGTGTTTCCATAATCGCACGAAATATTAATTATGACACCAAGATTCCTAGGATATTTTCTGCCTGAAAATTCTCTCTTCTCTTCTTTCTCCTGCTATATCCACTTTCCACAATTGTACGTGACAATATGTGATTATTCATCGCGTATATGCGCTACGGAATTCAACAATGTGCCCACTCGACGAATCATCATCGTAGTGCGGCAAACATAATTCTCAAGCAACCGGTTGCGGGCTGCGCTCTTCCTCTCGGAATTCGCGATAACGCGGCAACGTGTCCGTATGAAAGGGAAGGAAGGAAGGAAAGGAAGAGAAAGAGAGAGAAAAAGAAAATCGAGAGCGACTGTGCCCGCGCGCTCATCATATTGGAAATTCTTCGCCGCGATAGCGCGATATATCTACGCCGCACATCCGAGCGTGTACAGCAAAACACCATAGGAGAGACGGGACAACGAAGAGTTAAAAAGTGGTGGCGTAGGAGGTGGGAGAGGAGGAAGAAGAGAGTAGACGGAGCACGAGAAAGGAGACGGAGGAGGAGGCGAGAGAGAGAGAGAGAGAGGATGAGAAGGACGCAGAGGTGATGGCAGTGGCGGTGAGCGGGGGGGGGGGGGGGGGGGAGTTTTTACAAAAAGTCAGGCAGAGAGCGCGGCCCCTTTCGTCGACGCGACCGGGGGGGTCAGGGAGAGAACGAAGGGGAGGAGGACGGGGGTGGCGAGCGAACGGCGGGCGCGGGGGGGGGGGTAGCGGCGCACGAAGCGGCGGGAGAGGGCGGACGACCTCGGCGATGATACGACAAAAAATCAGATGCACGGCCATTGGCTGTTCTCAATTCGAATTATTGGCTTCCCCGGTCGCCGTTCGTCAGAGTCTCCCCGACCTTCTCGATACCCGTTCTCTCTCTCCGTTTCTCTCCTTCGTTCCCTCCTTCTCCGTATCGTCCGTCCCCCGTCTGCCCTGCCTGCGCCGCCGCCACCGCTGCCGGCTCCTCGGTCGAGCCTCCCTCGCTGCTGCTGCCGCCGCCGCCGCCGCCGCCGCTGCCCCCCGTCTCGGGGGAATGGGCGCCGGCGAGAAGGGCCGAAAAAACTTCGAAAAAAAAATCCAATTTCGTTGCCATGGTGACCGGCGTGCGTTGACTTTGATAAAGATCCCCCGAACGAGCCACCTCTGCCGCCACCGCCGCCGCCCTCTCGTCCTCATCTACCGTCTCGTGCTTCGTCCTCTTCGTTCTCCTCTTCTTCCATCCCCTGCTTTCCCCGCCACCGTGTACGACGCCGTCGCTTTCGCAGTTTCTCCGATTGTGTAGGCGCGCCCCACGTGCGTACCTGTTTGTGTTTGCGGGCGGGTATATCTGTATGCGGGTTTGTCTGTATTTGCATGAGGATTGAGGTGGGTATTGTATGCAGCGCTCGCGAGAAGGTACAGGGGCGGTTCGGCGGCACGGGGGGTTTCCGGGGAAGGCGCGCGGTTTCAGTTTGACCCATATCGAAGGGGGGGAGGTGCCTCCTGGCGGACGCACCACTCGCCAACCCCCGGCACGCTCGCTCGCCCGGTGATGGCGAGTGGTTTGTTTGTTTGTTTCGCGAGAACGGGCGAGCGGCGGCTATCGGAAAAAATTTTATTTACATGATAGAAAAATGTTTCCTGTGCGGAAGAGCGAGCGCTCGCGCAGCTCCGAAGAAGACGCGGCGAGTCACCCCTTTCTCTTCACCCCTCGCGGACCTCTTCCCTCGCCGCCGAGCGGTTTTACCTTTTTTCTGCACCCCGGCGAGCGAAAGAGCGCGAAGGGGTAGCTAAAAGCTCCGTCGGTCGGAGATTAAAATCGGGTGGAGGATTTTAGGGTGGTAAGGCGGGGCGGGTGTATATGTATATATATATACATATATATATATATATATATGTGTGTGCGGGATGGGTGAAAGAGAAAGGGGGTGAGATGGCGAAGAGAGCGCGGTTTCTGCAGGACGGGGCAACGTCGAGTCGATCGTTGTCGTTCTCGTTAACCATCCGCGAACGAAATTATTTTCCTCCCGAGGAAAAGAACGCCCCCGAGCCTCCCTCGGCCTCCACCGAGTTACCGGAGCTAGATTAGTAATATAAATTGGTAATATACGCGCGTTTCTGCCTTATTCTCGCAAGCCGCACGTTCCTGAATGGAGTCGGCGATGGTGCATAGACCTCCTTTGGATAGCGGCGCCAATTTCTTGCGATTTTATGATTTAATTGCACAGATATGATAATTGAACATCTTAAAAAATTTACAGATTACCTCAGCAAGTATTAAGTCTTTGATAATAGCATCTTAGAAACTAATTTCACAAGAATTTCTGATTAGAAATCGTACCTCTTCGACATCTTAATTTACACCAAGCTCGAATAATTTTTTGAAATTTTCAAAACATGATCAATTTTTCAAATTTATAACGAAAATATATTTTTCATCGAATCGAAAGACACCGCTTTCCGATTCGATTACAATATCCAAGTTCTGAATTATACATCCCTTGAAGCGTATCCTCTAGTACCACCGTACGAGTGCAACTCCTCGAAGGCACTTTCGTGCGCGCGAACTCGAGCTCTCGTACGTGTGTGCCTATACATCCGTACGTACGTACGTGTGCATGCGGCCGTATCTCTCCGCCCTACGAGAGTCTGATTTTTATTTCGAAAAACTTTTTTAATAAAAAAGTTGCACGCTCCCGCATTCTGTATAGCGACGGGTTCTCGCGTACAGGCAGGTGTATATCCTATATAAGGGAGAGGCGAGGGCCAACTACACCGGACCGTGGCGCATTAAAAGTTTCGCCCGGCGCTCGCGATATTTCATAACTTTTCTGTGTTTCGAAAAACGTGCAGCCGGCCCGGCCGACTCCAGTCGAATCCGGACGAATCCGCGCGTGCATGCGATTCTTCCTCATGTGCACGCGCGTATCGCGCGCCCCGCCCCCGCATGTGTATACCTCCGCCTTGCATTATGCACCTGCACATTCTCGTCCGCGTGCGCCTTCCGCGTACGGAACGCGGCGAACTTGCTGAGCGCGATGTTCCCTCGGAAAAGAAAAAGAATCAAGCAGTTCCGCCGAAATGTAATCGGACCGCTACTCGTCGACGATCCATGAAGTTCTAATATTTCGACATACGCTTTCCTAGTACAGGACGTTAAATTTAATGACTGGAGCGACGTTTCTCGTCGTAAAATATTGTTCTTTAGGATTTCGGCAGTTTCAATACCGAGTAGTATTTTCTGGTATTCTTATAATTAAGTAAGCCGCGAATTAAAATTGAAGGTTTGTAATTCTACGATACATACGCCTATAGTGTTAGTGTCGTTTTATGATTTGCATAGTGTTCGACGTATGGGTAACCCCATTCTGCGCCCTTCATCTGTGCACTTTACTACCCCCGCGTTTTGCCTTCTCATTTCCCTTCCATCTTCGCGAATTCTGCTCTTCCGCTTTGATCAGTCCCCCTCGTTCGCTATCTTTATCTTTTTTCTCCGTTTCGCTGTCCTCACCCCCACGGACCGCTCGTTCCCTATCTTTCTCTCTGCGTAACTCGATTCACGTTCTCCGGTTACGCGGCACACAAAATGTAGTTAAAATAATTTAAATATCGACAGCAATTCTCGACCAGCAATTTTCGAGTCGGCCATTTACGTCAAAACATGTAATGTGCTTGGCAGAATCATCAATTACATATCCCTACGTATATTACGTATGCCATACAGATTGTTTCAAAACTAACGTATTATTTTTTAATGATATTGTTTTTGAAGGATTTTAAAGTGAATTTTTCTTTCGCAAAAGTTAAGCACATATGGTATGGTCCATAAACACATGCACATGTTTAAATTTCAATATTAAATATGGCAATCGTGACTGGAAATAAACTTTCGTTAAATTAGATTTTACTTGTAATTAACGGAGAAAGGTATATTTTTTTTCAATTTATTTCATGTTGAAATTTGAATCGTGTGTTTGATTTACATGTTACAATGCTAATTAGATTTCTTGCTAATAGATTATTGTTTTGGGAAAATTCGCGTTTGTCGGAAATATTTGAACTTGTCATCGAGAAGTGACACGAAAATCTCTGTATATTTCACAATATAGATAGATATTGATATTAATGAGTGCCCGTTTAACAAGTTTGCAGACAATCTTCCCTTAGCAATAATTTAATCGGTCTAATTAGGAAGTTATCTAATATAGGGAATTAATAGCAATTTAAGCTTTAAGGAACGCGTAAATAGGTATATAAATATAAATGAGGTAATAAAGCCATTTTTTAATTAATTTGGAACAGAATTTATTTCAGCAGAAATTTAATTTGAAACATTTTCATTATCAAGAGATTAAACGTTAAAAATAAATGAGCTACAGGAATAAAATATTTAAGGTCGACTCCAAATTAAGAAACAAATCTATGATAGACAGTATTTCATATATATTAAAAATCTGCACACACACATTCTCTATATATATTACTTCTAATAGATGTGTGATATACTTTATTAGATTATTATATTACTTTTCACTTAACTTTCATATTACATTCATTATAATTTGCACGTGTCCATAGTATTTTCTCATTTTCTAGTACATTAAAATATCTTAGCGTGAATATAACATGTGCAACTTGTATTCGCAAAAATCCGAATTAATCTCGGGACCAAAATATGTATATATCCAACGAGATGTGGAACATACCCTGCAACGTAACGAGACCTCACTGCGTTATCGTCATTAGGCATAACGATGAATCGCGATATGTGACTTTCGCGCGCCAACATGGTATCGATTATATACCATCGAAGGGGGGACAGCCTGGTAACAGAATCTGAACAAAGGAATCTGAATGTGCCATTAGGAGACACACGCGCGCGCGCGCGCTTTCTAATTAATCGAAACTTCGATTACCTATTAATAATCGTTGGCAATAAAAATCCGCAAACTCTGTAAATCCGTTTCGTTCGCGGTTCGAACGAGCGCGGCTTTTCAATTACATTCGCGTCCCGCCGCGTGTGTATTGATGTCGATTGAATACCGTCGCTCGCTCGCGCGCGCAAGTATTCCAATCATCATTGACTTTTTACAGTGTACAGCGCCGCGGATTCGCATCGAGCACGCGTCTATAAATGGAAAGCTGCGCCGTAAGTCTTTCTCTCTCTTTCTGCGTTGATACACTTTTCGTCCTGTTAGACACTGCGAAATATAGAAATAAAGCTCTACCGGGATCGGGAAGTAAAATGTAATATCGCTGATACGTAACAAGCTGATACGAGAAGCGCGCAATCGCAATGCAAGTACAACAGATGAAGAGAATATCTGAATATATTTTAAATTGAAACTAAAATTAGAATGAGTTTATTCGAGTCAATATGTAGCTTTCAAAGTTTGACAAAAAAATTCTTGAAGTTAATGGAACAAATTATAACTATAATAATGAATATTCTCGATCGATATTATTTAAGATATAAGTAAATTATCTGTGATGACATTTAATACATTTAAATGGCATTTATGGTATCTCTTCAGATTTAGTTTTTAATCGCTTATTTAACTCAGAATTTAATATATACACGTAGAAATTACGTCGGTTTTGCTTTAATCGGATCTCTGGCAAACTCTTTCGTCGTGTCAAGCCCTCTTTGCGTTGGCGGGACGATATATCGCTCGCATGCGCGCGATAACTAGTTCGACGAAGCACTTTACGCTAAATATTCGAATGCATGAAACGCACTCTCGTCCCTTCGTAGGATGGTACGATGCACGCGGCGGAATATAGTTCTGCTCAATTGTTTCATGGCAGCATAATGAAGCGCTTCTGAACCGGTGTCTATGGCTATTCACTCGCTGTTAGGCACGCGTCTGTTCCGCCTATGCCACGCATACTCTAGTCTCGCATTTAACGCTAAATGGGTCTGTTTGACAGGGAAACGTTCACAAACGTCAGTCTCAGATTTTGATGATTTTCAGAGATCGCTGTTAAAGAGTCTCAAATTAATGATTCGATATTTGTTTCATCAAAAATTTAGGAAAGGAGGTGAAAGGAGGAAGCACAAAATAAATTCAATGCTGAACTCAATGCTAAAGATGAAAATCTACGTATAATAAAGAATATATAGGTATCAAGGATTTCGAAGGGTGCTTTCTTTTTAATTTTTTGTATTATGATCTTTTAATTTCTAAATTTACTTAAAATATTTAATAATTTATATATTTAAAAATTTAATAATTTTTAATTTTTTTAAAATTATTTATTTGATATATTAAACACCTTAATAAGTAAAATTTCGTTAAAGTACTTCCCCACATTCGCCTCTCTTTCCTTTTTTGAATTTATCTCAAAATAATCTAAAAGTGCAACTTTGTCATATTCGCGAGTTTTTAACTCAATCGGTTAATTCTTAATTCGCCAGTACTTTTTCGCGGTCTATCTCCGAATATTCGCAAATTCGTACACGAATGGACTACGAGCCAAACCGTTTGAAAAGGTTATAGAAATGTAGACAACCCGGTAGTTCCAGGACACCGTGTATAATTTAGATATTCCACGTAGATTGCTCTTGACGGGTGGACGGCCGGCGGCGCTTGCTATGCCGACAGCTGCAACCGACTGCTTATGTTCTCATCAGCGCGCATTAAGACGCTCTCCGCCACCGGTCATTCGCATTAGCGTACCAGGAAAATGAACGGCCACGCACTTGTCTTTCTCATGAGCTCGGTTCCGTTGCTGCTCCGTTTTTCTTCACCCGCCGCTACATTACCTTCGTAATCCTCGTACTTTAATCCGGAAAGGGACAGTTATCGCCAACGACAATTTTGTTGCGCTAAAGTTAATTAAGCTCGATCTCCGAGTTGAAGCTCCCAATAATCGAAGTCGAGACCGGCTTTAAGCCATTGGCATTATTATTATTATTACAAATTTTAATTAACTTAATTAATTATTTAATTAGTGATTAAATTAATATAATTGAATAATTATTAAAATATCTTTAATGAAAATTTTATGCTATTTCAACATATCTGTGGACCATATAATAGAGAAAGAAAGAGAGGGAAGAGAGAGAGAGAGCACTTCGAATGCAAAGCAAATTACAGAAACTAGTACACATTTTTTATCATTCGTCTGCTAAAAGGTTAGTTTCTGCTATTGCTTCTCATTATCACTATTTGCTTTAACAACTGTAATTCGCCTCTAATCATTGTCTGTTTCTGGATCGTGGCACTAATTATGATAGCGTTATTTATTGCACAGTACTGTACGCTGGCGAGTGCTACACATAACGTCGTCCGTTACGTAACGCCGTACGCAGAGAAATAAAATTTCATTAGCCGTGGTTAGAGCTAACCGACCTTAGTGAAACCGGCTCTAAATCACTTGTCAAGTGCAGGGTTTGGACATTTCTACTGTTGTCTTTTGTATGAACGGAACGTTTAAGACTCGTTGCGGCAGCAGAAAACCGCGATAATCATGGCGAGAGAGTTTCGATCCCCGATCATTTGAGATCCCCGATCACGATTGCCATAATGCTCTCGGGTTTTGATTCGTCCGACGTGAGTCTCATTGGTTTGGCTGATCCAACGTCTCGCCTCTTTTGTTATCTCGCCGCGATTTCGAGTTAGCTCTCGATCTTGCAGCGAGATAAGTACTCTTGGCCTTCCTCTTCACGATGTCGCGTTTTCCTCTTTTTTTGTCACCATCATATATCCCACTTAAGGAGGTTCGAGCATTACTTGTGAGTCAAAAATGCGATTGAAATAAATGTCATTACAACGATCCCGAATTATATGCAATATTAGTATAATGAATTGTGGATGCTACTTACGTGCTATATTCTTCGTAAATTATTAGCGTATAGAATATTAACAAACATATACTAGGGTATGAGAGCGTCAACGACTCGGGAATCGCTTATTTGGCCAACATTATAAGTTAGAACATGTCACTTTGTAACAATAAGCTTTCTATACTCGAAAGCCATCGTAGAGCCTTAATTTTTTTTATATGATTTACATAAACACTTTACACAAATAATCGCAAAACTTGAGCAATATTGACCGTATAGATTTTCTGTAATATTATTCAGAAGTTGACCACTTTTAGTCTACCCTTATGGAGAAACTCGCTCCGAGGTAGATTATCACTGGTTTAGTACACACTTAGCCACCTGAGGACTTTGAAAAACTAGCATTTGATAGATGAAACATCAAGGATTGTGTAAAGACTTTAAAAATCGGACTTTACCGTGTGGATTGAAGGCTATACTGTCACAAAGTTTAGATCCTAGCCTAGAATGTTGGATAATAAGCGATTCCCGAGTCGTTGACGCTCTCATGCCCCGGCATATGTTTGTTAAATATTCTATACACTAATAATTTACGAAGAATATAGCACGTAAGTAGCATCCACAATTCATTATACTAATATTGCAAATAATTCGGGATCGCTGTAATGACATTTATTTCAATCGCATTTTTGACTCACAAGTAATGCTCGAACCTCCTTAAAACGATATTGAGGTAAAAACTTTTATAAAAATAAATATCCTATGTTAGAGCTCGGCAAGAAATGTATTTTTTTTATTTTAAAGTATACAAGAGATAGTGCTGAGTACAAGCCCATACCGCAGAAATGCATTTTTTGGCCGATTTTTAGCTGGCTCCGCCTAGCGCCTATTCTTTTTACCTTGTCGTTCCTTTGGTCGACTTTCGGGATCTTTTACACTAATTTACAGGCTGCACACATGCAGGGCTGCGTTCCAAAATTCAATCTTGGTCAACCTCGGAGGTTAAGAGGTGGAAGGGATATAGGTTACCAGTGGTAGGAATTGTTTTTCGGAACGAATTCGGTAGGGTGCAACTATGGCGGTAGAGTCGAATAAGAAACAAGTGATTGTATACGAAGCACTTGCTGCAAGCACACATTTATTAAGCATTCTTAAAAACATGGAAGGTGACAGCGATAGCTAAACCACTTCTCGATCACATCAAATCTAGATTGCATCTAGATTATATTGTTCATTCAGGTTATATGGTTCACACGTTTCGTACTTTTCTCGCGTTTTGGCTGTGGTAACCCAAACAACCTCTCAATTTTATGAGGTAAGAAAGTTACCTTCGTGGTTAACCAACTGCGAGTTTTGGGACGGCGTTATACTGCTACCATTGGGCAACCAATCCGCCATATTAGTGATTTTGGAACGGGCTGTGGTAACCAAGGTTGAATTTTGGAACGCACCCCAGGATGACGTGGTAAAGGGAATGGCGGTTATAGGCGATGCCAGCTGAAAATCGGCCGTGCATTTCTTGCCGAACTGTGAACTATGTGAACTCTTTATTTCTCCATTATGCGTTTTGTTGTCTCTATTCCTAGTCTGTACCTCTTCTCTGTCGTGTCCGAAAAGGATCGTCCGAAAGGAATCTTTTTTTTCAGGTCCTTTGTCCCTTCTTTTGTATCTTGATCCCGTGTTAAAAGTAGGTATTTTCAGGTATACAAAATTTTATCCACACATGAGCAGAATCGTTTCAAAGAGAGAGAGAGAGAGAACCGATAAATTCATAATTTTTATCCTTATGTTCTTAAAGTTCTAATTTTCCAGACATACACAGAGACACACATATTGTTTATGAAGTAGAAACTAATTGTGAATAGAATAGAATAGAATAATGAATAGAAAGAGATAAAAATATTAGTGTGCAAGATAATTTAAAATTTTTGGTGACCTAATAATCCTAACATATTAAATATATTATGTAAAAGGCAGTCGTAATTTCCAAACGCACAGAATTCTTAATCAGAGACTCGTTTGCCAAAATATTTAACGTAGGAAATTAAATGTAGGAAATTAAAAAAGTTGCGAAAAAGAACGGTGTCTAATTAAATTCTTGTTGGAGAGAACTCTACTCCAGATTCGGCTAAGAAAGAGTTTTCAAGCAAGAGAGAAAGCGCAGCAGCTTTTACGTCCTACGCGTTGAAGAATCGATCTTTACGTCGACAATAAATATCGCGTTTTCACAAAAGTCGTCTCTCCTTTGTCTAACAAAGAAAGTTGGGCTTCGCGCGAGGAAAGTATATATAGTGAGACGGATGAGTCTGCTAGCGAAACGATCAAATTTCACATGCGCGAACTGTAACTGACCTTTAGAGAAAGCTTAATCCTACTCGAGTAGAAGCCGTGTTTGGCTCATGTTTGGTTGGCGTAAATAAATTAGTTGACGAAAATAAATCATTCATGACACGAACACCGTGACAAATCAGAATATCGTATTTCATTTTTATTGTGATCATTTCTAATTATAATTATTTACATGATTATTATATAAGCATTATGATTGTTTATTGTAATTACTTCCTGATTGTCCCTTTCTAACTTGAAATATATGGTTCATTATTGAGATACTGCTTCTTTGTTATTATTCAAAGTTAAATTTTAATATGCAGTTCTGTATGAAAAGTATGTGTTACCGCTGAAAGAAAACCGACGTGCGTATTCCAGATTTTTCTCGACCGTGGAAGTGAAATTTCTAGTCCGTTACCGAGTGACAGACTCGTAATCTACCGTTTAATAAATCGGATCATCGATCTAGAATTCGAACTTGCCGTTTCGCTCGGTCAACTTTCTTGTTTTCGCTTAAATGAGCCTTTAACTTTCCTCGTTTCAAAGAAAAGATTCTAAATTTTTCTTTAAAAATAAACTCGATAAAATACGGTTACTACGAAGAACAATAGTATAATATCGTTTAGCAAAAAAGTCGAGAGAGAAATTTCACTTTATTTTTCATTAAACGTAATGTACTTTTTGATTCTCAAATATCGTTAGGTACTTTTTCCCTAAAACTCTCTCTCTTTCTCTCTCTCTCTCTCTCTCTCTCTCTCTCTCTCTTCTTTCTTTCTGCTTTCTCTCTGTCTGTCTCTATCAATATTTTACTATATTAATGATAAGAAAAAATGTTTCGACGAATAGATTGATCAAAATTAATAATAGTACCTAGGTATGACCTATGTAATAATGAATAATCACAATAGTATTTTGTGTGGCAAGTGTGGAAAACAACGAATTATGTCGCGCGTGGGTCGTGGCTTATGGTGCATTTACCCGAGTACGAGTGTGAATGCACCATAAGCTGAGGCGAATGCGGCAACCTCACGCGCGACGTAATTCGTTGTCTTCCGCACATGCCACATATAATATTTTTTGTAATGCCTGTCGCGAAAGTTCGATTTGAGATTAAAAAATTAATTAAAGTTAAATTTAAATGAGATGGTTTCGCACTTTTTGACAATTTATCAAAATATGTCATTAAGACATTTTCCGAAAATAAGGTTGTATTTTTAGATGCTCTTCATTCTATAATTTTTTTATAAATATTCATATACTTATTTATCTCTCGATTTCTTCGGTAGTAAATTCTCTATGGCAGATCCAGCTGCTTTTACGAGTTCCACCGGCGTGGACGGTCTTGGACACTCGTTTTCTTTATCTATCCTTCTTGAATGATGACGGTTGTAACGAATTGACGTTTTGTCTCGCGTGAATTTCGTTACATTCAAGTTTGTTATGTCAGTCGAAAATCGAAAAAGAAAAACTATCAATCGTGAAAAAAAGGAGGTTTCTTACCGCACTAGTGTGGTAAAGTAAGGCATACATTGAATCGTTGAGAAATAAGCCACTTTCCGCACGCTAAACAGCAATCGAAAATCGAACTTTCGCCACAGGCGTTGCAAAAAAATATATATATTCAGGATGTAACGGAATTATCTTTTACATGAAATTATTGTTTGATATCGAAACTAAGAACATTCATACCTAAGTCAAACAGATCTGCATCACGTCGCATCTTTCTTTTGTTAAGGGGATCCTGCAGCCGAATGTTTTACCGACATATCGCATTAGAAGAAATCTTTGAATTGGCTTTACAGAATCGCAAAATTCTTTTACAGAATTAAAGTACGCGCAAAAATCTAGCGCGCAGCGGTCGAGTTTGTATTAAAAACGAAAAAAAATTAAAAATCTTACTTATTTTTGAAACGTAGGGCTGTCACCTGATGACAATATTTGCTTAATACAAAAATACTGCAGTTTATATATACAAAATGAGATAGAGGCGCGCTAGGGAAAACGTAAGAATAATATCGTGCAAGTAGAACTAAGATTCGAAGCCTAGAAAAAAAGATTTTCTCTAATTGCATTTTATGAATGCAATGCAATGTAGGTTATTGTAGGTACTATCCTTGTCTAGATCATTGTCTACACAAGGACAGATATAGATCGGTAACATAGAAAATGGTAGAAAATGGTAATTTTTTCGGTGAAACATTCGGCTGCAGGATCCCTTTAAAGGGGAGAAAATTACATTTTAATTATCGATAAACATTAAATAAAGCAACTCGAAAAAAGAAAATTGAAAATGCGAGATGGCCCGTTATAAGACATTTTACGGTCATCCAGGTCAACGGCATCATCAACCACACGAAAGTGGTCGATTTACACTATACTAATTGTAAGTTAGGTGTAAGTTAGGCTAATGCCCGGTATCTTCACCGTCGGATAACTTTATCCTTAGGTTAAATTCACTCTTCGTCTCTTTCTAAGAGTTAGGTTAGAAAGAGACGAAGAGTGAGTTTATCCTAAGGATAAAGTTATCCGACGGTGAAGAAACCGGGCATAAGTCGTGCTTTTTGATTCGGCAATTTCCATCATCTCTTTCCGTCTTTCCTGCTTTCTCCTCCTTTTCCCTCCTTGTCATTCTTTAGTTCTTTTGGTTATACTTAAGGTTAAGTATAACCCTCTTTCCCCTCTCCCTTTCCCCCTCCCCTCCCCTTTTCCCATCATTTTTGAACCTTTACGATTGGTCTACCTGTTCCGAATTGACGAGCGACTCGAATATTTTTCGTTTTGCGTGTTCTCTCCCCCTGCTCCAAGTCTCTGTTGCTATTTAAGAACTGACCATTTTGAAGAAATTCTTTAGATTTAGTCTATGTATATTCTACCTGAACGTATTTTACGCCCACATATTACGGTAAAATTTTTGAAATATCTAAAAACATTAAAAATTTCTTACTCATAATTTTATCTCCTAATTCTATCAATTTGAGATATATTCATTTATTTTAAGAATATTGAGATTTTTTCTTGTTTAGAATTCATTAGTCACCTTGTATATTACATGGCATTTATATTTTTGTAAGTTTTAAAAAATTTGAAAGCGTCGATCACGAATGACTACCATGACTGTCATCAATTTATTAATTATTTTAAAAAAGTTATTGATTGTTGGAAGAGTAACAAAGATTATTGTTGGAACTTTATAAAAATAAGATCTGTGAAATCTCAAAAATAGCTGCTTTAAAAAGTAATTTTTATAATAAGAATTATCAAAAAAGAATCATCTTAAAGTATAATTTTATGTATAAAAAGCACGATTGTGCAAAAATACGAAATTAAGTTGTTCTTTTATTTCTATCAAACAAAAATAGCGTAGGTAGGTATATCGGAAATGTAGATAATTATCATGTGTAACATGATTAACTCTCCGTGTGCAAAATAATAGCTCGTAACTGAAAAACTGGCAAGCCTGCCGGACGGACAGAGCGGATATGTCCCTGAATAGAGTCCTAGATAATCAGAGATTCGACATTGACGGTCGATATATCGAGCTATCGCGATCTAATCGCGATTATCCGCCATGTTGCTTCCATAATGAGTAGTTAAATCCCTAGACACAATGCCAGGAAACAGGCAATAGGAATAGGAATAACATAGTCACATCCTTTTTTAATACACTGTATTGAAAAAGGATGCGACTATATTATTCCTATTCCTATTGCCTGTTGCCTGGCATTGTGTCTGGGGCTTAAGGCTCAGACACAATGCGAGGTATAAGGAACAAGGAATAGATATTAATAGTCGCATCCTTTTTCAATGCACGTCTATTAAAAAAGGATGCGACTATAAATTCTATTCCTTGTTCCTTATTCCTCGCATTGTGCCTGAGCCATTATAAGTGAGAGAAATTGACAGAGTGAGGTTAAGTTGCAAGGAGAAGAAGGGAGAAAGAGTAATAGCGAATTCGATTGGACGCACCAGTGCGCACTCAGTGCACATTAAAGCCGTTGTACACTGATTTAATCTCTAATATTTAAAGTAAAATGCAAATATTTCGACTGATAAAATGCTCAATACATATTTTACAAAATAGTACAATAAAAAATATTAAGGATTTCGTGACTTAACCCGGTTATATTAAACATACATTTTACGTTGATTTGTGTACGACGGCTTCAATGTGCACTGAGTGCGCACTGGTGCGTCCAACCGAATTCGCTATAAGTGTTATCTAAATAAAATCACTGTAGATATTTTTCTATTATTGTTTTCACCAATAAATTACCATTAACCCTAATTAGTCACACTTTGCTAGAATCCCGTACCGGTCACACTGGGTGAAATACACCCAAGCGTGTTTGCAAGTGTATAAAAAATTGTAGGTAACCTTAAAAAAAAAAAAAAAATATCCTGTTGTAGTTTAAGTCCTTCTTAAAAAGACTGTATAGGTTTGATTTGCAAAAAATTAATTTAACATATGTACAAAAATTGTTGAAAAAAAAAGGTCGGAAAAGTGACTTTTTTCACAAAAACTAATGTAACTTTTTCAATTTTTAAGATATTGTAATTTTTCAAACGGTTTTTTCATCCTCAGATGATGCACTTTTCACTGATTATTGCAGTTTATGCGGCCGTTCCGAAAAGTATATTTATTTTGAGGTATAAAGGTGCGATTTTTTGCGGAAAAGTGAAAAGGACATTTTTATGGAAAAAATAGCAATATATTTATGAAAAATGGTTTAAAAAATATGAAAAAAATATATTTACGTTGCAAATTACATACTTTAAATAAACAAAAAGGTTACAATTTTTTATTCGATGCCATAGGCACATTCAACGCATAAATATGCGCGATGCTTGTCGCACATCGGTCGAAGGCAAGTGGGACACATGGAGCCCGTCTTTTTATCAGTTCCTCTCGGGCAAATTTGACATCTTTGTTTCCTATCCAATTTTGGGCGGTCCTCTCCAAATGCAGGCCTGTCCTGGAGGTGCAGGACATTCGCAATACCGAATTTGATGTCCTTGCGAATTGTTGGTATTGTGTATCGTTCTTGCAGGTGTGCCTTGACTAAATGTAAATATATATATATATATGTATATATATATATTTACATTTGGTCAAGGCACACCTGCAAGAACGATACACAATATATATATAATAATATATAATAATATATAATAATATATATATATATATATATATTATTATATTATATTACATATGTATTATATATATAATATATATATTGCTCGGACACGTGGTCTTCGGCTCCATCAGTGTTATCGCCGCCAAGAATTGGCTGTTCTTCGGACTCCTCAAGCAATTCCTCGCGAATTGTACGGGAGCGCAAGTTATAAGCCATCTACTTTTCATGAATAATTACACAGTAAAATTTTTTTAAAAATTCTAAGCAACGAAAAACACAACTGTGTACTTGCCTCTTCACTTTGGAACAACAAGAAACGAAAAAAAAAATACTTGAAAAACACAAATTATTACGTATAGGTCACACTGGGTGAAATACACCCGACAATTCCGAGACGCTCACTTTGAACGGCTGCCGAGAGAGACCTAACGGGCCGAAAAATATACCACCGACGGGGATCGATACTTGAAGGTCCCAACTACCTGTACATGGCGGCACAAGGCCCATTTCTATTGGTTTACTGGGTCGTTTTCGAAGTCAAAAAAACGCTTGGGTGTATTTTACCCAGTGTGACTAATTAGGGTTAACATTATACAAATGTGCATTATACGCACCACTAATTGTTAATAAAATGCAATTATAGAGAAGCAAAATGGTGTTATAACCACTTGATTAGGCAGCCAATCAGGCTATGCCTCTCAATGTCGCATCTCTGAAGGTACAATTTCACGGAGCAAAGAAAAGCCAGCGTTTTACCCCCACTCCTCAATTTTCGTCAAGGTTGGCGTTACGGCGTTGCTTAGCTAAAAGTTCAACACTGTTATCGAGGACTTCATTTCTGAATAGCTGGAATGTAAGGCGAAAAAGTTGGTAGGAGAAAAGGTCCGGAAAATAAATCACCATCCGAACGGTGTAACGGTCAGTTTTTGAAAGTCAGAACTCGTATACGGACGTATCTCAGACTTTCTTCAGAACCACGTGTGCAACTAAATGTGCCTTTTTTGTAAGTAACAATTTTAATTATTATCTTAATTACTATTCTATATATTTCTTCTAATCTTCTCAATTTTTATTACTCTCCCGCTGTTTCGACCCTTTCTTGGGGTCATCTTCAGCGTTCGTGATTTTGTTTATTAATAAATATATTGCGCATTGTGTACGGCGCCTGGCTCCAATTGCCTTTTGTTCATTATTTATTATTTAAGTGAGCCTCTAACTTTGTATTAATTTTACGCAGGCTGAGAAATGCGTTATACCTTTTTTCAAGATATTAATTTTTACTATGGTTCCGGTGCGGTTTTGACACGTTATTTTATATTCGTTGAAGATGACCCCAAGAAAGGGTCGAAACGTTCGTGATTTTGTTTATTAATAAATATATTGCGCATTGTGTACGGCGCCTGGCTCCAATTGCCTTTTGTTCATTATTTATTATTTAAGTGAGCCTCTAACTTTGTATTTATTTATTGAGTTTTATGCCATTATTTTACCTACAACTTTTATTTGATCATAATTACACAGCAAATAGAACTATCTACATAACCTGTATCATCAATTATTTACCATTCTTTGCACGCGCAGCATCTTCTGGAGACAATTTGATAGAATAATTTATTCCATTTTCTTCATGAAACTGATTAATTTCAACTTTACTTGGTCCTTGGTCCATTGTTGGAATTGACATTTAGTTACGTTTCGCATTCTGAAAGCAACCCTTATACGCAATCAAGTGTTAGAGGAGAGAATAAGCGCCTTGGTAGCATTTCGTGCCTCACCTCGAAAATAATAGCGAAAATAGCGCTAGTGATGGCGTCACGCTGCCGAGTGACGTCATCATCGTATATCATAGCGCCACAAAGCGTCTCCTCGAACGGTTTTGGACGATAATTGTGCTAATAGCGTGCTCCCCGAATGCACCCAGAGAAACACACGAGTTTCTCGGTCGTGCGTTACACACGTGTTTGTGTGCACACGAAAGACGCTTGTGTGCACGGGTCTTTCGCGCGGCAAAAGTCTATAAAGTTTAAAAGCTGTAGATCTACAATGAGATGTAAATCGGTAATCATATATACCCCAAAAAAAATATTCTATTGTTTAGCGGTTCCCGCTTGATTTTAGAGGATTTTCCTCTGATACGGTCTCAAGAAGATACTCTAAAATCTAGTGGAATATCCTCTAACCATGAGACACTAAACTTAGGATTACAATCCTCTTAATGCTAGAGGAATCTCCTCTTTTTATAAATCAAATAATAATCTTATAATTTATACTTTATAGCATTTACTTCTATATGTATAGAGTGCTCAAATCCAAAAAACCAATACACCAGAATTTGTTGCTTTTTTGTTGCTCTATGATAGCGTGAAAACATTTTGGAAATATAATGTTTTTTAGAAAATACGTATATCCCAACACTGAACAGACAGCACTATATCTTAAATATCGTTATATTTCCAAAATGTTTTCACGCTATCTTAAAGCAACAAAATAGCAACAAATTCTGGTATAAACGTTTTTTTTTATTTGAGCACCCATAATATATTTTTTTGGCATGGGGTGGGGGAGGGCCAGCTTGACACAGGTTCTAGCCCCACCACATACTGAAAAACATTCATAGAGTGCTCAAATCAAAAAAACCAATACACAAGAATTTGTGCTATTTTGTTTATTTTAAGATAGCGTAAACAAATTTTCGAAATATAAGGTTCTGTAAATATACTACTATTCAATAAATACTGCATCTCCGCGCCGACCGTTATCTACGACTTCGATGGCTAAAAGTTAAGTAAAAGAATTTGTTGCTCGGCTCTTTTCAATATTAACCCTCAGGGTACGGACTATAAAAAAGTTACGTTCCGTACGGACATGGGTTAGCCTAACCCGGCGACTTTGATTGACTGTATATCGGGCTGTAATTTGTCAATTGAAACAATTTTCTTTTTTTTGGATCGGAAATTTTCTCAAAAATACAATGGCGTTGATAGATTTATTACATTATTTGTTTAAAAAAGATACATTTGAAAATTTAAACAGTTCTCAAAAAATTTTCATAAAAAAATTTTTTTTTTTTAAATTGCATAACTATGAAAAAAAAAGATCGACATTTTATAAGTCGCGTTTGAAAGCTAAAAAGTTGTTCTTTGAAATGGCTGAATTCGTTTTTTGATCCATTCCAAAAAGTATATTTTTTTTAACTATGAAAATACCCGTTTTTTGCGATAGCGATATAACGTTACTTGCTTGATTTATCGTAATAACGCAAAAAAAAATATCTTAAAGTAAAAATGGTTCTTTTGGATGTTGTTGATTAGTATAATATAAATAAATAACAAAAATTGAGTATTAAATAAAATCGTACGAAGAGTTATGCTAAGAGTAGCACAATTCTTCGAGAAATAACATGCATGCACGGATACGTTATGCTGGTATGCTACAGAGCATCATTTTGAGGTTAGAATGCACAAAAGTATATTAAAAATAGTAAATTATACATACCAGAATACTCTACTGCAGCAAATACTCGAAAAACACAATTTTTTTTTTTTTTTAAACACGGATTTTGTAACGTTCCGTACGGACTGGGTGTAGACTACCCGAGTTCAATTTTCAAAATCGTATAACTTGAGCACCAAGCGTAGACTGACGCTGCCCCTTGGCGCTCACATAGTAGCTACCTCAAAGATTCCACCCCCCCACCCCCCCCCCACCCCCCCGGTACGGACCCCCACCATTCACTTCCTTTGAAATGGCGCTACTTTCAAAATTCGCTCGGGTTACGCTAACTTATAGCGTTTTCGATTGAAGCGGATTTGATCGACCCGAGATCGATTAATGACGTCACTTTTGCATTTCGACCAATAGCATTGCTCGATTTGCTGAAGTGACGTCATTAATCGCTCTCGGGTCGATCAAATCCGCTTCAATCGAAAACGCTATTAGTCCGTACCCTGAGGGTTAAAATATTCTATGGACAGTGCCCTATCAAAATATGCAACATATGATTTTGTTGCTCGCTTCTAACTGCAAATAAATACATTGTTTATCTCCGCGTCGAACGTTATCTACGACTTCGATGGCTAGAAGTAAAAGAATTTGTTGCTCGGCTCTTTTCGGTATTAAAATATTCTATGGACAGTGCTGTATCAAAATATGCAACATATGATTTTGTTGCTCATTCCTAACTGCAAATAAATACATTGTTTATCTCCGTGTCGACCGTTATCTACGACTTCGATGGCTAAAATCGTGGCAATTTCTCTAATTCTATTATATTCTTCAGTCTTTTTTATCCCTATTTCATATATAATTGGTTAAGATTTGGTTGATCAGTTCTGGAGTTATAGAAATTTCGATAAAAATTTGGCACATACATACTACACACATACATACATACACACATACCGACATTTTTTAAAATAACGATTTTTCGAAGTTTTAGAACATTCTGAACACAATAGCAGCGGCAATTAAAAAAAAAATTTTTTACGAATTCAAAGCTTCCTCTATGAGGAAGCAAAAATGCTATGTGTTTGGACCACTGGTCGAAATTACTTGCACTTTCGAGGCAAGTTTCGAGAGCTATGCCTACTTTTCTCCTCTTGCGTCTCTGCTCGGCCGGCGAGCCCCACAAATTTATTTTCGAAAAAAATTCTCTCATTGGACATATGACTTATTGTAGAACCGGCAATAATAGTTGAGTGCTTCGATGTCGTGTCGTGTCGTCGTTGCATGAATATTTCTGCTGCGAACAGTGGAGTGGCGGTGAGGCGGAGGAGGTGCGCTTGGTACAGAGAAAGGGTGAGGCAGTCGAGAGTGAGCCACGGACGACGAGACAAGCCGCGGAGAAAGGCGAGCTGAGCGTCGATAGGGGAGCTGGGAGAATGAGCGAGAAAGAGAGACAGGCCGAGAGGGTGAGCAGGGTGAATCACGGAGGGGTGCCGCGAGTCGAAAGGACAGAGGAGTGGGTGCCGAGGGGTGTCTCTTTTGAGCCGCCTGAACTTTGCCAAGTTCGAAACCGTCCGAGGCCGATGGCGACTCCATCCCCCTCGCGTCGTCCTCTCCCTCATCGCGGCATGACTCACCCCCTCACCCTCTCTTGCCATATCTCTCTCTCGCTCTCTTTCTCTCCATCCTTCCTTTCTCGTTTGCTCGTCTCTCTTCCTTCCCACCCGTCGACCCCGCCGATGTACTCGGCGTACCCTCGAGGTCCGCCGCCGTCGCGGTATTATGGAAATTTTGAACCAATTCGAAAATCAATAGCCACCGCCGCGGGGGAAGAGCACCGAGACGGCCTGCGTCGCGGCGGGAGCGCCGCGCCTTCCAAGCTTGGCTTTTTCAGTGTCTGAGTCCTGAGAAAATGCGAGTCTTTCCATCTTCTGTCTGTTTCTACTTACAAAGGCGAGGACGGAGGACGCATCAATGCCCGCTCGGTCTCGCAGGTCTCATTTTTTGTCCGAACATTATCGTCAGACAAAATGGCGATACCCAATGAGCTCTTTCGTTTTGCATTTATCGGCAATATAAATTATCGTTGGCGAATAATATAACTTACGGTCGACGACTTGAATTATGATCGTTCTCATTTTTTTTAAATAAAATAGCGTTAGGATTTGTTCGAGACCGAGTGAGGTCTTATGTGAATATGAATAATGATGTTGCTACGATAAATGCTTGGTCTATTTAATTATGATTTGAAATGACCAACGTTCGAAGATTCGCTTAAAAGCCATTTTTGGGTCGATTTTGTTATTTTGCAAATTTTACTTGGCAAGAAAAGCAGCGAGATTATTATGCTATGCCTGCGATCTTGCATCGAGTCCGTGCGTCGAGTCGCGGTCGAGTAATTTTCGAAAAAAAATGTAGTTTTTATTAGCGATTAAAATCGCGATGGCGGCTTTTTCAACGCGACGACATCGAAATTCCGTTGTCTCGGAGCTCGGGAATCGCTTAGGTTCTCATGAGTTTCAGCCGCGCGAAGGATAAAAGGTAGGGAGAATCAGGAGAAAGAGACAGAGCGGGGAAAAGGGGGCGCCCCTGGAGATAGATGGCGGGGAGCTTTTTTAGTTTTACAAACTGGTTCAATTTTTTTCTCAAAAGCGGGTGAACACCACGGGAACCGGTTGTATCTACGCCGAGAGCCGAAACGACGGAATGAGAGGAAGAAAGAGAGATAGAACGGTAGAAGAGACAGGGGGGGGATTGTAGACTTCTCATCTTTTCATCGTGAGTTTCATGCCTGTACCGAGCATTCCGTTTCGAATCCGATTAACCCTCTCGCAATAACGAATACTTTCTTTTAGAAGAACGACAATTTTACCCGTTAAAAATAGATTGTTAAAAGTTTTAATTTTATTACGTTTTTAATTACGTAGTATTTGACGTTATAACACGAGAGTTATGAACAGCCATAAAGCTGTCATATTTTTTTAAATTCAGTTTTTAATTCATTTTTTTATTCAGTTGGGCATAATTAAAATTTTTTGTGATATTCAAACATTTGAAATTGAAATAATGTAATTAAATTTTTTATTATAAAATATAAAATATAATTTATAAACGCATAATTTTTTTACGTGCTAAATGTGACTTGATAAAAATATTAATAGAGTGCCGAATGAAATTTTGCAGAGCGACATTTGTGGCGATCATGGGTTGGCATAATCATGGTGATCGCTAATCGATGTATTATTTAAAATTTCAGTGACGTTAAATCGTAAAGTATTGCTTCCGCGGCAAAGTGTTGCATTTCGGGGCCACGAATTTCCACATCGACGAAAGTCTCATTAGCCTTGCGGAAAAGCTGAAACATTCGCGTTCGAGGAGTATTTGCGAAGCGACGTGTGCCACCGTTTAACGTAAACGTTGTAGGTAACTTTATGGAAATCTCTTGCGCGAGGGAATTTTGCGCCTTAAATTACGATAAATTATTGTCGCGATATTATAATGTGTGTTTGCCTGTCTCTCGCTCGTAATAGTATTCTGCCATTCGGCCCGATTCGGTCGCTGGTTTCGTCGAGTTTAATAATAATGAAAATGTCGCGCTTTGGTAATGAGGAAGGTATTGTTGGAAATAGTCGCGACCGCGAGATCGCGATGCACTTATTCGCATACCAATCATTTCTCTTTTTTTTACAATAACATGATAGAACGTGGGCAAAGAGTTTATAAAGAAAGAAATAATAGCACTTTAAGAAAACTAGATTTAAAATTTTGAAACTGCATTTATAGATAATATCCATAAAAGTTATAGTTCTCAGAATAACTTGAAAAGTGGTTCTTTGAAAGGATTACGCTTTTGGAATACGCTCAAAAAATGGAACGCAAAACATAGAATTTTGTATTGTATTTCATATTTTCAGTATGTCTGTCTTTTGAGCGGACGCATTCTATTTTCGCATGCTCGGCGATATCGCGATTGTTATGATAACGACGAAACTCTAAGGCGATTTGAAAAAGGCTTTTGTGCATGACACACTTAAACCCTTTCGTGAAACCTACTTAGGGGAAGCCAGCGCGAAGTGGGTTTCCATTAGCAGCTGCGTATTATTATTTAGCAGGTACCTACTCCGAAGAATCCAGAAAAGTATCTTGCCAGTGACGTGCATCACGCACCCTTGGCCCGGAGTGAGATCAGGTCGATTTAGATTTCGTCGACTTGTGAATGCGAATATTCCTACGACGTTCCATCGATCAAGGAATCCGTCACTAAAATTAAGATCGACATTTTAAAGTAGGACATCCAGTAGGTTAAATTTAATTGTCACAAATCGCAACGCGCGTCGTCATCGAGGGCAGAAAATGAATTCTAAATGATGAAAATGTATTCGTCACGTTAGATTAGCGCGCTCGATGCGCTGTAATTATCATGCTCGTTATCGGTGTAAGCACCATTGACATTGACGGCGGTAAGCGTTATCGGGGATCGCTAAATGCGGACGTGTTACGGTCGTGTTATTCCAAAATCGCTGTAATATTCCCGTGACTAAAATTACTCGAACTTATACGAATTTAGGAATCTAGGACGAGCGAAGGAGATTGGCGGGTCTCGGGTCTCGGCCTTCGCTCTTTGCCGCGGCTTCTCCCGGATTCGAGAGGATCGATTATTAATCCGTTCCGCAGAAAGATTCCGTCACAATACTGAAAAATTAATGTCCGACGAACGCGCGATTTTCGCGAATCTCTCGCGCCGTTACTGCGCGCGATCGATCGTCATCTTGCCTCGAAACCGGCAAGGTCGAATAGGGAAAAACAATTTGGTAGGTGCTTTATGTTTCATGAGGGTTCCGCTTGATCATCGGCCAGAAAAAGTAGTTCTCAACTTGCGAGATTTAACCATCTGGAATTGGAATTGATTCGATTTGTCGAGATACAGCGACTCGATTGTTAAAAATTAATTCAACATTAATTTTTTTAAACCGTCCGATTTGGCGTGGAATGCCCCATTAATAGCAAATATACTTGTTAATGGGACATACATAATTTAACACCTGATTATAAAAATGCACATTTGGATATATTCGAACTTCGAAAAAACTTCACTGAATATTGCAATATTTATAAAAGGTATTATATCGTCGACAATTGAGTGAACAAAGAATTTCTACACGTGTTCTGTAGCTTTTGTACAGCTATATTGCTTCGATATGTAATATATGTTCTTATTCTTTCCTAAGATACTGTTATAATGCGTCTTTCTAATTTACAATCAATCAATCCAGTGGCACTACAGCTCGGGGAAAGCCTTGGCCTGCATTACTGTAGTAATGCGTTCGTTACAGGTTTGTTTCATTAGGTGGGTTGTCAGCCCTACGCTAATGAGATTCTATATTAATGGGGGGGATACACATAGCAGTTGCCAGTTGCTATGTGCGGACCAACAGCTTAACGTCTCTTCCGAAAGACGGAGCCCAGTTTCTCCGCACGAGAATCCCCTCTTTATTTCTCATACGGGGGGTGCAGTTTGAAATTTAAATTTAAATAAAATCCACTCAGAAAAAAGTTAAAATAGTTGTTCTAGGAAAGGCAGTGTTTCGTATGAGAAAAAATCTTGAAGTTAGAACATGCAGTTGAGAGAACGGAGAAACGCTTGTATATAGATATCATTCTTTTAGCTTAACGTTTTCCATTTATAAACACGCGATATTTAACGTAATTGCATTTAGAAACTATACCTTGTGACCCATTTTTTAAATATTTCGTTTAACATTTAAATGAACTCTAGTAAGTTCAGGATTAAGAACACTTTTAATAATTGATTTATTCCTATTTAATTCGCCTCTTTCGAGGAATTGGGTTAGAGTGCGGAGTCATGCAATTTTTGGATAATCGACTTTAAAGCTTAAAACGTTTCTCTGCAAAATTTAGTACTTACATTCTTGAAAGCTTGTTTGACCTGCAAAAATACAGTTTATAGCGCAGATTGTTCTGTTTTTTTAATTATAATTTACTTCATATATTTTTCCTACTTTTTATCTCTTTTCACTTTTAAAATACTACTTTTCTTCTTGAACGTGTCAATTTGGACAATTTAAATGTTTCAAAAATGCAGAATGTTTTCAGCAAATTATTGTAGTTTCAGATTTATTATTTATTGTTTAACATGTTTTGCAGCGTCTTTAAGCACTTATCAATATCATTATTCATTAATAACGAACGTTTAACATTATTGAAAAATGCGCCTCGTAAAATGGAACTCTCGGTAACTAAGAGATGGATGGAAAAATAGATTTCAATAATCCAGACAGTCGCATCATTATTAATGGCGCTTCAAGATTAATGTGACTTTGATAAGACAATTGTAACGTATCGATTCTTACCGATTGTATTCCTCGAATAGAGTTCAAAGCTTGTTTTATCGACTCACATTCTTTTACTCGTTCACAAACGTAACAACGGATTTGCTGCAACATTTCAAAGTTAAGCACTTTATCTAAATTTACATAAGTATTAGAATTCTAGTTTTAAAGCAGAAACCACTCTCGTGACTGAATGAATAAATTGTGTTGTTTTTTGCATGTTTCGTAAAATTTAATTTAAAAACTTCAATTTTTTTCTAAATCTTACAATTCAGAGATTTGCAAGATTGATCGGGTAGGAACGTTATTTTCGTCTAAAAAAGACTGTGGCAATGAAGAGAATTCCTATTAAAATTTCACTTTATACTAATGACAGATTTAAAACTCCAAGAATTTCTTCATTATTCGTAATGGAAATTAAAGTTCTTCAATTATGGGAGCATTTCCTATTCTGTCCGCGCAATTTACAACTACTTGCTAATAATGACAAACTTTTTGCTAAGTAAATAATCAAAAATACGCAACATGATTCCGGTAGCCTGAGTCGCGACGGCTAGTCCGCATTATTACTTTATTCGGAAATATCCCCGGACGATTTCTTAAAACAAACATGAGAGAGCCAAAGCAAGCGTTCGTGCCCTCTCTCGCACTCTTTATCGCGCTCCAGCGTCTCTCGATCAACCCGTACGTCATCGTAAACAGAAACGTATCGTACAACTCGCGAGACTCGGTGGCGATGACCCAGAACGGAATAAATCCCGCTACGAGGCGACGACGTTCTGGATTGTTCGCGCACGCGAGAGAGAGTTTCTCCTTATCCGGAATTCTCACTTTGAAGCGTCGAGCAGTTTGCGACGCATTGTCCGCTATCGGGGTGCCAGTTTCACGAACAGTCCGCCGGGCTCGCGCGCGAATCCATCCAGTGAGTAATCAGCACTCGGGATCTGTGTCGCGTTGATGGGATGGGAGTCCGCGCGTAATGTCTACGTGCATCGCGTTAACAGGATGCGGCCACGGTCTCGACTCCAAGTGTTCGCGAATCTCCGATGTGGCACACAGCGTAACGTTCCACAATTTACCCTCTTCTTTTTTTTTTCTCGGAGCAAATTTTCTTTACCGTGCGTTCCATTCTTGAAGCGACGTTAAAACTTTGAGAACAGCAATGCGTGGTTTCTTATCAGCGCTTCGCGTCTGCCGACGAATTTACGTTCAGTGAACCTGGACTCGGCTTCTTTGCGCAATACCGTGCTCGTGGCTTCGGATACCCGGCGATCGGAGGACCGTCTCTGAAATACGAGGCCCCCGAGCGCTTAGACGTCAGTGTGTCGTGCTTCGTCATCCTCATTGTTCGCGGGGAAATTCCCGATGATGCTGGAATACGAGCTCCGTTTTTGCGAAAAATCGAGTGCGCTTCGCACGAGAGCGGAGTTCCAACGACGAGAGGGGGAGAGATTATCAATTCCCCAAGCGCATGTTTAGACGTGCCTCGACGTCGATTGGGCGAATGAACGATAAGACGTGAGTGTTGTCACCCGCGCGCAAAACTCTCGCGGTCTTTTCGAGAAAAAAATATTTTCGGGATTTATCGGAGGCGGCGCGATGTAATTTCTCGCTGGTGCCGGCTGCCGCGATTAATCGTAAGCGTCCTGCGTTAATCGCGAAGTCCGCTCTCGGTGTCGCAGTCGAGCACCGAGCGCGAAGCCGCGCTGACCGGCTGGCTTTTTTTCCAGTCTCTTTTTTCATTTCCTTCTTTTTTTTACGTAACCGGCGATTTATGACGCGCGATGTACATTGTAGCTTTGATCCCGCCTTGCATGTGCTTTTATTTACGTTTTACTGGCGTGCTACAACGCGCTACACGATAATAAAGCCGTGCGCGGTAACGAACTAATGTTACTAATTACGATAACACTAATAACTACTTAGACCGCCGGCTTTATCTACGGGATCATCGTATGAATTTATCAGTTACCACGATCTCAGATGCGACTTCAGATTTCACACAGGTATAATCTAATGACTTATCGTGTCGATGAAGGACGTAATAAATTATTCCAGTCTTCCTCTGATGATTCATTAGAGTAATTATTATAAAACTTTTAGTTTCATTAAATTAACCACGATTTGTAATTTTTAAATCAGAGAATTTATGAGGTGTTCTTCGTTACTCGCCAAAGAAAGAATCCAATACAATTCTCTCGATGGTGACAGACATTGAGTACGTTCCTGGCAGCGTGTAGTGCCATATTTGGCGAGGGGGCTGCAGGGGCGCTAGGTGGGGTGGTGGTTGGCGAAGGCCGATCCAGAGAGGGGAGGCCATCGGCCTAAGAAGGGGCTGCTAAGGGGAGGAAAAAACTGAAAAGAGGAGGGATACGTTCCGAGAGCGGTGGAAAAGGAGGTAGCGAGCGGTGACGGGGGTGGCGTGAGGGGGTGGTGGATAACGACGAGGAGGAAACGGTCAGAGGAGACACACGGCGGTTCCGCGGCATTTGTAGCAATTGTAGGTCGCTGCATTTTGTTGCTAAGCAAACCTCCTTAATCTCCGCGGTCGGCCGTACACAGTAATCCCGCCGTCGTTGTTACCGCGTCGTTAATGAGCTCATACGTCGTAAGGACGCATTTCGTATCCCTAAAGGACCCGTGACTGCGTGAGCCAAGACCCTCCCTCGAAAGCCAGAGGTGCGAATCATGAGGTTTTAAAAGCGCATTCGTGTTTTTTTTATTTTTCCTTTTTTAAGGACGACTGGTTTCTTAACTACTCTGGTAAGTTACCAGAGTGAAAAGCGAGGAATATCGAATAGAACTAGTGACATATTGTATATCATTACTTGCGACTATTTAATTGTAATCTTACAAAGAACTAAGAGAAACTTTTACTCGATAGATATTTTTATGTAGATGTTGGACCTTATTTTTCCCCAATAATAAACAACATACATGCTCTTTCATATATAGCTCTTGGAGCTTCAAATTTTTTTATGTATTTCTGATTTGTAACTTTCCGAGGTATATCTTCATTAAATATTTCTTTCGATAATAAAATGTGAAGGTATGAGAGAATAATTTGCGATGCACGTTTGCACGTGTGATATATACTAATATAATTTTCGCTCACCTTCTCCTTTGAAAAACACAAGGATCAGCCTCTGCTTGCACACCGAATTTTTCTAGTTTTTTTACAATCTTGTTCCAACATCGGGACGCCTGTTTAAGTCCATATAGGCTTTTCTTGAGTCTGCATACTCTCCCTGTTTTGTCCATGAAGGAATGCAGTTTTCACATCAAACTGCTTAATGTGCATACCTGGTTATGCTGCAAAAGAAAGAATAGTTCTTATTGAGTCATATCTGACTATTGGACTGAAAGTCTCGGTAATTATTTAGAATAACTAACACAGCTCGGATGACTTTGACCTTGACATATGTTGTCAAGGACATGATTCTGAGTAACTTTTCCTTATAACTTAATCGGCGGTCTCGTATAGTTTTTCAGATATACTTATATAAATATACAGTATTTATGCATGAAAGGGGCCTCCTCTCCGATTTGCTTTATTTTTAAATATGTGGTTGGGAGTCTTCTCGAATCATTTCATATACATATATATAAGGATCGGACTCAAATAGTTTCGGAGATACAGGCTGAAAAAAAAATAAAAATAACAAATACGAAAATAAACGTTTGTGATGATTTTTTTTATTAAAGCAGAGAATGTGCTGTACAGATATTAAGCGTCGAAGTTAACGAAACAGAAATAATTTGTTAAAGCAGAGAATAGTTGGTATATGAAAAGTACATATAAATATGTACTTTTTATATACCAACTGTTCTCTGGTTTAACAAATTATTTAACAAATACATATTTATACACCAACAAAAGTACATATTTATACACAAATAATTTGTTAAAGCAGAGAACAATTGGTATATAAAAAGTACATATTTATATGTACGATGAATAGTTGGTGTATAAATATGTACTTTTCATATACCAACTATTCTCTGCTTTAACAAATCATTTAATGCATATCGCTTGACTTTCGATGATAAATATGTCGCTGCTACATGGTGTATACATACACACACACACAGGTTTACCAAAGGTTGTCTAGGTTTACCAAAATGATAGACAATAAATCAAAATAACTACTATATTTGTCAAACTTTATTTGTTAATAACTTTTTAATAAGTAGCGACCGCCGATTAAGTTATAAGGAAAAGTTACTCAGAATCATGTCCTTGACAACATATGTCAAGGTCAAAGTCATCCGAGCTGCGTTAGTTATTCTAAATAATTACCTAAGTCTCTTTGTACTCCACGTTTCTCTTTTGAAAAAATCCTTTCGTTACCAGCCTTGCTTTGAATCTCTCTACACGGAAAAAAAAAATTACTTGTTTTAAATAAAATTTCATTGTTTGAAAGAAAAAAATTACTCAAATAGTCCCTAGCAGGAATTTACTTCTTTCATAGAAACAACTTTCTTGTTGCTAGTAAATATTTTTGGAACGAAAGAATTATCTCTTTAAATAAAAATTATATGTTATGAAAAGAAAAAAATTACATCAAAATAAGAAAATGTTATCTGCGGGGAATATTTATATTTCTTGAAACAAAGGAAATATTTCTCACCAGTAGTAATCTTATTTTTGAGGAAATGGAAAATTTTTTTGCATTGAAAATATCGATTCTTGTACGGTAATAATATTTTCTTGCAGTAACGAAATATTTACTGCGATAAGAAATTAATTTTCTTGCAACTAATAAATTGATTCTTGCACGGTTACAATAGTTTCTTGCAATAAAAATATATTTGTTGCTGTAAGAAATTAATTTTCTTGCAACAAATAAACAGATTCTTGCGCGGTTACAATATTTTCTTAAAATAAATATATTTTTACTTCGATAAGAAATTAATTTGCTTGCAACTAAGAAACAGACTCTTGCACGGTTATAATATTTTCTTGCAATAAAAATATATTTGCTACTGCAAGAAATTCATTTTCTTGCAACAAATAAACAGATTCTTGCGCGGTTACAATATTTTCTCGCAATAAATATATTTTTACTTCAATAAGAAATTAATTTACTTGCAACTAAGAAATAGATTCTGGTACACAGAAAGAGTTCTTTGGATTTAATAAATTTAAATGTCTGAAATCAATGTATTGCTTCACACAAGTTACAAGTAATTAGCTTACTTTAGTTAAACAATTATTTAATATTTATTTATTTATATATGTGGCGGTCAGTCGACAGCGCATACGCGAATGACCAGATTCATAAGCGAATTATTTACTTATACGGATGATTCCGTATGATGCAATGTAGAACTGCGAGTGATAAACGCTGTCGCCGTACGGCCTTGTATATATACTGTCTCTGGTCAGATTTTAAATTTGAGAAACTAGGCCATCTATCGGTGGAAAAGACATCACATTGTACATATTTATTATAATCAAATAATATATTATTTCAGGTAATTACATTTATTAGTTTCGATAAAATAATTTTCTACTGACAAGTAATTATGTTTTTGTTTTAATAAAACATTCTCTTCATTGACAAATTATTTGTTTTGGAGATAATTTCATTGAAACAAAAATTAATATTATTGTTGGAAGTAATTATTTCTTTCAATTTACAAAATCATAATTCAAGAAATATATTTACTTAAAACAAAAACATTTTTTTTTCCGTGAAGTAAAGCTACATTTTTTGTAACTAGAAACTCTAGAAAGACAAATTTTTAGATTCTAGAAACGTATTTTTTGCGTAAAGTAAAATTTTTACTTGAAATTATTGTTGTATAATACTGTTTACAGTATGGAGTTATTTCTTTTAAGTAAATTTGTACTTGCGGCAAGAAATAATTGTTTATACGTATGTATTAATTGATTCAAGTAATCAATGAATTATTTCTAGTATTTATGTCATAAATTCCCAAAAATTTGTTACTTATTAACGACTGTTATGTTTAAGTAAGTACATTTATTAATTTTGATAAAATAATTTTCTACTGACAAGAAATTGGGTTTTTGTTTCAATAAAATATTCTCTTCATTGACAAATTATTTGTTTTGGAGATAATATTTTATTAAATTAAAAAAGAATTTTATTGTTGGAAGTTATTATTTCTTTCAATTTAGTAATTATATTTCAAGAAAATGTATTTACTTGCAACAAGTAAATTTTTTTTTCAGTGTATAGATCCGTCTGCTTGCCGTTTAATCTTGTACACCCACTTGTTTCCGAGTACAGATGCTCCTTGCGGGCGTTCGACCAGCTTCCAGGTTCCATTTCGAATTAAGGCGTCCATTTCTTCCTGCATGGCTTTGTGCCAATCTGCTGCGTGGTTACTCGCGATTGCTTCTTGGTAGTTTGTCGGTTCATCCTCATGTGCCACTAGAACACTTTCCATTGCGCTCAGTTGGTTCAATGTATCCTTCAAGTTTTCGTATCTCGATGTGTTCCGGTGATGATGTTTCGTGCTCAAATCCATATGTCTTCTTGAAAGCCCGGAATTCCATCGTACGTAGTGGGTCGAATTGTGTTCCATTGTCGGATCGGATCATATCTGGGATTCCGTGGCGTGCGAAAATCTCCTTCAGACGAACAATGATGGTCGCTGACCGTAAATCTGGTAATTGGTACACCTCCGGGTACCGGGAATAGAAGTCTGCAACTAATAGATACCAACTGGCACCGTGTTTGAATAAATCCATGGCGATGATTTGCCACGGTCTATCCGGAAAATTAGATGGCTTCAACGGCTCAGATCGCGCGGGCCTGTTTTGTACGCACACCGCGCAGCTGTCCACTAATTGTTGAAGTTCCGCTGATAATTTCGGCCACCAAACGCTGTACCTAGCGCGAGCCCGGCATTTTTCGATGCCCTGATGAGCATTATGGATGGCTTCCAAGGTTTCCCGACGAAGTCCTGTAGGAATGTAGAACCGATCGCCGAACATGATAAATCCCCGTGCCAAGGTGAGATTGGCACGAACGTCATAGAAGGGTTTCACTGAAGCGCTGACCTGATCTTTACCCGGCCATCCATTTTGAATGTACTTTACTAGTTCCCGACACACGGGATCCTCCGCTTGCAAATCCAAAAGTCTTGAAAGTATTGTGTCGGATACTGGAGATTGCTCAAACACGAACTGGACGTGGGCAGAAATTCCCTCCTGTAGATCAAGGCTGCCCGACATCTTCAATGGAGAACGGGATAGGTAATCCGCTGCAAGAATATCTTTACCGGCAGTAAAGAAACACTCAAAGTTATAGTGCATCAACCGCATACGCATTCTCTGTAGACGAGGCGACAACTCGTCCAGATTTTTCGTCATCAGTAGTGGAACCAATGGTCGGTGATCCGTCTCCAAGTAGAAGAATTTTCCGTAAATGAAGTCGTGGAACCTCTCACATGCCCAAGTGAGAGCTAAAGTCTCTTTTTCAATCTGAGCATACCGCCGCTCGGTGTCGGTCAGAGTTCTTGACGCGTAGGCAACAGGACGTAATTCTCCTGTCTCATCTTCCTGACGAAGTACAGCCCCAAGTCCGAAGGATGAAGCATCCGCTGATACGACCGTCCGTCGATTGGGATCAAAAATTGCCAGACAGGGAGAACTGCTCAACACCTTCAAAACCGCTCTGAACGCTTTCTCACAATCTGCTGACCACACGAATTCTTCATTACTTCTCAACAGATTATAAATTGGAGTAAGGATCTCGGACAATCGCGGCACAAATTTTCCCAGGTAGTTCACCATCCCTAGGAAAGATCTAACACCCGTAACATCGCTCGGTGGGGTTAGCTCGGCGATGGCTTGTACTTTTGAAGGATCTGGGCAGATACCATCCGCCGAAATGCGATGTCCAAGAAACGTCGTCTCCTGTACACAGAATTGACATTTATTTGCATTCAAGGTAACGTTGTTTTCTTCCAAACGATGCAATACAGCGCGAAGCCTGGCGTCGTGCTCTTGTATGGTTTCTCCCCACACTATTATATCGTCCATGAGGTTAGCGACTCCCTCTAGACCCTCTAGAACCTGTGAAACTCGTTTTTGAAAGAACTCCGGAGCGGATGAAATTCCGAAGGGAAGTCTGCGGAAACAGAATCTCCCGTATGGGGTAATAAACGTAGTTAGCCTCCTGGAATCCTCACTTAATGGCACCTGCCAAAACCCCGACACACAGTCGAGTTTCGTTATGTACTTGGCCCCTTTCAGCTGGCCCAACGTATATTCCACGACAGGCATCGGATGATGTTCACGTTCTACCGCCTGATTCAGTTTGGTTAAGTCCACGCAAAAACGAATGTCATCTGTATTTTGTTTTTTTACTAAAACAATACCGCTGCACCAGTCCGTTGGTTCTTCCACTTTCTCGATGACCCCCATCTGCAACATCTCTTCAAGCTTTGCTTTTAACTTTACCATTAATGCTAATGGCACCCGACGCGGTTGAGATAAACAGAATGGTTTCACGTCTTTACGAAGTTTAATACTGTACGACGTTTTCAAAAGACCCAAGCGATTAAACAAACCGGGGAACTCTGTAAAGGGTCTCACCGTGCTCTGAGCAGAAACTTGTGAGCACCGCATCACAAGGTTTAGTCCGACACATTCACCTCGACCTAGCAAATTTTGCCGTAGTCCTTTTACGACGAACACGTTGGCATTTAGCGCCCGATCTCCATAACTAAGCCTGGTAGTGAACATGCCGATACACTTCAGCGAATCGCGAGAGGCACTTTCTAAGTTACGATCCGCGGGGTATAATTTACCAAAAGTTTGTTTATTTTCTTTGTACGCACTGTCCGTAATTAGAGTCACATCGGCACCGGGGTCCAGTTGAAAACAAATCGTAACGTCGTCTACCGTCACTTTAGCCCGCCACGGCTCGTCCGACGGAGCCTGTGATTGGCTCACCGTCGCCACAAAGAACGGGTCCGCACGAGAGTCATCTTCCACCTGACGCACGGCAGTCTTGGGTTTAATCTTCTCAGACCTGCCCTCAGCCGTCCCGGACTTGCACGCTTTCGCCCAATGGCCTTCTTTAGCACATTTATTGCACTTCGAATTACGCGCGGGGCATTCTTCTTTTGTATGCTTCTTCTCACTTCCGCAGCCGTAGCACTTCCATGGCGTGGAATAATTCTTTCCTTTACGAGCTTTGGTCTTATTTTGCACGCGGTTTACCACCGTTCCGGTTCCCGCCACTTCCGAACGTAACAATTGATTCTGTCTTTGTACTGTCTCATAGCTCCTAGCTACTTCCACGGCTCTTTTGTAATCCAGACCATCGAGAAGCTGCAACCTCTCAGAGAGGCGTCGGTCGGCCACGCCCACGACGATCCGGTCGCGAATTAATTGTTCACGGAAATTCTCGTACTCGCACGAATCTGCTAACTTGCACAAGTCTGTAATAAAATCTTCCATGCTCTCCCCCGGGGATTGCACGCGCATATTGAACCTCGCACGTTCATAAATAATGTTCTTCCTTCCGTTAAAGAAGCCGTCGAACTTCTCTTTTACTTTCACAATGTCTTTCGCGTCGGTTTCACTTAAATTGAACGAAGTGAAGATGGTTTCCGCTCTCGGTCCCATCGCGTACAATAACGAATTTACCTGTTGCTCGGAACTTGTCACTCCCGCCACTATGCAATAGCGGTTAAACCGAGATTTGTATGTATCCCAGTTTTGAGGCTTGTTAAAGTCAAACGGTTCTGGGAGGGTCACTCCCGGTTGCACAATCACCGCCGTCGTGTCGGACATCTTGTCTTCACGCACGAACGATGTTTACTCACGCGAACAATCGCGAATAACTAAGAGCCTCTATTCTTCGTTACACTCTTCCTCGACGTGCAATTTCACACTTTGGCGTAAGTCCGACGCTGCCACCATGTATTATTCGCGGGACTGGGAAAGGAAGGACAGAGATCGTACTCGCGAATAACGGGAAACGTGCTCTTTATTCTACATCCGAGTCAACACTCATCGTGTCGCTTCCCGAGGCGACGTGGCGAGAACTAAACTACTCGCCCCTGACTCCGACAGATGTCGCTCTCTACACGCCCGTCGGCGACTGTCCCATAGGCGCGGTCTGCGCGGCTGACTCGAACGACACCATTATACAACAGTCTTTGTCCCTTGAACATTTTCAACATTCTGAAATTCATCTTCAGTGTCATCTGAAAGTTCCACAATCTCTTCACGTTCGATTGATTTCTGGATTTGATTCTCTCCTTCTTCTTCACTAGAAGCTTCTTGTTCTCTTTAGTAGTCAGGGCAGTTGTAGTCTGTGACACACTCATTTTTTTTTTAATAACACAACGTTTGTAGTTCCGAGAACTCTTTAGAAAATTGTTAAATACGTTCAGAACTGCACGAAAAATATTTTACAATGACTAGAACTCATCTTGAAATTTCTTCCCAGTCAGCACGTGGCTCGCTCCTGATAACTTAACCTCACACGAAGCACACCTATTTCTCAGTTCACTTTACTCTCTCACAGACGAGAACTGTCCTGGCTCACGCAACCTGGGCCCATAACCTTTGTAGAATAATTTGCGATGCACGTGTGGTACATACTATAATACAAACTACACTGCACATTTAATTAAGGATGTCACTGTCAAATATAATTTTTGTGTTATAATACAAAAAATGTTTAGATTTAATTCTATCAGATATATTCGATAGTCATTATTAGAGAAAGAGAGAGAGAGAGAACGCGAGCGGGGAATGCGAGCGGGGAACGCGAGCGTGACCGCGAGAAAGAGCAATACGTACGATAGATATAACCTCGCCATCCTCGCTCAGGGTGTATCCCAGGAACCAGCCATCCACAAGGCGCGAACTCTGTCACTCTAGCACTCATGTACTCCGTTCGGAGTGTTCGGACTTCGGACGCGACGACGCGGACGGAATATTTCTCGACGACGCGGACGTCTGAAGCGTCCCATTATATGTACGAGTTTGACTCGCGAGTCCGGCTCGGCGAGCTTGATTCGCGAGTCAAACTCGTACATGTAATGAGACTTGAACGTTTTTCACTACACACACACTCCCGAATAGTCTCGAAATTTAGCTCGTCGGACGCCGAACCCGGCCCGTGACATCCCACCCACGAACGAGTAGAAACCGAGCCGAACCGGACTCGCGACGTGTATCGGCCACTTTACGGTTATGTTTACTCCTGTCACCTCACATGTGATCGATCGATCGAACTAACGCATCTCTACGCGTAGAGACTAGAGCGCCGCATAACGGCAAGGGTATGAACGCCACAAGAAAATTAGAGTCGTGCGCCGTGGCGAACACAGCAAACGGAGAATGGACGTATCTTAAATGAAAATTTTCAGGATCGGAATTTGCATCGTAATGCATCGTAATATCTCCGCTCGTAGGGCACGTAGCGGAAATATAAAAACACTTTTATTATATAAATTTGGTCCAAGCTTTACGATAAGCCTAGTTAGAACTTGATCCGTTCACTGGTTATCGAGATCTAAAAATCTCGGGTACTCGCAACTCGTCGCGTCGCGTATATAGAGCCACGGCTGTCTCGCTCCGCGCGTACTTGGCGCGAGACACTACCGTGTCTCTTGATACTAATTTATTGACAATGGGTGCTTTCCAATTGTTTAACACATCCTAACACAAACATACACAGGAAGGCACAAAGTGTAGCGATGTGCACGACTCAATTGGAACAAAATGTGTACTAATGTGTATGCTGTGCACGGTTTTAAGTAGGGTTATTCATTATTGTGATACAAGATAATTTGAATTACTTATTACTTCAATGATACTCTTGATATTTTCGTTAATTTGTAGTTTTTTCGCCTTTTTGAATAAAAAAAAGAAAAAGAAATGCGCGGCCACTCATTTATAGCCGCCGTGGCTAGTAACTATTTCATTGTCACTAGAGAACACAAGCTTACACAGCCGACTAGTAGCTCTCGGGCGAGTACGGATGTGTAGCGTTGTGTCGACGATTACGGCAATTGGAACACAACTTGTGTCGCCGTGTGCACGAAAGTGTCTAGGGATATTGCAATTGGAAAGCACCCAATATCGACAAGGACTTTACAAGCTCCGGCGTCTTAGACGGTCCGCAGAGGAAGAGAGCGATTTTACATGTTAAGGGGATCCTAAAGCGAAGGCCGAACTCCGACGATGTCGCTGTTTTACCGACAAAATTACCGATAAACTGACAAATTTTCGCACAGCTCCAGCTTTTTAGAATAGATACACCGCCAAGGTTAGAGTTGACAAGTCGTGAAAACATCAGCTTTATACACAAATTTGGTAGCTTTCATGCACAATGCAACAACAGAGCCACGTCCGTTGGAGTGTCTACTTTAATTCTGCAAAAGGAATTATAATTCTATACAGCCAATATTCTATACAGCGCGCTGGACCAATGAGCATCCAGCATAAAGTCACCATATTAATTTACCATATTAATTTACCAGCATAAAGTCACCATATTAATTACATAAGATGCTCATTGGTCCAGCGGTCTTATGCTATGCTCATGGTATAAAGAAAAGAGGTATGCTCTTGCGCATCATTCTATCAGCCAATCAGCGATCTGGAACAGGTAGCCTTCATATTGCTTTCTCAGCCAATGAGAATAGACCGCGTTTTTAAAAGATCGGTAAATTTCAAAACAAGTTTGAGATTGTGGCTGTGTTCCAAAATTGACCGCCAGTGCTAAAAATTTATAGTGCACGTAACGTAAATTATAGATTTTCAGCGCTGGCAATAATTTTGGAGCATAGTTTTATGCTTAACAATTTTCTATGCATAAACAAGCATAAAATATTAAACTACAATAAAATTGAAAACTATATTTCTAATTGAAAATATTAATAAAAAAAATGAAACAATGATAGTAAGCAAATAAATTATTAAAAATTATATACATAGTATTAAAATATAAAAATATTATAATTTAAATAAAGAATATGTATTTTTGAATTTTTTAAAACGAAACAAAAAATAAATTAAGTAGTAAGAATATATTAAAATTCTTTTTGTAATAGTACAGATAGGTAAATAAAAAGAAGGTATAATGATCTCAAATATGTAAATAATTTATTTTTAAAAACTATTAAAAAAATTTTGTTATTTTTTTGGTTCGATGCTTATTAGTAACGTCAGATTTTAGTTTTTTATTTATCTCTCTTAATCTAATATAAGTCCTTGTTCTAACAAGACATTCTATAACTTCTTTGGGAATATGAAACTTGTTTTTAATTTTTTCTTGAACAAGTTTTGTGACGCTCTTAAAAATCCAGTCTTTTTTTGACAAGAAAGATCCATGAAATTCTTGAAAGAAACTTATTTTCTTTTCTTTTACATTTTCGTATCTATTTTTGCACCCCTTAATACTGCATACAGGCATATTTATATCTTTTGTAATATGGTCTGTAGTTATGATCGTTACGATTCCGTTCTGTTTATGGACTGTCAAAATCCAATATGTCGGCGACTTGTTCCGCCGCCATGTCTGCGCAGAACGGATCGAATTTTGGTCTGCCTAAAGAGCATACCTCTTTTCTTTATACCATGGCTATGCTTATGCTACGCTATGCATTTTGTGTATTATAGCCTTAAATGGCGTCCGCTCCCTAAAACATGTTGAGTAGCCGTAAAGGTCTATCCAGACAAACTTGCATAAACGCATAAACATATGAATAAGGAAATGGATTGATTCGGCACTTGTATATGGACTTAACCAACTTATGCACATGTATATGGTCTAATCAATTTTCTTATGCTCATGTTTATGCGTTATGAAAATTTGTGTGGTTATACCCATAAGTCTATAATACACAAAATGCATAGCGTAGCATAAGCATAGCATAAGACCGTTGGACCAATGAGCATCCAGCATAAAGTCGCCATATTAATTTACATATAAGATGCTCATTGGTCCAGCGGTCTTATGCTATGCTTATGCGACGTTATGCATTTTGTGTGTGATGGCCTTTAAATTTTGCGTTTCTCTTATAATATAGGGCTCTAGGCGGAAATAGCTAGCGCCAAAACCATTGAACATATAACTCATAATAGACGCATAGCGTCACTACCCCGACAGCACACGATATCCTATGGACGTCCATTGGAGTCCATTTGCAGTCCAGAAACTTCAAATGGACTCCAATGGACGTCCATAGGATATCGTGTGCTGTCGGGGTAGTTACTAGATATTCGAATTATTCCTAAAGCTCACATAGAATAATCAGTACCCAATTTTGCTCCAAATTTATTATATCGTTTTCATCAACTAAACTTAATCTCACTCTCTCTCTCTCTCTCATGTTCCACGTAGATGATACTTTTGCGGTCACGCGAATTCGAAAGTTGTCGAGACGAGTGATCTAAAATCTCGCGATCTCGTCGTCTCTTTTTGCAAAAACATTGAGCTTTCGGAGGAAAACAAGATTTTATTTGTGTCGCTGCCAGAGTACCATTTAGCGCCTCTCGGAAGTGGTGGTGTGAAGTTCCTCGAATGGGTTACACCAAAAGTTGACTACTGCGGTTGAGCTCACCGTGTCAGTGATGATATTACAGTGTTGTCCGCGAGAACGCGCGACGAGATCGCGTTGTCGAGACATGACTGACAATGAGATAAAGAAACGCGTCGGTATGTCAATTAATTAATATCCAAACGAAATATGTATGTATAACGTGCGGATCGTCATATTTCGCGTGGAAAAAAAGAAGAGATGCAAAATCTCTGCTGATAATAATGGTGGCGCATCGATGGTATAAACGTTTTTTTGAGTTATTAGAGCTAATGGATGCGTCTCGCGTCGAGTCGTTGCTGCTGCGACGGAATTGTGTGTAGATGTTTACCGGTATGTTGAACATAATCCTTGTAACGGCACTGCGCTAATCTTCAATCGGAGGTATACCTTTTACGTGCCTTTATTAATAAAACAGCTACGGTGAGGAACTCGCATACACACTCAACTCGCGGAGAAATTGAAACGTTGATTGAATGATGGTATTCGGCAGAGAATATATCCGGCATAACAAGATAAAAGAAAATTACTAATTAATCCTTTCCAAGCAGTTCATACAAACCTGAACCCGTATAAGACATCTCTTAAAAAATATCGGCGTCTGTTATTTTGTATTTTGAATGTATTGTTAAATCTCTTCTCTTATCTTCCCCTTCGATTTCACACTTAAAAAACCTACCCCCAGACCGCTTTAAATATTCCTGCTACGGCGAAATTTATTTGTCCCATTTCTCCTTTGGCACAGAGCAACTTCTAAGTGCTTCACACGAAATACAAGATAAGTAAATATTAAATCTTTAGGAGAATATTTCCTGTCAAATATTAATTTTTCATAAACAGGTAAAAAAATCGTCAGTACTTGCGCTTTAGGTGGCATATAATGTATTAAGAGGTTTTATGATCCGTACAGAAGGATTTAGTCTCCTTAGGAATCTTTTTGCGCTAAGCCATCTACATGCCTTATCTAATAGAGTACAACTTCGATATAGTGTAATATTATTGTATAATGAATTTCCAGTAGCGGAAATTATTTTTCAAGCACTTAAGTGATTAAGGAGTGGGGAGTCAAGTTTCCACCAAGGACTTTGCCTGCGGGCGCTATCAGAAGTGACAGCGAGATTACATAAATTGCTAGCTTTTGCTTGAAAAACAAACTCCTTTTGAAAGATGCTACGTATCTCAGAAGGCACGGCTCTTTGTTACTGCGTCTAAAGAAAATAACGTTTTAAACGCCCATTTATTTGCGACTCGGTAATTTGATAACTCGAATGCCTCGTGCCTGCAGATAAACTCCCGAAAACCACCCACGCCCTATTTACATATTCTTCGGTGAAAATATTTTACATGACCTCAAAATGAATATTCTTAAATGGATTTTTACCGACAAAAATTTTAAGCCATCTAATATCTGAAAAATTTTTTATTCAAAATTCTAAACAATTAGCAATATTTAGTATAGGTATATAAAATTATTAATATTAACATGCTTCGATCTTTATATATATGTATATAAGGATTATGACCTAGAGAGTAATATTGAAAAGGAATAATTTAAATAATTTAACATATTAATTTTTACATAGTATTTTTATTAATTGGACGATAAGAAAGATCTTTGTATATTTAAGTGAATGTTTGGGCGGGAGAGAGGCGAAGCTCCTCTCATTTTATGCTCTCATCTTTTTCATCAGTAGAAATCTATTTAAAGATATTTATTTTGAAATTAATTACATTTTCAGTGAAGATTACGTAAATGGGTGGATTTCGGAAGTTCATTCGCTGATGATTCGGATTACAGAAATTCGTGCGATGCCGCGGAGCATTCCACATCCTCGGGAACTTCGGAGGACCTGATGTACGCTAATTAATCGTCAAAGGAATCCATTCCCGTCGAGATGCAGCGGCGACTGCAACAACGTGTGCCACGTGCGTATTCGAGCGTCAGTACACGCCCCCTTATGCGCGCGATAGATGAAGAGAGAATGAACGAAATTGACAGAGAGAGGGAGAGAGAGAGAGAGAGACGGATAGAGAAAGAGAGAGCGATCAGCTGTAGAGAGTGACGGAGAGAGAAAGAGAGCGGCCCCTCCACGCTGCGTATGCACCGAAGTTTATCTGTTCGCGATAAAGCCACTATCGCCGTTTTCGTTGCTCACTGCGTCGCCGTTCGGCGAAGAATAAAAAAGAAAAGGAGAAAGGATGCCAACACCGCTTCACGGTAATATAGCGGCACAATGGGCAGCGTACAGCAAGTGGCCAACTACGATACTTTGCTCACCGAGCTTGCACTTTAATCTCGAGAGTATCGTCCATCTCTCCGACATCGTGCTCGCGTTACGACACGCGCACAATATTGTACGGATAAACAAGTCTTCCTTTTTTCTTTACCTTTTTTTTTATTTTTCGCGTCACCGAGACGCAAGGAGCGAAATAATATATGTTTCGTCAATTATGCTCAGATGATTTTGCTCGTGTTTTTTTCCCCTCTCTCTTTCTCGATCCATCGGTCTATCTCCATCGGCGATGATAAATCGCAACACGCGTCTTGCCCGCTCGCGTGTTGTCTCTGTCGTTGTTTTCGCGGAAACGCCGCAACACCGACAAGAGAAAAACGCCTGTCATTTCATGGGAACGCGGTGACATTGTGGCATTTATCGACGTTGCGAGCAGTCGCCGGCGTTTGAGAATACAAAACGCATTAAGTGCGCTTTATTGCGATGCAAATGCAAATCGAGTTTGATATTTCTAACATTCTTTTTTTTTTTGCTAATATCTGGGACGCTTGCTAGCATTACTAGAGCAGATGTCGCGCTTAACGCTCGATGTTGAATATTTATGAGATATACGGAATCAAATAGCTCGTTTTATTACAATTCGAATGCAAATAACGAACAAACAATATATATTCCAATAATTTTTTTCTATAAAATCCTCCAGGACACTCGTAATGATGTCAGCACAGATATCTTATATTAGTGTTCATTATATGTTAATCAGTTACGTAAACCTTGCCAGATTCGTTTTATTACAGTCTGAGTGCAGACTGGGCGATATCTTTAACATATTTTTATTAATTCTGAATAAATAGCTTATGTTAGCGTAGCTTAAAAAAAGTCTAAAAGAATTTCATGAATTCGTCTTATTATACGAGCTAAATGCAAATCATGCTATATTTCTGCGTTAGTTTTTCATTAACTTGTCACGGCAATGACAGATATCTCAATTTGTTGCCCAATATGACCTAGATATTAAAATAAAACTAATAAGAACTAATAAGAAATGTTTGTAATAGACACAAAACTTGATAAAGTCGATCCGACTGGTTTTATTATAATTTGACTGGTATCGTGTTATATTCAGAACACTCGCAAACCGGAATTCAAGTAAAAGTTAATCTTGAAGCACGCACATTTTGTTAACATGGTAAACGGGGAAATTATATAGTTTATCTTACACTTCTTCTTTATTCTTCTTTATTATGTATCAACACCGATAGGTATGCGCAATTTTCATATTTACCTCGCTTATTTACTTTTAATATCAGCAACAAGGATAGCTAAAATTATATATCCTTGAAGAACGCGCAGATTCTTTTGCCCTTCCCCTTATCGGCAAGTAAAAATAAAATTTAAAATAACCCTTCTCAATTTGCGCTGCCGCGTGTTCTCCAACGAATATGCGAAATCCGCGAGGGCGCTTCCGCGATTCGAAAGTGTTTCGTTATCCGGAACTTAATCTTATCGTCGGTTTTCGTGGGATATCACACGAGATACAAATCCACGCGATGAACCGCGCCGGCGTGGCGGTTCACACGATGCGCAGCGCACCTCCGCCGATGGGATGCATCATGCATCCCGTGTTTCTTGCGAAAACAACGCGGCGACCGCGGAACCGTTATGCCGAAGCATCGTTATTCCTATATGCAGGAACCTCGTACGAACATCATCGGGGAAAGAATCGTGTGGCCGGATAACTACATCTTCTTAACGGTAGGCTCGCTCTCGTTCGTTAGCCAGAAGACGAGCGTACGGCGAAACGCTTAACGGATCCTCGAAAAAGAGCCGAGCTTCGAAATGCGCGCATTCTACGGCGCGATTCCTACTCGCGACTGTCGGTGCAACTGTTACCTCGGTGCATTCCCGTTATTATGTCGTGTTATCGGAATCGCGGTGTCGAGCGACGATCGTGACGGAAGGCATTCCTTCGCGAAAGAATTCTGCATAACTAATACCCCGCCAACACGGTATTAACATTAATTAAGATAACGGTAATTAATGAGAAGGTTAAAGATCACTTGCGCTAACGAGCAATAAGACTGATTTATTCGTATATCGATTCCAGATAAGTGTCAGTCTAGTGTCTAGATAATAGCAACGGTGATGTAAACTCGACAGCATGATATTTCGCGACGAAAGATTAGAATGTATTAATGGCTATCATAAAATCGTTAAGAAATGATGATAACGCTGCTGACGGATGATACTGAAGTTTTATTCTCGATTAACTGTATTTTAATTGTGTGGCGGTATCTTTCAAATGATAAATCCACGAAGGTAACATATGTCGTTTGTGCTTCATCTTTACAATCGTGAGGCAACGAAACTCCAATAAAATTGTAATAAAAATCATTTTAGTAAAGCCTCATGTTTATTTATGTCCGAGAACGATATATATTTCAAGACAAAACAGAGATATTTATTTTGCAATGTAGTCTCGTCGAGAAATTTAATAAAATAAAAAATTCAATCTTTGTGTCGATGAGTCTCGGGATGAAGTCAATTTCGGTATAAAGAAACCGTGTAATACGCAATCGATGCGGCGTTCCGCGTAAGAACTATGATAACCAGATTCCCATGCTCTTCGGCTATTTTTGCGATCGCGCGCTGCCGGCGTATGCAGATTGCAGATGCGTCTATTACGCGAATTATAACAGTACCCTGCGAAAGGTGGGGACCGTTCATCGGCGATGTTAATGCACCACAAGGCGTAACAGACCTCCCCAACGCGATTGAAGGATCCGGTCGCCGGTCGATCGTGTAAAGAAACGACGGGCGATTAAAAGCGGGATGTTCTGTGACGAGGTCTGCGTTTGCAGGGAAGTTAAAGAGGGTGGGCGTCAGCTTGTGGATGACGCCACGTGTTCCAAGGTCAGTCATTTGCAAGTTGCTATTCTCAAAATAGCATCAGCTATATCAACTGACGCTAATAGGCGACTGTCGATTAATATTAGTACAGCACCGACAATATTGATCAATACGTGTACCTACATACGCGTGACGGTAATTGTTAGGTTAACCTTTTCAATAATTATTAATGTAAATATATACTCGTATTGATTATATTTACTAATTATAAATATAAAACGATATGCTTTTAAAGCACTCGAAACCAATCAAAAGCTATTGTCGATTTTTTGTCGAATCGAATTCCATTATAAGAAAGATGCAGTTGTGTATGGCATTAACGTTAATTATGGATTTAAGCAAATTTTGTTAAAAGCTACGTAGAAGTAGTGGGGAATGATCGATTGCTATAGTCTAATTATTATTGAGTAGGTACGTTAACAGCTAAAACGAAAGCAATCATTCACCACTCGGAGCAATGGAAACGTAGAAATCGCGAAGTGACAAAACGTCGATGAATCACAATTCTAATTTCGAGCGTGCTGTAATTTACGAAGAAGCTATAATAAGACTATAGCGCGGACGCTGTCATCACATACTAATTGTAAGATTGATTGTATCCCACCAAAGATGAAGGGAAAATGAAAGAGAAGTTAGGGAGATGCACCGAACGGAGGATGCTGTTGGTATTGAGAAGGAGCAAAGCATTTTCTCGGCGAAAAGTGCTATAATGCGATCCGTAAATACAATAGAAAGCACCGGGGAATCTAGGATACTGGACGAGGGTCCCGTTCGCGGCGGTGTTCCTCGCATTTGCGCCGAAGCCTGAATACCTACGAGCGCTCAGTATCCCTCTTTCTATTCTCTCTTTCGCCCGCATTCCCCCGCCGCGCCGCGCATTCCCTGAATTATGAAAAAAATCTCCGACATCCGGATCTTCAAGCAGAAAACCATTAAAATGGTGAGATGTGTGTGATCGATTCAGCTGTTGTATATATGTATACGTCGATGACGTCAGAGGAAATCTATCGAAATCTCAACATAAGAGATACTGTGCTCCTATAAATTTATATACCATTCTGAGAAAAGTATCTGAAGAGCGATGTAGAGGAACATCACCTAAATATTATAATTAATTAAATACAATTAGCGGGATAGTCAAACCTCCATCCTGTTCGTGCAGTGTACATATTCTGATAAATAGAGATCTGTAAAATAAAGATGTTAGGAATGCAAGTGAATTAATATTTTGTAAATTGTACGTGCATTAAAAGACGGATCATACGTAGTTTACGTTGATATCTCAGAAATTTAAGAGAGCCTCGGAAAATTATTATATTACTAAATTGATACAATAAATGCAACATGACATTCTTAATATTCTTATTTGATCTCTTCTTAGATTAGAAGAATCAAGAAAAGTAATCACTATAATTCATATTACATTAATTCATATCTTTATAACAAGATAATATCACTGTATGATGATGTGAAGCTAGTTTCCTACATGGTGTTCACATTTCCAATGATTATTTATTCGCGTTTCTATTATTATTATTATTATCAGGTGAAAGTATACGAGAGATTATACGCCACCGGGCATCGTTCGACTGGTTCGTAACGTTTTCCGTTCCCATGTGAGGACAATTTACAAAAGAGCTATCTGAAAATCGAAGTCGCGTCTTAATTCCAAGCGATGCGTCACGAGACACATGCACTCTCCCTCCACAGCAATTACGCATTTACGATGCCTACGCGCGTAGTTGGGCTCTCTTTAAAGTCCCTTTCCCCCTTTTACGAGCGCGCATTCGCATTCCCGTTTCCTCGATGCCCGGGACGAACGCCGCGGTCGCGGCTCTAATCGACGAATTATCGCGACGAGCTCGTACCTCAATAATGCAACGCGTCGCCCGGCGTCGTTCGTTACTCGGCACGAATTAACATTCTGACAATCCTCCGTCAGCGTGTTGATCGACGTCGCCGCTGTTTTCCCCGGCAGGCGGGGATTACTGGCGAAATGTAAAATGTAAAGTGCGCATTTTTCTCGCTGCAAAATTAATTTTCGGAGTACACTTCGATTAGTTCTTTTTCTCCCTTCTTCTCCGTCTCCTTCTTCATTTTTTCGGAACACGCGCGTTTCAAAACGCTGTAGAAAATTACGCGAATGACAAGCTAAATGTGAAATGACTACATTTCTTTTTTTTTTCATGCGAATATTGAGAAGAAACAAATTTTGCGTTGATTTTCTCCCGATTGTTTCTTTCTTCTCGTTTCTACGAGACAGAGGGAAAAAAACATATTCTTTGCAGGTAATTTTTTTGTTATTTTAAACATTGGATTACGAAATTACATTTCTCTACATAGGTCCGAATTAATAGACGTCTCTCAGTTGTCAAGATCAGAGTCCGTCTTTGTCTCGCCTATACCGTTTTACCATACGCGAGACAAAGACAGACTGATCTTGACAACTGAGAGACGTCTATTAATTCGGATCATAATTAATTCTTAAAGCCTTTTTTACTGGCTGAGCGCATCTTTGTTAATTAAAGTATTTTTCTCTTCAGTCTTTTTTTTACAAACATACGTGTTTTTAAGTATTACAAACTGTTAAGATGACGAGGGCTTCAATGCGGCGTACGTTGGGCAATGGAACGGAATATGGCAAGGTGAATGCTTTTAAAAATTCACTCCGGTAACGAAGTGCCAAGGATAAACGTGGTTACGCGAAATACCGGATTTGCGGAATCAAGTTCTGAGTGTAATCGGCCTTAATCGGTTTTCGTTATCGGTTACACTGATCGTAAATGTTTCAGGCGACGAAATTACAGTGATAACGATTACGACGACGATAGACGGCTGTCGATATTACGCCCGGTATTCGCGCGCACCAACTCGCTCCCGATATTTATGTTAATCGATACAGCGAGAAATGGACTTAAGTGTCGTTCATGTCGAGGGTTAGTTACATCGCAACGTCGCAGCGCGGAATTGTATTGTATTGCATCTGTATTTTACCGATACCGTCTGTATCGGATATTAACTGTCTCTGTATATGCGAATATTGTTTTTCAAAATTTTTATATTAAATATTTTTCATTCTTCTTAACAATTAAATTAGATATTAGTTAAAATTTTATTCCGTCGTTCTCCACAAGAGAAAATTCACAAATGAAATGTTTTGGTTCGGTAAATATAGTTATCAAAGAAATATTCAGGTTATCACAGAACTTTCCTTTATAATCAAGGGTCCTGATTAATTGATTACTTCGACGCGACGCGACTGTATTACTAAAGTTTTAAGCTTCAATAAAGTCTCGCAGAGTTCCAGATAAAACAATTTCTATATTTATAACACACAGGAATGGTACAATAAATAATATTTAATGAGACGGAGATCCGAGATTTAAAAGAAAAACACATTCTCTGGTGTTTTTTGGAATATATATGTATATATATATATCTTGTTTAAATATCTTAGCATTGAAGATTTCACTTCATTATTTACACAGCGAGTTTATAAATCTGTAATACGTAATGTGTATGTACATACAGAAGCAATCACATATTGTATCGATTTTTATATGAACAATACTTAAAAAGAAATTGACAATCTTCAAACTTCTTATCTTTCTTATTTTTCTCTCGAAGCTACAAGCGGATTACTATTGAAACTGCACCACAATATGGGCGTTTACCTCCCACCAAATGTGATCGGCTTCATTGTTCCTTTCTTCTCTGAAACCTTTTTTTATGTTACCTTGACTAAATTACGACCGTGCGTGTTGACCTTGAGATCTGATCAAAAATCGTCCTCGATATCTTTGACCTGAAAAAGAGAGCCGTGAATCATCAACGAAAATCGAAAGATCCGCTTCATATCGGCGCAAATCTTAGCATTTTGAAGATAAAGAAGCTTCTCAGATCACTAAAGGCCACCACAGAAAAGCAATCGGTTTTTTTTTAATGAATAGCTCGAACCATTCGAGCTTGAATCGTTTCTACTTCGAACCGGTCGACCGCGCAATTCCTACGAATCTGCGCCCGACTCCCAGTTTTGACGCATCGACGCGAATAAAGGATTTATTTTCGTCCTTCCCGTGAAAGTTTGCCGCGCCGAACCGAGGAAAAAGGAGCTATCGAAAATTCTCTTAGAAAACGCGGCAGTGAAAGCTCCTTGGCGCGTTATTTGCCAAGGTTTCTCGCCGCCGGGTAGTTTCTCCGGTTCGTATTATTATAGCAAATGTGGATCCCCCCATGCAAAAAAGTGGAGTGGAGAGAACACAGCGCGTGCGGCGTATATAGCGCGATCGACAAGTTGCCGCGCGAATAGAAATCGATTTAACTGTAATTGCCGGGCGTCGTTATCCGGCGCGGTGCGCCGTTATCCTCGTAATCGACGTACCTACATACGTTGACACGGCAGAAAGGATTCATCCGGTTTATCTCGCCCCGATAAAATCGCCTAAATCCCTTACACCCTCTTTCCCGAATTTAGAAACCCATACGCTTAATCCGGTTTATTAAACCCGAACTAATCTAAGAGCTTATGTCGTGTCAACATGAAATTTTTAGAATATTTTATATTAGATAAAATCCTTAAGGACTCTCGAAATTTCAAAATCAATTAATTAAATTGGCAATGAGAGTCAAACGCGGTAATTAGTGCGTGTTTAATCAAAATGATTTATTTCGGGATACAAAATCCAATATTCCGTACGTTTCGGCACTAACATCGGGCCATCCTCAGCAGATATACAAATTATTACATTCTCGAATTCTCCATCATACCCAGTGTGGCCCGATGTTAGTGCCGAAACGTACGGAATATTGGATTTTGTATCCCGAAATAAATCATTTTGATTAAACACGCACTAATTACCGCGTTTGACTCTCATTGCCAATTTAATTAATTGATTTTATATTAGTTTTGTTTATTAGACTCAAAGTACACCAATAAAATTGGTATGATTCAAAACTATTTTAAAACTATTTTATTACAAAGACGGAGTAATTGGGAAAATAACACTATGTTTATAGTACTTAGGGTTTGTCGTATACGCCTTATAATAACGTCAGACTCACCAGCAAAAGAATTATTTATTGCCCATACAGCACAAAATATTTTTTAGAATAGTTTACAAATATATTTTTAGAATATTTCTATGTCCGCCGGATCATGTCAAAAAAATATTTTTAAAAATGTTTTTAAAAGATTGCATACAAATATATTCAATAATATTTGTAAAATCTTTTAGATGCTTCGAAAAATAAAATAGGTTTAAAATTTAAACATATTTTATTTTTCGAAGTAATATTTCTAAAAGATTTTACAAATATTATTGAATATAGATATTTGTATGCAATTTTTTAAAAACATTTAAAAAAATATTTTTTTGACATGATCTGGTGGACATAGAAACATTCTAAAAATATTTTTGTGAATTTCTTTTAAACTTCCTAAAAAATATCTTAAAAATATTTTAAAAGTATTTTGTGCTGTATGGGTGCGTGAGCAAGCAATACCTACCCCTGAGTTTCTATTTACACGTATAATAAGATGAAACGTAACATTTCAGAAATATATGAGACAGATTATTTTCATACGCAGGTGGTAAATAAAGAGTGGTAACGATAATTGATGAAAATGAAAATGAAAAGGACTGGAACATTCTTGAAATCACCAGTCTTTATGTCAATTTTCTGATATAATTCTGTTGAGTTTGTGCTGCGGTTGCTGTGGGAACGTATATATGGAAACGAAACGCGACCTTCCTCATATCTCATCGAAAATTGATTCCGAAATCCTATAGTGGTTTCAGGTCCCCCGTTTAATGCGCTGTACTGACGGGACTAATGCGAATATTCCCCGTGAGCATCAGCTATCATTTCTATCATCGTGCAACTCAAAATGAACGAATCTGTTCGGCCCCAATCGTGCTCATCGATCTAATAGTAGGGGAGCCCAGATAGCTAAATGGGGATTTACTCGAGCGTCGTAGAAACCTATTGGATTTTGAAGATTAGATGGTAGAAAGAAAAAAAGGTTATATAATGTACACCCTTCCACCGGTGGGGGAAGCGTCTACAGGTTTTCAAAAATGTAAAAAAAAATAGTCACATGAAAATACTCGAGCGCGTCAGATATTGATAGTGTATATGCCCCACGTGTCTCTGATATTGGAGGTATGTTAATCTGCCGGTTTGCATGGTGAGGGTGGCTGTACGGAAGGGTTGAAAACGGGAAAAAAAAAATTTATTCGAGCGCGTCAGATATTCAGAGGGGATGTTAAGTGAACCCGAAAGAAGCTCCCATTCAAAAGACTGACGATTCGGACATGACGCAAGCTCATGGCGGCTTCTTGATAATGCAAAAAAAAATCGCCATTTTGAAATACTCGAGCGCGTCAGATTATTATACAGGTGATTCAGCTTGATGTCCTAGTCGTGCTGACCCATAATCTGACGATTATTTGGAGGGATTTTCTTAATCTGACGAATTGAAAAAATTTTTTTTTTTTTTTTTTTTTTTTATAATTAATAACATGAAACTGAATCTATAGTATTAAAAAATAGTTCTTTTAAGTATTTTATAACAATTTTAACAATTTTTTTATATAAAATATATTTTATGTTTCTTAAAAATAATAATTTTTTTTATTCTAAAAATTATATTAAATAACATTAAAAAAAGAAAGGGAATAACATTAAAAAGTGAAAGGGAAATAAAGGCGCGGAGTGGGGAATACATGCTTCACTGCAGCTGCACGCACTAAACTTTTCTGACGATTTGTGCTACTTCGGCTTGTGGAAATCGGCAGATTATATTTTTTCCGTTATTCTTGAATTATTTCCTTCAAAATAAAAAAAAATTTGACCGCGCTCGAGAATGTCAAGGTGACGTTTTTTTTTTGCAAGTTTGTGACCCTCCCACTCCCTTACGTCACGCTCAAATCGTCAGATTATTGAAATGCACACTTTTCAGCATGTTATTAACCCACCTTACCTTAATCTGACGCGCTCGAGTATTTCTAACGATCGATTTTTTTTTACTATTCTGATCGGCTGCCCTAGACGCGCTATCCTATATTAAGAGCTTATATATAGTAGAGGTACTCAACAGGGTGCAAGGTATCCCCCTATATGTTAATCTGTCGCGCTCGAGTAAATCCCAAAATCCCCTATTGGGCTCATCGATCTAATATACCGCTGACTGTTATCACTGTCCGAACATGCGACGAGTTGCTCGTCATATCGCTCGTCAATCTTGGTTCGCGAACTAATCGATGTTATGACATTCGGGAACGCGTGTAATAAAACGTGCGTTTTTGTTATTTGTGTTTCAGGTGAGGTGAATCGCTGGCTAAATAAGGAAATCGTTCCCGAGAACATGGTTTATGCGCGGGTATTACAGAGGGAGGAACGAGCCGTCCCTCAAGTTTAATCCTGAGGCAGGGGTTCGAATACTTACTTAGTAAGTAATAAAAATGACCAATCGTCCGTCAAGATCTCTAAAAAGACATATGAGACTACTACGTAAAAAAATCTGCCAAGTAAAATAAAGGTAAAATTAAGAAAAAGCGGAAAAGCTTTGTCTTAAATTTCGTGTTGAATAATATTAAAATAATAATATTAAAGCTTAAAAGTTCTTCTAGTTACTTAGAAATTACATAAACCCCGGGGACCAAAGTACAACTTTTGCTTAAAACATTTTGCATTCCATTAATTGAACTAATTTAAACTGAATAAAAAGTTACAATATGCGCTTTCCACATTGGTCGAGCGAAAAAAAATTTCACTGTAGGGTTCAGCGTTCTCCGTAAAGTATCAGTAACGACATCAGAGTAACGGTACGAAAAGCGATACGCTCTTGAGCGTAAACAGTCTATCAGAATGAAGAATAAAGAAAGAACGATAGCGCAATAAACATTCACGCATGGTTATCCTATCCGATACGCAATGGGGCTTCTTTCCTTCCTTCGGTGACGGTAAACTTCCTGCCAGCCCGATACCGGTGTGACAATGACCGGTTGGGCTATATCTGCAGCGAACGCATGTCCCGGCGCAAGCTCACGTTCGCACGAATTTATGTAAAACATTTAGATTGTTCCATTATTCATATTACATGCTTCGACATAATTTCCTTTTTATTCTAGCGTATAATAACGATTCGTCGTAATAAATGTTTCCATTTGGAACAAATTTTTTCAGTTTTTATCAAAACGTAAACATATATGATGAAGAAATTCTCCCTTTCCTTATACGTTTCTTATATGATAACCAGATACCTAAGGAACGATATTAGATAAAATTTGTCGTGACACTCTTAAAAAGTTGTGCATTCCAAAACCGACGACTCTTTTTACGCCTCTTGAAATTTTGTGAAAACCGATATTAAGGTGTCCTTGCGCCCCGACCCCCTTGACACGAGTTCTTCCGACATTGCAGACATTGGCGGGACGCAGGAGGAAGAGAGGGTGGGCGACGAGAGTACGGTGAACCGGAAGCGTGCGCGACGGTGGCCGGCTCGGTCGAGGAGGAGTTCGCGGCGGCGCCTGGGCCGCGCATGCTTCAACAACGAGGCTGTATAGCAACAGCAACGACACCCACATCCGCTACGACGGCCAGCACAGCATCATCATCATCTTCATCTTCATCATCAAACATGTTCCCACAACAGTACTGTCTGAGATGGAAGTACCATCACAGCAACCTGCAGACCATGTTCTCGCAGTTGCTCGAACGGCAGGCCTACTGCGACGTCACGCTCGCATGCGAAGGCAAAACGTTGCGAGCGCATAAGGTAAACAGACCAGATCATCATGATAATGACGCGATGTCAATGAGGCGTTTTCTCATATTCCTTGTGCATGGCTTGAAAAGTCACGCTCATCACGATTTGAAATTATTAACGTTTTTGAACTTGTTACGCTTGTTTCAAAACCAGCTGTATTAGAAATTGAAAAATAAAAATAGATAATATATAGAGAAAAATATTGATTAAAGTAATTTAAATCGAACTCATAATAGAAGTTAATCCGCCAATAATTGTTTAAAACAGGAACTTTTATTGATTCGACGCAATTGGCAATTATCAAATAATTATTGTTTACACAGCGTTTCGACCCGGGGGATTGGGTCCTTCTCAAGTGACTAACTATAAGCTGGCATGGAGCTACGCTCTCACGTGAACATCTTAGAATAGGACGATTTTGACCGAAAAAGTCATGTCAAAGATGTTCAATCTCGCGGAGCACATTGATGCGAATTTTGTTGTTAAAAAGCACGACGCATAAAACGAGCGGAGTCACACAATTAAAAGACGGCGATCGGCCGAGAGCAAACACGCATTTATTTGATAATTGCCAATTGCGTCGAATCAATAAAAGTTCCTAATTTAACAAATTCAGAAATTCCTAATTTAAATCGACTGAAAATATATGACGTCTCTCAATAAGTATATAACGTCTTTCCGATATGAATATTGAAAAACTGTGAGCCGACTTGGTTTGTCGGATTCACACAGCACTTTTTCGGATCAATCGTCGAGACATTTATTAATTTCGACCATGGGTTTTAGTTAGTTGATGTAATTTCTACATTAAATAGTTTCAATTTTTTCAAAAATATTGATTTCTGTCTTTTTAATGGCGAACTATAGATACAGTCTCACTTGTCTTTTTTTAATAGTAAGTTACGTCGGTTTAAAAATTTGATTCGGTTAATTATATGCTGGCCACGCGTAAATATGTTTATTCTGTTTTTTTTAAATACTCCTTCTTATTAATAGTCTTCGTTGACCTCAGAATTGGCATGACAAATTTTTGTTGTAACGTAAAAAATTTGAACTCACTGCAAAGTTACGCCGCACTTTTCAGACATGCGTTTCTTGCAAAAAAGATAAAGATTAGCTTGTATAATCTCTTTAAATAATCTAATCGTCTATTAAGATTAACTCGTAACGGATACTTGATATCGCACGCGTGCTCGATTGCTGTATAAACATGAATAGATGCATTAGTACGCTGATTAATAATTCGCCGTGACGATAAGCATCAATCGGAAACATGTAGCACAGAACCGCGTTTGATATGAAAGCCGACGATATAAGAAGTCCTATCGCGAAATAGAGAAATTAGTCGCGAGTGATTCAGGATACGCGGAAACTCGATTTCCGGAATTTTGCTGTAACGTGAAATTGGATTTATGACTGAAACTCGATAAGTGGAATTTCACAATTCGATTTACGGGAAATATATAATAAAATTGCCATTTTCCTCGATATTTCATCTCGAATCCGGCTCGAAACGAGCTCAGTCCCTCGTTGCATTGCGAGAGTTATCTTGTCAATTTTCAATTAAAATAATCGAGTCGATATAAGCTCCGCGGCAGCTACGGTACTTGCGTGTGTACGCGACCGAAAACGAACTTGGTCGTCGCTAATTAGAGCTCCGTCCTTGTGACTTCGTCTCTTGTCAAAACACGGTTATCGTGAAATGCCTAATACAGTTTTCGGTAACCCGGGGGAAAGACTAAATTGTAACCACGCGCTGCCAACATCGTCTCGAAAACCTGTTTCTACTCGGAATTCCATTTCGAGCGCATCGCGAAATGACGTTTCATCATATACATATTTATATATACATATATATACGCACACACACATACGTACAGGGTGACTCAGGTAGTCGGCCGTTATTTTCCCTCGGAGGAGAGCACTTCTCGAAATGACCGAAACTATTTCGAAAATGCTGCCCGGCTAAATGTATCGTGGTATATCGAGCTCCGTCTAAAGAAGACTACAATTTTGAAAAGTGGCATTCTCCCCAACCCAACTAAATATTCCCCTGAGCATCTCCCTTCTGACAAATCGCGTCTAGGATCTCTTTGATGCAGAGGGTATCCCAGCTCTCCAGTATGATTCTTTTCATCCGCAATATTCTTCGACTATCGAGGGACTATATGGAGAAAAATTTAAAAGAGACAATTTAAGTTCTTATCTTTGACCAACGTAATCGTCGAATTACAATTTGTTTCAATAGCAGTAATATAAACCGAGTCTGTAACAATACCTCCCCTATATGTCCCTAAGTTCAACAATAGGACCTTAACAATATATCGTCACTGTTCTATTGTGCGTATGTGTCTATTTTGCATGTATGCATTGTATGTTCTACGTATCCGCACATTTATTTAATAAACTTCAAATAAATTTATTTAACCCTTCGTCATCCATCTGGGTCTTTAAAGACCCAAGCAAAATTTCTTTCTTGTATTTCTTCGTGGAGAGAAGGAGGCGTAACCACCCCTAAAAAAAGTTGACAGTAGAGAGATTTCGCTGCCGCGGTGACGCCGGTTCGCGTCAATGCGTGTTCAAGCAACGACCGCGCAAAGTTCAGTTTTGTTTTTTTACTATATTTCTAATAGTTTTGGCTAATTAAAGCACTTTTATCATTAGTAGAGCATTATTGCCACGATTTTGCGCCATAACATAATTTTTTTTATTTTGTTTTATTTAAAATTTCTTTTATATTTGTAATAATATCTTGTATAACAATTTTTTACAATAAAAATTGATACAAAGGAAATAGCCATACGGTCCAAGCTTGGATCTTAGGCAGCTCAATATTATTTTCAATATGTATTTAATAAGCGTATTTTCCAATAAAAATTGATTTCTAAGCGAAAGAAAGTTAAACTTAATTTTTCTTTGTATTTAGTACACGAATAAACCCCCCTAAAATTTCACCATTTTTATTTGTTAAAATAATTGTACTTTTTAGAGCCGACCCAAATGAGACTATATTCTTTTGAAAGGTCATAGTCTGAAGTACAAAACCCTGTAACCATTTTTGTTGATGTTTCTTTGTTGCAAAGTTGCAAATTTTAAAACAGATTTCCATTTTTTCCCATTTGTGTTCAAATTTCGCTTTGTATAAAAAATTGAGTTTAATATTTGGCTTTGAAACCTATTGGATATTGTAATAGAGATGTTGACAAGTAACTCAGAATTTTTGGGGATTTTTTGAAAGCCTAGAACATAAAAATAACATAGGGTGGACTTAAAAGCCTCAGTTGGCTGACGGCTTTAGTAAAAAATGATGGACGACGGAGGGTTAATAAACATTTAATAAACTTCAAACTGCAAATTTATTTAATATAAAAATCAATAAACAAGTTCTTTTCAGATTTTTGGGTTAATATTCGTTGCCCGAAAGTATAGCCTTGAGATACTGTATAGATTATTGGTTGAATGAAATCTTAAGATCACTTAAGATCCGACTTGTTCAGATTCTGTCTATCGCAATTATTTCTCCGAAATCATTTATTCCCAGGTTACATTTTGCAATACAGAATAACTCATGTTGCATAACTATCTTAAATTGTTTTCAATAGAACGGTTTATGCTTCACATTCGTTTGATATATAAATTAGATACGCCCACTATTAGAGTCAGTTATTCGAATTACGGTTCGGAAACCTCGATGACTTGCTTGCATGGATGTGTTACGGTCGATGTCCAACCCCCCCCCCCCCCCCCCCCCCCCCATAGACGAGAGATCTCGCCGGCGCGGCGCGTTATCTCGCCGTCGCTAATTATAGATGCGCAATCAGATCGCTCGGGTAGTTAGATCATCGAAAGTTGAGTTGACACGTGACGAGTATCCCCGCGTGTGTGTGTGTATGCATAGGTCAAACGAGGAAACCCGGGGAATAGTGGTAAGGGTAATACCACCACGATCACCATCACTCCATCCCTCTCTCCTTCCTGTCCGACCCGATGGAGACGACCCGACTCCTGATAATTGGATTCTATTCCCAGCCAAAAAACCCGGACGATCTGTAGCAGACGACGAACGCAATCCCGTTCACGGACCCGGTCTCTTGCTCTTTTTTCGCGTACACGTGTCTCTCGACTCTCTCGTTCGCTCCCCTATCTTTCTGCCCTTCCTGCTGGCTCCGTACCTACCTGTCTCTCCCTCTCTATCTCCCTCCCTCTTCTCAGCCCCTTTCGCGTTTTTCTGCGTGCTCCGTGGTTCTTTTCCCATAGCGCGCCGCGCAGAATTTCCTCGATTCGTCTTATTGTACGTCGCGAGACGAGAAAAAGAGAGGTAGAGAGAGGGAAATAGAGAGAAATACGTCGACTATACGAGGGACAAGGACCGAGAAACAGAAGGAGAGGGGGTAAAAGGAGATGCAGGAGTTGGAGGAGGAAGGATGAGAGAGAGGAGACGGACGGACGGACGAGCCTCGCCGCCTGCCCCGTAGAAACATAAAACTTAACAAACGATCAATTTTCTGTTCTTTGTTTCTTACCGGGGTGGAACTACGGCATTTCGCCACTCTCTTTTCTCCCCGTTCCCCTCGCCCGTCGGCCACCCTTCCTCCTCTTTATTACCCCCTTCCTCTGCCGCTCCCGCGTGCGCTTCCACCCTGTTTCTTCCCCTCGCCGGTTGGTTCCCTTCTTCCTCGTTCCCTGCTCTCGCCCCCCCCCCCCCCCTGCTCACCTCCTTCTCCTCCTTCACTTCCTTTACCTCCTTCTCCGCCGTCTCCTCCTGCTCTGTTTCATTCCTCGCGTCTCCCTCTTTTTTTCTCTCTCGGCGGCGGCCTGTGCGTCGAAACGAGCCGCGCAGAGAGGAGAGGCACTCTATCAAAGTAGAGTACGTTCGGCTTGGTTTATTTTTTACTTTGGGAGGGGTCCAAATTGTAAAATCAATACTTCCTCCTAAATTTAGAATGCCGCCGACGCCGACGCCGCCGTCGCCGTCGCCGTCGCCGTCGATGCTGCCGGCACAACGCGCGCGGGCTTTTTCATTTCTTTCTCCCGTAAGCGCGCGTCGCGGCAACTCACCTAACTCCCGGCGCTCGTTTGCCGGCGTCTCGTTCCCCTTTTCCGCCACCGGCAAAAGCTGACCAGCACCTGGCCGGCTCCCGCCGTGCCTTCGGCGATGCCGTCGGCACAGTCTCAAAGCGGGCGATAACGTCGTTTTAATTGAAGTATTAATATTTAATAGAGTAATATCTAGATAGCTTGTTTAAACTTATTGTTAGATATATACATAAGTATTTTAGTTAGTTAAATATATTTTTGGTTATTTAGAATCTAAATACCCTTTTTACGGCGAATATTCGTAGCTACGTGGCTGAAGATATTGAGAATAAAAAAAATACTCTCTTCCACATTTCCCTTTGAAATTGGTAGACATAAGAAGAAAAGAAAGAGTGCCTTTATGCTTCGTACATTTTTGAATATGCGAAAATTGCGAAGACATGCAAATATCCACAGGAGAGTTATTCGAAGACTCACAAATTGCTCTTATATAAAGCAGAATATATATAAAAGAAAAAAAAAAAAAATTACTCGAGTCGTGCGAAATTAACTCGATATGACTATTTGAGAACTGAAGTATACGGATGCTAACGTATATTGCATAGCTCTTGAGATGCCGGGCGACGACAACGTCGAAAACGAAAGGGACTACTATCGAGACGACAGAAGTTCAGCGCGGCAAGCGTCGAAGGGAAAGGGAAAAGGAAAGGGAAAGGAAAAGGGAAAGGGAAAGAGGAATGAACGGGCGGGAGGCTTTGTGGACAGCTGTTTCCTCGTCTAGCACCACCTGCACCCAGTTCGCTTGTGCGTGCGAGACACATTTCATGAAAAGAGACGGTCACAGGAAAAGCTCGACCCTCGATGACATGGCCTTTTTCGAGGTCTTTTCCCCTCTATCTCTACGACTTATGAACTATCTAGGTCAATAACCTCGTTTAACTAACTTTGGTCAACGATTGCTTTACTCTTTCCCGGTAAACAACTGCGCAGCGGTCAGCGGTAGAGAAAGAAAATTCCGTCGAACCACCTAACTGAGAATTCAGAGAACCGTCTGTTGCGCATCGACAATTTTAATTAACTACATAACAGTTTTACCCTTGGATCGATTTTAGTTGTTATTTAAGAAGAAGAAAGAAATTTAATTAATTTTTTAGTGTCATACATACATACATGCAACACCATTATTTATATATTTATGTTAAATCATAAATTATATATATTATTTTTATATATCACAATTTCAAATATTGCTATATTATTACTCGCACTTGTTTGCCACTTTATTACCTATCTTGTTAAAATTAGACTATTAACAATCTCGTCCTGTTGTTGTTGTTTCCTGTTGCTCGCTGCTCGAGCTATAATGAGCAGAGGAAAAAAGATTTAGTGCACCCATTATCGATGTGCGACCGGTTTTTACTTGTTAACAAGTACGCGGTGAGACGAATAAACCCGGCGTAGTTGTAGCTCGCTCAAGGAAAAAGATTCGCATTAGGTGAACGATATACATGGTGAAACCATGGCCGCTATCGCAGACGCTCGCCTTATTTCGAGTGGCACGAAAAAAGGTTTTGCCGTGAAACTTTCGTAATATCGAGCGATCCGGAACTTTCGAAAGGAGAAGATTCGTCTGTCCGCGCGTCGACTCCTTTCGATACGATTACAAAACCCGCGGCAAAAACTCCCATGTATCTCTCCGCGAGAGAGATATACTTTGTACGCCGATGGTTATCGCCCTGTACTTGCCTGTATTCCCGCCGGACCGAGCTCTCGGGGAAATTTCTATCCCGCATGATTGCCTGGCAGAGGAGAGAAAAAGATAAAGGGGGAGGGATGGGAACAGAGAGCGAGAGATAGAACTTTTGAGATGCTTTAAACGACGTTCTGAATGTGAAAAAGAGGAAAGGCGCGCGCGCGGGAACAAGAAAATCCTATATTCGCTCCCGCGGATGACTCTCTCGCGTGTCTTCTCTTGATTCCCTCGCGCTGATACCGCGTACTGCAAGTATCTCTGCACTGATGTGCGCGAAACACGGCAGGAACGAGATACATTCGGCGAGAATAATTAACTTTACTTCCCCCGACCCCGACCCAGGGATTTAGAATTTCTCCTCGGCACGAAAGAATAAATGAATCTTCCGACGCAGGGGGCCGTTGCGATTGGGAAATTCGTTTCTATTTCATTCATCAGATATTTCACCGACAGCAATATTATATTTGATAAAAATACTCGACAATAACATTCTTTCGTTTTTCGTATAACATGTTGCTCAAATTAAACAATCGGTAAAGAATATTCGATAGTGATAAGAATAACTGCGTTTATTATACACACGTGTGGAAAATAATTTTTCCTTCAAATTAAATTATCGGTTGTTAAGTATAATGCAAAATAAAGTATCATCGCAATCTCGCTTTGTAGCCAGAGCTATGCTTTGAACAATATTAACTTTTATTATTAAATGTATATAGATAAATATATTATATATGATTATATATAATTATCTAGATGACTTAATTTTCTTTGTATGAAATTGTATTAATTTTCAATTATTACCAATACTTGATCAATAAAAGATCCTGTTGCACCAAAGACTTACACGTCACGGTTTAATAAAAAGTCATTAAATATAAGAGACTAGCTTCTTTGTAAGCAGCATAATTCTCTAAAATAATCATTCGATTAAAAAGCGACGCTTACATTTTATCGCGTCATTATTAATTACAGTTGCGAAATGCAGTGTCATCGAAAGAGAATATCACCCGAGCGCGTTCCTTTCTAAGTCGAGAATCTCGAGAGCGTAAAAATACCAGTTATCATTTGGACTATGCAACACATCGCTTTTTCCGATGACGTCTCGTTAATCGCTCATGTTCCCCACCCGCGGTTATAAGCGCGATAATGCTTTCCGGGAATCTTTTTTTAGCGCAAACGACCAAAACTAGGACTGACTGAATTACTCGACGTCTGAGAGAGATGGAGAAAGAGAGAAAGAGAAAAAGAGAGGAAGAGAGAGGCAAACGGACTTTTCTGTTGGTTTTTAACGAATTTGTCTTTAAATGCGCGCCATAACTAATTAATCAAATCAGCACCTATAATGAATAATTATTGGACTTGTGATTAACAATGAGTGCCCTAAAATTGCATTTAAATTTTCTTTTTAAATCGACCTATTTTTAAGTAACCGCTTTTGTAGATTTCACGACGCTCGAATCCATTTTCTATTAAAAGTAACCGTTTAACTAGACATGTTTTTCCAGTTTCTTTTCCATTAGAAGTAGTTATAAGTGGAACCGGTTTATTTCTGCGTATAATGAGGAGTCTTTTTTTAAGCGTGCAGATGCAGAAAGAAAAGAGGTGGAGTAAAAGATTTTCATTGTTACTATTAAATATATTTGGAATAAACGCGGTTATTCTTCGCTTTAAAGCGTTACAAAAATTGGAGAACTTTATAACCATCCTTTCGCGTATAAATATGCAATGTTTAATTTTAAATAATGCGAAAATGTACGATATGTAATTTCCACAGTGTAAACTTTTATTTGCCTGCTGCTAACCGCAGGTTTATTACAATTTAATTGCTCTCCTTTTGATACGCAATTGAAGCGCGAAACAAACGCTCGCGAGAAAGAACTAATTTATTATGATAGCATTGTGGGAACAGTTTTCGACCCAATCATACCATCGCGACAGACACGGAAATTAATTCCGGCTTATAAATATTACGTCGCGATGTCAAAGAGCTCGAAATATCCTAGATTGAATTGATTACCATCCGCGAAAAACCAACAACTCATATTTTACTAAAACGGAGAGATATACATTCATACATGAGTATTTCTCCGTTATATATTAAGTCTAAATTAAAATCATTTTACGTTTTAAAAGGACGAAAGCATGTTTATCCGTCGCTATCAAAGTATACTTACAGACACCACGAAATCATACACTCAATAACATACATCAGAATATAATACAGAGTATAAATAACATACAGAGTATAAATTATATTATGTAAAGATATTTTTTTGCTGTTATGCGCGTTCCAAGAACTTTTCTACATAAATTATAAAATTAATATAACGTTATATATATTTATAAAATTACATTATTTAAGAAAAAAATCTTAAGCTGCGCAGAAATATAAAATGTATAAAGTATCTTAAATATAATGATACGTTTGAAACATATAAATGTATTAATATCTTCAAAGTGAGCTCCACAAAGCATAAGCTTTTTTTATTCGTCCGCCAGCTAGTCGATTGACGTCACGAAGCAGATACAATATACCTAAAACGATGATCGTGTCTCGACGTAGGGCGGAGTTCGAGCCCGATGACAAGCGATATTTCGGGCATTCGCGACGGGGGAATTATGGCAGTATTAACCGGAATATGTGTGTTAATGTTAGTTAGGTACGCTATCGACCGAGAGCCGCCGCGGCGTGAAAAGAGAACGAGAAAAAACGACAGTGGGATTCCACGCGTTCTCGACCGTAACGATATCCACGTCTCGTTCTCAAGATGCACACCGGGTATTACCCCGGTGCGTTGCGGGTAATTATGTGCCGGCGTACAGAGGGGCTGCCAGGTGCTAAGGTCATTAAACCCGGACATCCTGCGTTCTAAAAACGCGACAGGCCTCTCTCTAATTGCACAAGTAATAATACGATTTGACGTTCCCGCTCTCGCAATGCGGTCTCGATCAAGATGTACGTGTCGTCGAAAATCGAAGACATTCTTTACGGAGTCGAAACGATTTTTCTCGATGAAACTTCCTCCTCGCAGCTTCTTGTAATATAATCCTTGAATTACAATTCTGTCAAAGTAAGGTCCGCTTGAAATGAATCGAAGAATAAATATTCTCACGTAACTCCTTGGAGCAATTTTCAAGAATCCTTTCATAGACGTTATGAGGGATTAGGGTATCTTCGAAGGACACATGCGCGAGATGGGTAACGACGAGGAAAAGACGAGATCCTCCAGCGTTGCTCGTACGAAATTTTCGTCCCAAAACTGAACGAGCGGCGCCGAGAAGCTCTCCCGCACGTGCGCTAATAGGATTTTACGAGCGACGTGTGGCGAAGGAGAGATCGTTTCGCGAAATTAACACTCGTCGGAGTGAGTGAACTCGTAAAAAAGTATAATCGATATTTTCGTACGGGCATGAGTACTTTTCCCCGACGATCCCTCTCCGCCCCCCCCCCCCCCCCCCCCCCTTCTCTTGCTACACGTATATACCTACGTATACATACATTCGTCGTTTCTCACTCCCTCGCTGACTCACTCCTCATTCACCGACATTCATTCCACCTCTTTATCTCCCTCGTCTCGTCTATTCGACTATTTTACTCCACCCGCTGATGAAGCGGATATATTCCCTCCCCTCTCATCCTACCTTTTAAGGGCTGCCACGTGAATTCGTCACACTATTCGCTCCCCCCCGTGCCCACGTACAAATGCGAACAACCCCTCTTCTTCTCTCGGCCTACACGTGGCTGTTACGCTGACAGTGTGCGCAGCATGAGAGATTAATTTGTTTCACTCGTATCTCATATGCACGCTAATATTTATCGGGGCTTAATATTTCACATTAGACCAGTGCAGCGGCCGTTTCGCGTACACGTCCCACTTGCGCCGGCGTCGCTCGTATCAACGTTCATTTACATTACGCGATACGTGTGCGTCCGGTACAGTTCGCGTTTTGTTCCGCCGCGGTGCCACCGATGCGAAAATCGGCGGTGGGCCATTAGTACGTGAAAAAAGATATACCGCGAAAATCATAAACCGAAGGTAGAGCGTGGCAAGTTTTAAAAAGAGTAAAAAAGAAAATCGAAGTTTCGAATAAACTAATTGTAAGGGAAATTGCATATAAGTGATATAAATATACAGATTTCACGCTCTCCGAAAGCTCTCTCTATCGCGGAGTCGAAAATATCTCTTGCACGTGCAGATTTAATTAAACTGGTTTGATTTTAAAGTTTAAGGAATGCTATATGTTATTTCTGTTACACATTTTTACCTGAGCGTAGTACACAATAAAATATAGACCGAAATTGCACTTCTAATTCTACTGCATGTAATTAGAGAACGCGAGTTCTGCTTCTCTCATGCAATAAAAAAATACGGTACGAAGTTATAAATGCAGGAATTTTAAGAGGAAATGAAAGATAGAATAGTGTGTGTTGTGTGGGGAAGTAGGTTATTTTAAAACACATGCAAAATGTAAACGTAAAGTATAGAGGATTATAAAAATTTCTTGCGGTTACATAATTTTATAATCCGGTTCCACAGAATTTTGCAACTTTAACGTCGCAGCTTTAACTAGCCGCAGTATAAATTGCCAGTAAATAATGAACCGCCTCCAGAAGTAAGACAAAAAAAGAGTCTGCAAAATTATCAGCGAATAAAATTAAAATCGATGATTTTGAGTTGTCTGCGGTTATTTATACGCTCGCCGTGATATTTTGAGGATCTACTCAAGCGTTTTTCGTGGAGAGGCAGGCGAATTTCGGAAAATGTTGAACAGTTTTCTGCGTGCAGACGGGAAGTGCGTGAACGCACACCGGATATCCGACGCATCGGTATTTACGCATACTTCGGAGTTCGTTCGCTCTAAAACGCACACCCGGCGCGGCGCAAGACCTGGCGGCGTGTTTTCTTGCTCGTTAAACTCGTGGAGCGTGACGCGCGGCAAAACAACGAGATCCGCGTGCACTATTAGAAAATCCGCGCGTGACTTACGCGCGGCAGATAAGAAATTTTCTTGCGCCATCGCGAACGGATAAGCAAGACGAAAGAGATTTATCCCGTCCCCGCAAGATTAAAGAGACTGGGAGCGCGATCGGAGATTGTCACGCTGATAACGCTGACAGCTTGATGTAAATGCATGCAACCTTCTTAATTGAAGGTAAATCTACAGCGATTACTGATAAATTCGCAAAGCAAACTTAAGAAACGAGATGTAAGACTTAAAACGACATTTGATTTTAGATGATGGTCTTATTTCTGCTCTGATATATTATTTTACTTCTATCTTTATATCGTATTGTATGGTTGGCAACTAAGTAATTGCGGATTTCACTGATATGGATGGCGTTAGTTGAATTTTTAGATATATTTACGTATTCGAAATGTGAAACCCATATTGTTGTTTGATAGTTGGGTACTTCAATTGGCATTCAGTAAAAAAATTGTATCGATCGGTTGTGTAGTTTTTGTTTGGCGTCGGTTGAAAAATGGAAAAGCAAAACGAGCATTTTCGTCATATTTTGCTTTTTTACTTCCGCAAAGGAAAAAACTCATTGCAAGCTCACAAAAAGTTATGTGCTGTGTATGGTGACGAAGCCTTAAAAGAACCGCAGTGTCAAAATTGGTTTGCTAAATTTCGTTCTGGTGATTTTTCACTCAAAGATGAACAACGCTCTGGTCGATCAGGTGAAGTTGATGACGACCAAATCAAAGCAATAATTGGTGCGGATTGTCATAGCACAACAGGTGAGATTGCAGAGAAGCTCGATGTATCACATACATGCATTGAAAAGCATATAAAACAACTTGGCTACGTAAAAAAAACTCGATTTATGGGTTCCTCATGAACTTAAAGAAATTCACTTAACACAACGCATTTCCATCTGCGATTTGCTTATGAAACGTAACGAAAATTATCCATTTTTAAAACAATTGATAATTGGCGATGAAAAATGGGTTGTTTACAACAATGTCAATCGAAAAAGATCGTGGAGCAAGCAAGATGAACCAGCGCCAACAACATCTAAAGCTGATATTCATCAAAAGAAGGTTATGTTATCAGTTTGGTGGGATTACAAAGGAATTGTCTACTTTGAACTTTTACCACGCAACCAAACGATCAATTCAGATGTATACATTCAACAACTAACCAAACTGAACAATGCAATTCAAGAAAAGCAACCAGAATTGACAAATCGAAAAGGTATTATGTTCCACCATGACAATGCAAGGCCACACACATCTTTGATCACTCGGCAAAAATTATTGGAGCTTGGTTGGGATGTGTTGCCACATCCACCATATAGTCCTGACCTTGCACCATCAGATTATCATTTATTTCGTTCTTTGCAAAACTTCTTGAATGGTAAAAATTTCAATAATGATGATGATGTCAAATCGCACTTGGTTCAATTTTTTGCCGATAAAAACCAAAAGTTTTATGAACGTGGAATTATGATGCTGCCTGAAAGATGGCAAAAGGTCATTGATAAAAATGGACAATGCATTACTGAATAAAGTTATTTTGTTCCATGAAAAAATTCTTTTGTTTTCTTAAAAAAATCCGCAATTACTTGGTTGCCAACCCGATAATTTCTAAAATATGAAATACACACACACACACACACACTTGAGATGTATTTTTCACAGAACACGCGCGGCAATGCAAGTAAATATAATATGCACGCGCGTGTGCGACATTCTACTCAAGCACATGTATAAAGAGTATTGAAAGAATAAAAATATGTGTATTGTGTTATTCTGTTCTTTTCGCACTTCTGGTTTTGTATCCATCTTCATTCGTCCCTCTTCTTTTTTCTCTCTTTCTTTGTTATTCATTTGCTTCTCAACAATAAAAATTCAAAAATACTGATCCCTACTTTTCACCACAGCCTTCGTGACCATGGACTTCTCGTCTCTCAGAAATTCTTGACTGCTAAGCACATCAACAGCTTTTACGCGATGCACACGATCACGAATTTTCAAATCGGAGAACCGGAAATGAGCTACAGCGATGATTTTGCCGAGACAGTAAATCTGTACACCGGAATTCAACCTTGGCGCATGAGAACTCGTTCTTCGCGTCTCGAAAAAGTCCCGGGATAAAAATATATCGTGTATGTAAACGTTATTATATAATTCCGGGAAATCAAAGTTCGAGATGTCGTCTAACATTCTTCCGCAAACGTGATTTCGCGACTCCGGCTGAAATTCCTTAAAACAAGTTACCACGTATCGATCCTGCAATTTTGTGCATGCGAAAGTACCATCGCAGCGATCGTGTTTTCCGCCTTTCCTTCCTTCTCTCATAGAATTACAAGTAGATATGGAAACCAAAATTGCAAACACGCACACACAAACCTACATTCCGCTAGGAGAGTTCGACGTGTTCAGACGCAATTTTTGCGTTGCACCGGATTAGTGTTGCAAAGCCTGACTTTCGCGATCGACCTAGACTCTTTCGTCCGCTCTTGGACTTCGTCGTCAACTGTTGTTAGTGGCGTCGTTTGATTCGATTTTTCGTCTGAAACTTTCCGGAAACACTTGGATTAGTATACGGGCCGTATTGACCTCCGTCGAGAGGTAGGAGCCTTAGCAAAATAATAAGAAGAAGAAGAAGCACACAAACCCTGGAATTCCTCATTCGATTGAAAAAGCTACGTTCGTCATTTTTACTTCTTTATCTGAAATATGGGAATTCTCGGAATGGATTATTATTCATCTCATATTCCTTTACTCACTCAGAACCTTCAATTCACCACATCAAACCTCTCATAAAACCGAGGCCATACGTGGGATGAGGGTTGGAAACCGTCGACTACGAGTCGACCGCTTTCATAGCCTAGCCACGCGTCACGTTATCTTTTACTTTTTTTCCTCGAAGTCACATTGTTAACACGAAGATATTCACTAACGACCATCCCTTTCTTTTTATCAGTTTTTTTTATCAGCGCCTGTTTTCGCCACGTGAATTTTTTTCCAGTGACAAATATGTGATTCCTTAAAAATGTCACTCTTTAATTTATCCGGACGCGGATCGCGCCAAAAAGTCGAACGACCCTGCCTGCCGATTTTCGTTAATTTTAGTTTCGCCTTTCGCGCGCTAGTGACGCGTAGTACGATGAACTTTCCGCAAGAAAGATACCGGTCGGCCTCTGAAATGGAAATCGCGCGTATACATTATTTATAGAATTATGTAAGATTGTTTTTCTGCCCCGGGCCGATTTACGAGCGCATGAACGCGAGATCTTTCTCTCTGCTTATTTATCTAAATTCCCGTCGCGGATCTCCCGTCGTCGTTAAACACGCCAACCATTCTCATTCGGTACTCAAATCTTGGGTCGCCCCTCATTTCCGTTGTCAGTGATAATATAGTTGAACTATATTTTCGGTTCATAATACAATGTAATTTTCATAATCCGCGATAAATTAATGCAAGGATCAAAGACCCGTGTGAATCGGGATTACTCAATATTAAAAAGTCCTGCTTATGCTATTTTTTTTAATTATAATTTAATTTTCCTCATAAAAAATCTGATGTCATGCCATGTTTCTTGATGGTAGCCTCCTGACTGTTAATATCAATTACCTTTATATCTAAGCATCAAAAATGAAGATCCATTGAGGATTCAATTTAAGATTTTACTGTCTTTTCTTATCTTTGAAAATTAATTCTTGAAAAACATCTTATTTTGACTCGATTATAAAATTTATATATTATTATTCTGATGTATAATTATTCTATTTTCTTTCTATTGCCACTTGCGCGAACAATTCGTATAGAGTGACACGTTCATCGCGGTTAGATAATCGCTCGCGAAAACGATTTTTACAAACCTCCGAGACGAGCTCTGGGAAGGATCGGCGCCTTAAAAAAAACAGGTTTGTTAAGTTTCTTGTCTCGATCCCACCCGCGCGTCAGACACAAAAAAGGGTATCCCTTTTTCTTCCATCCTGCCTTTCCTCTCTCTATTCTTTACCGCTTCGCGCGCGTTCTCTCTCTCTTTCTCTCTCCTTCCTCCCTCCCTTTCTTTCTCTCGCTCTCTTCCTTTTTCTTCCTTCCACCGGCACTGTCGTTCGTCCGCCAGAAACGGGAAACGCCTAAACTATCGATCGAATTACATAACTGCAGGCGGGGGCCAGTAATCTCGTTTTTATAACGAACTTCGCCGCGCAAGTGAAATGTCCCTGAGATCGTTATAGACGTTATGAGTTGTGGCTTTTCTGGACGTTCGAAAGTGCGGCTTTTAGCAGGGAATAATGTTGACGTCGATAGTAGGTACCGACAAGTAATTACGATCGGTAATTACGGCGATATCACATATCTTGACTTATGAGAATTAATACTTAGAAAATAGTGCAAAGTAAATTTTTTTCTACCACTTTACTATTATTCAAAAATAATTTTTTCGCTGCGTGTTCACAGAGTTTGCATATCAAGTTTACATATCTATTTTCGCGGCCGCATAGTTTTTTTTATTAAATATTATTGCAATTTTTTTAAAATGTCGCTATGTGGCACGGGCACTTCATATTGCATTGTGAAAACAATAGAAGTTTTTACAGCGGAGAGAGCGAGATATTTATATTGTACTCTTTTTTTTTTACTTTCCGAGATCGTTACTTTTCTTGGAGCATCGATATTTATCGATATTTACAGATTTTGATATCAATGCCCCCATTCTTCGCTCGACGCGCGGAATTTCCCGTAGCGATAACACATCGTGTTTCGCTTATCTTGCAAGCGCTTTCGAGAACTTTCCGAGTTTTCTGAACCTCGCGCGTGCTGATTCGCGAATATCGGCATAATCCGCGGAAGATGGAAATTCCGAAAAACCCGCGCCACGATAAGTAATCCTGTCTAACTTTACCTTCACGCGTTATAAAGTCGATTTTCTAGTCTAGAATATGTAAAATATTGGAGCATTACTTATTCGATGTCTGAGACAGATAACATAATCTAAAATGTAAAATATACGAACATAGAGAAATATTCTTTCTCCCGACGCGAAGTTATACGGCTACTTTTTTTCGTATCAAGATTTCCGGATACAAAATGGTAAAAACGTTGTTTTTATACGAAAGTCGCTTAATTGTAAAAATTGTAAAGATTAAAATTTCAGAGTATCAGCGTGATTTTTCGCAAATACCGATTCGCCTCGCATCGACGTTTGCGCCGCGGGCAATACTCGTCATTACGAACCCCGCCCGCCCCCGTCCATCCTCGCGATACGCTTTTATATCGATTTATATAAATAACTGGAATAATGTCCGGTCGAATAAATATTTATTGCGCGCCATTACGAATGTAAATTTCCGTCGGTATTCCGCGTTTCGCTGCCGCGTTTCGTCGTAAAGCGTCTTGGGATCGATCGCGCGCCTGTCATGCTTCCGCGTTCGCTGTAAAAAAAAAAAAGGAAAAACAAGAGAGAAGCGACGAGGACAGAGAGGGCGATCGGGGGAAGAGACCGACGAGGGAGATCGACAAATTTGACGAAGCACCCCTTTTCCGCGCAGGCAGGGTCGTTCTCTCCGCCGCGCCGGTTTCTTCCATTTATATTTCTTTTTTTTTTTTTTTTTACTCTTGACGAAAGACGAAGCGCCGTTATGCACGATAAAAAGTTTAATGTCAGAAGACGTCGCGGACGGCGGGAGGGTTGGATGGAGAGGGCGGAAGCCGGTGACGAGGAGAAGGGGGGAGGGGGTGAAAGTGCCCGAGGATCGTAATGACTCGATATGAAACCCGGGCAGTGCAATTTCTTTCTTCTTCTGCCCTTTCCTCCCTCCCCCGCTCGTCTCGACGTCTTCCTCTTTTTTCATCGCAGTATTTCCCCATAAAAGCGCCCCGGCATAATAAAAAGCGTTATATAGCTGGCACTGAAAAGTAACGCGTCTATGCGTCTCTCTTCTCCCCCCGTCACCCTTCGGCCTCCCGCCCTCCCGCCCACCGGCCCACCCCGTTCCTCCGCCCGCGAGACGGTCTTTACGGCCTTATTTGCGGAGACGTAAAAATCGCGAAAATCAATACGGAACTTCTAACATTAAATATTCAGGCTATTGACTGGGCGGGGCCAAGTCAGACACCAGTCGTTCGCGGTCCCTCCGTGGCCCCTTCGTCCACGACGGAAGGAACGAAAAATTAGTAGGAAACTAAGGCTCGATGGATTAACGAGGAGAATACGGGACGAATACGTGAGAGAAAATAAAAGGGAGGAATATAGAAGAGATGGGGAAAAAAGTGCATGTTGCTAGTACACATGTTGAAGACGTCGTAATAGAGAGACATCGCCGCTCGCAGAAAGAAGATCAAATGGAATCTCTAATGTGTCTCTTCTCGTATCGAGATTATTATCAAGAAAAAAGGAGCGTCACTAAATTGAAAAAGATGAAGGGAGAAATTTCTCTCGTTAAAATTTATAAGAAATTTTTTATTATGATTACGATTACGTACACGTAATTCTCCAAAATTGGCATAGTTGGGAATTTCGCCTCGACTTAAAAACTCTCGTGCCGTTATATTTTCTCTCTCTAACGACGGTTGCGCTATTAGCGAAAGAAACTCGCGCAACCATCCGGAAATTCCCACGACATTCGTTCGCGCGCAGGGTCTCGTACCAATTTACCTATTCCCGTTCCGTGTGTTACACGGCGATATGCGCGGCGACATCGGCCAATTAGCATACAAAAGAGGTGCAATTAATCGAAGGTTGCGACGACAACAACACATATGGTTGAATAAGATCCAACGATCGCCCGGAGCGTTTGTTAACACAAAAAGTCGATCGAGATAGAAACGGAAAAATCTCTACTCGCACTCGTTGCTGGGAGACATGAGTTCTGCGAAAACGGCAACACGGTAGTACGCTCAATGTTCCGAGTCGAGAGATAATCCCGTGATTTGAAAAAAATTATGGAGATAGATATTCAGAAAATTAACGTCATGATATAAGCGCCGCTCTAGAATCGAGATATTACAAATCCATCGATCAAAGACGTTACACCACTTTGTATAAATTTTCATCGGAGGCGGGGGATCGCGCTCTCGGAAGGGTTATAAACGATATGCCACGCCGCGAACGAAGAATTCTTAAAGGAGTATGAGGGACCTCATTGACTTTCATGCCAGATATTTACGTCGGGTGGAGTCGGTCTTGCAAAAATCCCCTGAATGTGCAGACAGGAATTCATATTTTATCGGGTGACGCGCGCTCGATCCATACATTACGTTAGCAACGCTCGTTACGCGACGTCAATACGACTTCCCGGACAATTCCATTTCGCCGGTAATTAATAATGATCGACGCGTCGCGGGCTATATGCCGCCGCCGTTGTCGTGTGCGGATCGGCGCGCGCGCGCGTTTCCTTACTTGCCGAAGCGAATAAATTGGATCGTGTTACGTAACGTGAGACTAAAGTGACGTTTACCGCGAGCTGCAGAAAAAAAAAAAGAAAAAACAGATAGTGTTACATGTTTCTCTGTGCTAATTATAAATTCGACAAATTGCCCCGTGATTCCAATTCCTGGTGTCACGTCCAGTGTCAATTAATGCAAATTAATCAGGGAACATTGAAACTGAAGCTTATACAACGACTTTTCTGATTAATAAACGATACTGCAACATTTATGCGTGCCTCGGTAACGAAGTTACTTCCGCCGCGCGTGAAATTCGACGCAACGTGCTCCGCGCGGCAGCGTTTGCGGCAGCACGACACAACTCCAAAGTCCTCTACGATATGTCGTTTAGTTGCACACATTGTGCAGCACGCTACAATCAACCCTCGACTACCTATGATTAAATTTGGATAACGTAACTACGGCGGGATCAGTTTGACCTCGGTAAATAAACAGCGTATAATATCGCAAATTGAAAAGCGAATGCATTTTTCATAATTGCATGCACGTTGAGTGGAAGCATTATGTTGAATGCGCGTGGTTTCGTGGAGCGTTAAAGGGGGAAAGGACGATACGATGATACAGCATCTCTTTCCCGACGTTCCGTGAGGCTTATCTTCGTTAGGCTTAGACTCCTGGACTTCGTAGCAATTAACCCGCCCGTTATCGATATGTCCGACATGAAACGCCTCGTGCAGTTACTCATAACGCATGTAGAATTTAAATTGCAACTTATTTACGCGAGTTATTTACACGACTCCTTTCGCGCTCTCACAGATAAAATCGCCGCATAAATGATTAACAATTGCGCCGACTCGCATGTTCGCAGGTTGTACTGTCGGCGTGTAGCACATACTTCGACACTATTCTATCGCAGTACGAGGAGAAGGACCCCATCGTCATCATGCGTGACGTCAAATTCTCGGACATCAAAGTGCTGGTTGAGTTCATGTACAAGGGAGAGATCAACATCGATCACGTGAGTGTTGCAACTTTCTGTAAATGATTTTCTTTCGCGTCTGGTTTTCGTATCGTTATCGATTCAGCAGCAATCCGCTTGAGAAATTTATTCCAGAAGAGAAAATTGAAGAAAAGATGTTGTTTCTCAAATTATCATATTTAATGGAAATCTGAAAGGGGAGAGAGAGAATGAAAGAGAAAATGAGAGAGTGAGAGAGAGTGTGAAAGATGAAATAGAAAAGGTCGCAGAAACGGAGATCTGGCTAGGGTAATAGGATGGAGAGAGATATAGAGATATTTACTTAGATTGTTCTAAATTAAGTTAGCTGTAAATTAGATAAGTTGCGAATATAGATATAAGCCAGGGTAAGTTAGATTGTAAATAGAAATAGGCAAATGCGACGCGGTAATCTTGTAAGCTGATTGGGAAGCAATGAAGATCATACAGAAATACGAAAAGTTTGCGAAGCAATTATATCCCAAAATAAATCACGCGAATATACTCGTACAAAAGTTACAATGGAATTCCTAAGAGAGATTGACAAAGGAGACTGACGCGAAACATAACGCTTATTGCATTTATAAGACGCGAATTAAATATTGTCGACCGTGATAATCTCTCTCTCTCTAAGCCGTATCTTAGATATATTTTCACTTCGTGCTCATTAATGTTGCTATTTGCGGCGGGCGTTTTATTACGTCGCTGTGAAATAAAGTTAAGCAGTAAAACCCCGCCATTCTTCAGACAATAAATCCCCGCCTTCCTCAGCACTTTTCCAATAACAACAATTTCGCGTAGATAACAGCCGCCGCGCTCTGTGACAGCCATGGTTAACGAGAGAACTTTACGGTACCTATTATCTTGCAAAAAAAAAACTAACGTCTCTCATTCGTGCCGACGACAATCGTAAGTTCCGAGTGCGCCGAGACGTGTTATGACATGTCAGGAATATCGATCTGTCAGGGTGAATTCCTAGTCCTGAAAATAAAAAATATATAATGGAACATGGTGATATCCATTCAGGAAATCGATAAAAACATAGGTAGTTGTGTTCGACATTTCAACGATTTCAAAGTCGGTTTTTTGTATGTGAAAATTTCGAGGTAGATCTGCATAGATATTTAATATAAAATTTTATTTTTAATTAATTTAAAATGGGCTCTATTTTAATAGAAATTTTTTTCGGGGGCTGTTAAAATATTTAATTGTGAAAATTGAAAAATTTGCTAGAAATGTTACTTTTGCCGAGAAAAATCATTGGTTACCGATATGTCATTAAAATATAGTGTGGTGGTATATTATCCGCGTATATATTATTTATACATACTTACAACGACAAGAGTCGGTAACCATACAGTTCGTATCATACATTTCGCTAATTGTTTTCTCATAATCCTAGAGACTTTTTAGTCGTGGATTAAAGAGAGCCTGCGCTTGGAGAATATAATAATAAAGCTACGGATAATCCTCGAAAGCCCATTTATATTTATTCTATTACACTGTTCCTTGCATCTGGTTTTATTAATGAGAACGGAGCAAACCGTTCCAGCATCTTGTTTGCGATATTATTATGCTTTCAATTTTTCGAGATTGCCTAGCGTACATTCAAGAAAAATATGTTCCCCCGAGATTTTTTCGAGATATCTCCAAATATTCCGCTTGTCTGCTTTGCATTAGAGTATTAGACTACGATAATTCGACCACAATTTAATACGTTCTCAATATTGAAATTTCCGCGAGTATAAGATTTCTCTTGAGATATATCTAATTTTTTTCTCTTATGAGTGATTTCTTATAAGCCTAATCTTTTTCTTAACACATCTCTTTCTCAACTTTCTTTGACTATCTAATTTCAAATATTTACAATTAATAATAGGTCACATTTTTATTTGCTTTAGCAGTTTGAAGTTTGAGCCTCAAATACTATGACTCACACAATATATAGGTACTCCATGTGTGGTTATCGTATATAACTAGATAAAAATATATATTCTTAAAAGATTCCCAGAAAACTATCTTAGCCAACTTTCAAAATCTCCCATCTGTTCAGCATCCGACAGCTTTGATACTCGGCAATACCTCTCGCGGAGCTGGCGGTCTTTCTTTGCGCGAATCTTTAATGGCACCTATATCTTCCCCCGAGGAGAACGAATTCTTCCTGATTTCTAGTCGTGATGAGGTAGTCGCAGCCGCGCGGGAGCTTTCACCGGCACGTTTTGTGTCGCGCGGGCCCGATCGGGCTCGCGAAAAATCGCCGAGTGAAAATCGCCAGGGCCCGATCCCGGATTGGAGATTGGCGGCGTTTTAAGCTCTCCTCGCGATCGGAACGGAGCGCTGTGGCCGAACGGCACCGGTGGCGGAGGAGGGGGAGATCTACAAACGGTTTTAGATCGTGCTTTGCGTCACGCGGGGCACGTCGTCCTTTTTTCCCACGATCCCTTTTCTTACGCGCGGCCCCCGTTTTCCCCACCTCGCTTCCGCGCAAGCAAGAAACGAAAGCGGCGATATTTCTGAAATACGTTATTCCGCGGCGCGGCGGCGTCGACGCTGACCCACATAGACATTTTTCCAATTCCGGCCGTGGCCGATAGAAAGCCGCGCGCGGCCGTTTGTAGAAAGTTCCTATATTATTTAGCATTTGGTCGCGCCGCGCCGCGGCGAACGTACACCGTCGTCGCCGCGCCGGTGAAAATTAGCAAATAATAATTACGGCCCGTTGTCGCAAACCTTCTCCCGCTCCCTCCATACGTGCCCGTATATGTTCGCGATCTTTATTTTCTTTTTTCGTCTGGTACATCGCGCGAGTTTCTCCGCTCCTGTACGCGAGATTACATACAACGTAGGGGTATTTTTTTCCAGGGGAGAGATCTGAAGGGTATTTGCGAGGGAAAATAATGCTGATGAAAATAAATAAGCGGTCCGTGTCAGCGACCCGAAAGTAATGGGCTTGTCTTTCATTTTTATATTTTCCCCCTTTTGCAGTATTTCAAGCTTTAAAAAACGTCCTGTCTAAATGCATTAAGTATTCGTAACGTTTTCGTAATTAATAATTTTTAACTGATTGATTCAGACGTAAAAAAATATGTCCCATAATAAATAACTTGAAAAAGAGTTGTAAATTTATTTCTGCGTAAATTATTCTATATGATAAAATATTTTCATAGAATTTTAGACACAAATTCAATATACATGTATACGATATATATATATATATAGTTATAATTTATATTACGGATTAATATAACTCCAGAGCAAATCACTTTCTAAAGAACGCGCTCTCTAACTGTATAAGTATCTCAAAATTTTTATATTAAACATTTTGTATAGATTATTCTAGATATTATTGAGAATGTTCGACGATGTTCTAAGAATTCGGTAGTGTGGCCGAATCACGTGAAATCGCGCGTAAACACGGTGACAGGTGGGAGATCACCGAAACTGTCGAATTCCAGACCGCGGTAAGTCGCGGCAGTGTCGCTCTAACAACCGTCGAATAAAGATACATCCGCAGTGCTCCGTTCGAGTTACCGTATCGCGCCGATTATATATTTGTAACGCGGATTAAGTATATCCAAGACTATTTGTAAGAAGTTCAATCGCTATATTTATTGACTATATTAACTTTGACAAGTAATAACGCGGAACGTGCGACCGGTGTGCGCATTGCGCTCGACGCTATACCTGATCTGTAAATAAATTGAATGTTGAAATAAAGATCTTTATAAACCAGCAAATTTGCAACGTACATAACAAAGAGTACAACACATTTAATTCAGATATTATTGTGACACATTCTTGTTTATACATCTCAGTAAACATTTCGCTCTACTTATTATTTATAAATAAGCAATCAGTTTTTTTTTTAGTTTTCCTCGGTGAAGCTTACAGCGGATTTAACGAGGTTCACAGTTGTACAAGTCATATTTATCTACACATATCTATCTACATTTTTTCTGAACTTTTACCTTTAATCTGACTCGTATTCCCCCTTTTTCGTCGATGCGTTACAAAATTATATATAAATAATATTTTAATATATTTAATATAAATATAGTAATTGCGATAATGATTTAAATAATAATTACGTATGGGAAGGTTTTCGATTACTGAAACAGGATAATGAGATATTAGAGAAAAATGAATTATATTCGTCCGTTTCGCTTTGCAGACGAGGTTGTCGTCGTTGCTGAAAACCGCCGAGGATTTACACATCAAGGGGCTCGCCGAGGTGAGCTGGCGCAGCGATTCCACGCAAAACGACCTGAATAACACCGGCCACAGTCCCGGCACCGGGGCGCCCGGCGTGGAGACGGTTTTGCGGGAAGGTGAATCCGACGAGCCACCAATCCCCAAACAGAGACGCAGAGGTCGTCCGCCTCTGGACGACCCACCATCAGCACACGACGTCTTCACACCCAAGATCACTTGTATCACTGGGAACGTACGTATCTCGCTATCACGGGCGTTTTAGCCGCTAAACGGTTCCGTGTGAAGTTTGGCACTGTTGCAGCAGCATTTCGCAAATGCGTCCGCAATAGGTCAAACTAATATTGCCTTATAAAAATGTCTCATATTGTTCCGGTTTTATACTTATATTCCCGCAATCCGTTAAAACAAAACGAAAGTTCTCGTAACGAAACAATTTAAACGGAATACCGAAACGTTTCGGGTAAGCGCGGTGTTGATATTTGTCGTCCTCCAGCTTTCGTTCGAGACGCACACACATACCACAGTTCAGTCAAGTAAAGTCGCGGCGAGTTTTGTCAAGTCGTAAATTAGCCCGCAATCGAATTATCCGACAAAATTATAATTTCGTTGTTGAATAAACACCTCTGTAAAATCCAAAGAGTTTAATTTCGTACGAGTGCCTACTCCGCCTGACTGTCGAGCCTTTATCCAAAGCGGTACCGGCCGTCCATCGCAAGTGCCTGCCTATCATCGCATTTGACGAAACACATATTAATTGTAACTGTATACAATACTTTTTTTATTAGGAGTGTTATGGATAGATAACGTTTATATTACGCGCGTATTAGGATGCGCGTATTCGGTAAAAGTAAACCGCGGAGACCCGCGAGACCGATGTGTTTTTGTCCCCGTCTTTTTCCGCTCACGCAGAGCGGGCATGGCGTTGGTTCTGAGCGGACGCAATACGGGAGCGAAGCCGACTTTTGTAAACCACATTTAACAAAGTAAGCTACCTTTTCTAAGTTGGAGAGACGTGTGTGCACATCCTTCCAAAAGCTCTCATATATAACAGGAGGTTCTTTTAGAATATTTTCGAATACGCGCATCATAATTAATAAACTTTTATCCTGAACATTGTTCTGAACAAAAGAAATAAAAGTCCAGAAACCTAACAACTGCATCGTGATTCAAAATCTTCGGACTTCCAAATTTCGGAATACTTGTATCTCGACATACAAAGACATAGAACAGAACAAGTGATTAAGAAAGATTACAAGAAGGTGAAAGAGGGAAAAGAGTAGGGTTTACACTGCAACGATACCGAGCTTTACACGGAACACATAAGATGAACACTTACGATTCGTTGTCGCGTGAATGTAAAAATACGATAATTTTGTCAGACTCGCAGCGGCGGGTATAGCACGTACGCGGGGATACCCACGCACGACTCTAATGTGTCACGTCGAACCTTTTTTCAGGAGGAAATGATGAGCGAGGCCGGCGACCATGAGAGTTGGGACGACGAGATGATGATGAACGAGAATAACGAAACGCCACTGCCGGTGGTAAGGCCAATTAGCGTTAGATATGATGCACCCTATTCCTCTTCAGTTACAGACGTGAATGCGCGCACATAATTAAATTAAATCTATTACAAGAAGTGTCGTTCTACTTTCTCCTGCACCAACTATCAGATTAGACTACCTCCTTCCACGAATATTCCATTCAACGATTTTGACTATTGTGCTTTTTTTTCTAGCTGTCCTACATGTCCAAGGACGACGCATCTGAGGAAAAGAAAGGTATATATGATCGTTCTACAATTATATCTTACACGTGGTGTATGGCCTTTCTCCACTCTCAGAAAGTTTTGCCTTGTCTAATATATATATGCTTGTCTCTGACTAAACCTGTATATGTTTTATATCTCTATATTTTCTATTTTTGTAATTATTTGTATATTTTATTAACACTATCATCATTATTACAATTTTATATACAAAATAAAAGCAATGCATAATACATATACTGAGGAATATTATTTTCTTTGGAAGATAAGCGCAAACAAATGCTGTTAATCTTTCTTGTTCTAAGCCTTTTGTCATAATATACATAATCGGCGTAAAAAAGATTTTGCTAGTCATCAAGGAAATACGTTTTCCAGGAAAATTAATGTTTTTGTCTTCCGGAAAGTTTTCCTCCTATTCTTTTTTAACGATTATAGATACGTCAGTATTCATTCTAGCAATCGTTGTAAATGTTGACTGAATATCAATTACAGCGGCCAGCACTCCGTCAAACTCTAACGCCACAAATCTGTCGATTCCCGAACAATTCCGAGACGTAGTAAAGATGAACGATTACTTGACGACGGGACGTCGACAAGAGTTTTGGGAGGAACCTTTCACGCGCCGCGTTATGGACGCCATCAAGAGCAAAGACCTGGAGATGAAGACTGCCGCCGAAATCCTCGGCGTCTCTTACGGCACTCTCTACGGCAGATACCGCGACAGTTACGGTTGCCTTAAACACCCGTACAGGTAATGGGCGTATGTAGACCAAAATTGGAAAATTACCCTTAAGGATCCTAATCCGCGAGCACTCCATTCTTTGCATTAGAGAAGCATAAATTAGAGCAAAATCCAAAATAATTGGAGGGTGGCAGTGTGGTCTGGCGGTAAAGCGCCAGACTCGTAACCTCAAGGAACCAGGTTCGAGTCCCGCCAGACCAAGGGGTTTTTAATTTTCTGAAGTAATGATGCATAGCATCCCAAACTGCCGCCCTCTCGTGCGAGGGCCAGGGTTCCGAAAAAGGAGAAAAGTGGGTCCGTCTTTCGGAACAGACGTTAAGCCGTTGGTCCATGGAATAGAATAGGTAGAAGTGGTAAAGGTTTGGGAACGTTCCTCAACAAAAAAAAAAAACGCTTTGCAAACCCCGTAGGGACGCAATAATAGATCTTTATCCTTTTATCCTTTATCCAAAATAATTGGGTTAATAATACGAATATATTTTTCAGAGTAAGGGATTTTTGGTCTGAGCCGGGCCCAGCGGAAGTTTTGGCGAAATTGCGGCGAAAGGAGATAACATTGTTCCGGGCCGCCGAGTTCCTCAATGTCACCGTCCACACACTCGCGACTTATTTGTCAACGCTGCAAGGTCCGGACAGAATTACGTTGGCTGACAATGTAGCGTCCAGCGGTAGCATCGACAGCGGCAGCAACAACAACGCAACAGAATCGACGACGACGGAGAATAGCGAGTCCGACAGAATCTCCTTGCAGAATGATCTCTTGCAGAAGATCAACGCGATCACGACCACGACGTCGATCAAGCGTGAAGGCGGTGGCTACATCGAAGTTCCGACGGCAGTGTCGAAGTGTTCCACCACGTCCGTGCTGGAGAACAATCCGGACATCACGATCGTCAAAACGGAGAACATGTTGCGTAAACGCGATTATACGAAAATGTCCGCAGAGAACAACAACGCGAAGCTGATGAGCGGCGGTGCTGTCAGCGAGATCAGCCAGCAGCAGCAGCAGCAACAGCAGCAGCAACAGCAACAGCAACAGCAGCAGCAACAGCAGAAGCTCCCCGACCCGTTATCGTTAAATAACGACAACAGCAAACCCTAACTATTCAGACCCTACTTGACACCTACGGCGAATCATCATCATCCACGCAGCGTAGCGCCAAGCGGAGCCAGCTATAGATCCGACCTGCAGTGCCCGCGTAGTTTTTATTCCAATGTGTTTACCCGCTTTCTCACGAATTTTCATTTGAAGTAGATGAACAAGAGGCAAAAGAGGAGCGGCGCGTGGACATCGTTGTTCCGCGCACTCCGGATTCCGCAAGAGTAGCGGTTGTCCTCAGACAATCTCGCGTGCGATTGTTCGCGATTGACGGCGAGCCGTGGCTGCGGCGGGACGGATAAAGCGAGAACTTTGACGAATCCTGCGTTCCCGCGCGATCACGGCTTCGTATTTTTCATGTATTAAGAAGAATATTAACGTCGCGAGTTCTCCTAACGGAGTTAGTATCGAAATTTCTCCCGTTTTAACTTCAAATTAGGCTCGCTTTTGATCCACATAGGTCGGTAAGCACGCGTACGATAAGCATGCATACGACCTTGGCCTTTATGAGAAAAAATGAAAAAGTAAAAGAAGCAACAAAAGGGATAAAGCGTATAATAAAAAGTTCAATCGAAGTTCCTTTTGAATAACGATCTAGAGTGTATTATCGCAACAAAGAATGCCTATTTTCTGCCGCATGTGTCTGTATGGTAAAGAGCGACAATATATTCACAACAAGTAGATCCATCATAGTAATACACACCGCAGAGAGAAACGGAAAAAGGGGAAGAAAGAGAGAGAAATAAAGCTGAATAACGGTCCTTCGGCGTAGATATGTTCCACGTGCGATCCATCGTCGTTAGGATCGCGTTAGGATCACGTTTCAGTTAATGCCCGTATATAAACTCGAGAATTTAAATCATAAAGCTTGTACTATTGGAAAAGGCGTCCATTCGATATGCGATATGCTATACGCGACACAGGGAGATATATATGAAGCGGAAGCAAAACCTGAGAAAGAGGGCGATTTTAGATAGTATTCTCAGCCATTTGTATTTAAAAGAGTATTTAGTGAGGTAGAGAGTGAAAGAATGAGTGAGTGAGAGAGGGAGGGAGGGAGGGAGGGAGGGAGGGGAGAGAAAACGAGAGCAAGCGAGGAAAAATCGCCACTTCAGGTTGCACGTGTCCAATAGTAAATCGTTTATGATTTAAAAATATTTTCGTGATAAAAGCCTTAAATTTTAATATCGTGCGACTATACTTATTGTTAGTCTTATTCTTATCGTTAGAGCAATAACACGTTGCATTGTGTCCTTTGATCAAAGCTTACCGAAAGATTGCAGAAATATTGAAAGCACTTCAAATCTTTTGTTTTAGCTCTCGAGAAACGCTAGTAAGCATCAGAAACTGTTTTGTCTACGTTATCGATTTGCTGACAAAATTTATGCGTAAAATATTTGTTTTACATGTATTACCGATATTTTCTGTAAAGAACGGTACGTAAAACGACTATCAAGAAAAGGCCCAATACTGAACTCCACCGATTCCGATGAGACAGTTATCATCCACTACGCCACAAATACTCGCGTATGTGAGTGTCCTAATAAACTCTACTCTAAAGACGCTACTAAATTTATTATTAAAATATCTCGGAAACGGTTGACCGTCTGTACCCAAATAGGGGTATCATTATATTCGGAGAAACTTTCTCTGTAAATCCTGCCGAGTTTCATTGAAATCGATGGAGTTCAGTTCTGTGCCTTCCCTTGTACGTTAAGGCTCCTGGATACTCATCGCTTCTATCCTTGTTTGATGACGTCAGAAGCGAGAAATGAGTGGAAATGACACGTTGAGAATTCTTGCGTGTCATTACTTAATTAGAAGATATTTGCACAAAATAACACTTCAGATCACTTCAGCACACTTCGAAAATACTTCGTAATTTATCCCTTTCCCTTGACAGTTAATAAATAGCTGTAAAATAAATGCAAAACAGGCAGGCTTATGCGCCTGCCAGCACTTGCGTATAAGCCTGCACGGTCAGGCTTCGTATTACATTCATTTTACGGCTGTTTATTAACTGTCAAGGGAAAGGGATAAACCACGAAGTATTTTCGAAGTATGCTGAAGTGATCTGAAGTGTTATTTTGTGCAAATATCTTTTTATTTAGTAATGACACGCAAGAATTCTCAACGTGTCATTTCCACTCATTTCTCACTTCTGACGTCATCAAACAAGGATAGAAGCGACGAGTATCCAGGAGCCTTAAAAAGATGTTGCGATTGGTAACAATTTTTTTCGTCTTACGAAAATCGCGCCTTTGATAGTTAAGGATAGTTAGGTCCCTTGGGGACTAGTGGAAGACAAGCACCTAAATAGTGTATAGTAGTGTACCATTATATTTTGTTTCTCTTTTATGCCGTTATGTAATGCTGCACTTAGCGATGCTTCTTATTTTATAAATTATTTTATTACTTGTGTATAATATATGATATACTTGAGATATTTTTTTATTTCTTCTTTTACGAGAAAATATTTTTAATAACTTTTATTGAACAATAATCATCGCAAATTGATCAAATAGTGCAATATTACAAATCCTATATGTGATTTTTAGTTCATTAAAAAGAACTAAAAATCAGAAATTGCAAACGCAATTTCTTTTCTTATAAAGTCGACTATGAATAATGACTGCGGTAATGCTGTTACTCACTGTATCATTGTTCGCCTCTATTTATATATAACTCGCGATTCCGTTTAGTTTACTTTTTTCATAAGTTTTTATAGGCGCGATGTTTACGTTAAGTTAGATAAAGAAATGGGAAACCCCCAGACAGCCGATACATATATATATCGGCTGAGAGGTGAATATACATATACAATAATCGTGCTCGAGACATTGACTGGAAATGAGTATTCCTGTTCGCTGAAGGTGAAATTAAGTAAGAATTAATAGTATAGTAGAGGTATCTCCGATGATATTTTTCGATGATATAAGACTAAGTTGCGTTAAAGAGGAGAATTCATTATCGCGGAGGGTACTTGTAAAGTAATCCGAACGAGCGGAGTGATACTGTACGAAGTACGGTAAAAAACGAAAGAAGAGAAACGATTTACCATTCGCGACCGTGGCTAATTTTACTGTGACTAGTGCATAGAAGTATGGTGTGTGAATATGAGGTGTGTAAATATACCTCTAGCGGTGAGGTGTGTAAATGTACGATATTTATTAGAAACGAAAAATCAAGAGACGCATTCTTTTGACACGCGAATGCGGGCATGTATATGTACCTCTCTCTTTCTAAACGGACCCCGAAGTCGACTGACTACTAAGGTAAACGAAGAAAAAGAAAAATCACAAAAATGTAAAAAAAAGCGTAACGATAAGCGTAACGAGACTCTCGATTAAGTGTACGGCGCACTCAGATACGAGATACACACAGGCATGCACGTGCAAACACACAGTTGTGGATTCTGCGAGAGAAAGTATTTCCGGCCGTCGTGCCGAGACTTATTCGACGAATTAGGTACTTTCTTTAGTCTACTTTGTATATTTAACACGGCATATTATTTTTTTCGGATGTTAGGCAGAGCGAAATCTTTCGATTACTTTGAGAGTGCTCCGAATTGATTATTTTTATCACATGTGTATAATTGTTATACTGCGAATAGTGCGATGTAGTAACATGTGCACGATCTACGTTAATTTTATTTGTGACTCGTAAATTGTAAGAGAGAAAAAAAGAAAGAAAAAAGATAGATCTGTTCATCTTCACCGTTTAATTTAATGACTTTCGTCAGATTCATTGTATCTTCTCATCGAAACATTGTATTAAGTGAAGGAATAACTTCTCCCCTTTTTTTCTCTTCTATTTTACTCTTTCCTTTTTTTTTAATAAAATAAAATAAGACTAAGACATACCAAATGAGAAATGTAAAGACAAGTTTCGTTAGGTTAGTATCTATCGCATATCATGGAAGCAAAAATACACGCGCTGATACACACTGTATTTGCCTATGGCGTTCGGGTACGTTTATATCTGGGACGCGCGAGACCACTTTTACTCTAGCAAGAGAAGAGTATACGACTAGAACACTAGAAGTATCCTAGAAGTATTAATATTTAATAATAATGATCAATATATATGTATATATTGATACCCATATGGATGGTCACGTTTTCGAGCGTCGAGCCGTGGAACAAATGAGGGATAATATCAAATATAGGGATTATTTTAATTTTTCTTTTTTACTATTATTAACATGTAATTTTTATATTATTATATACTGTTAGTGTTAAAGCTTTTTATGTTTATTATGTAAATCCACAAAAATCTCAATGAAATTTATACATGTAATGGCGATTTTGCTTTTAAAAAATATATATAGATATGTATAAGAAGAAAAATTCAGACATTCGGAAACTTGTAAATGTTTTAGAATTTATACGAATTTTCATATGTATTCGTTCTCTCTATTTTTACCTAAATATTATATATTATATATGTAATAATTATAATAAATATATAATTTACATACTAGTCTGAAACATTTACAAATTTCTGAATCTACCTGAATGTATATAAATTTTGTTCTCTTTTATGGCAAACGTCGGCGAATTTTCAATTCAAGTACAAAACGCACTCGAATCCAAAAGATACAGCGTGTCGTCAAGAAGCACGCGTTATGCCAAATTGTGTGCTCAAAGACTGATGACCATTCATTTGGAGGAGATTCTTGTATCATAACCACGCAATCGTTTTTTTTTGTGTTTTTTTTTCGTGAAAGGAGCGAAAAAGAGAGTGCGAGTCAGCGTGGATGCGTGACCGCGCGATCACATTGTACGAGAAGACAGGACAAGACTATTAGCCTATTGGCAAACGACGTGCCGTGTGCCCTGGAACGTCGTACCGTGAGACTAAAAAAAAAATCAATATCATAACTATGTGTCGTTTGATATAAACGAGTAATGAGTAAATAGTATGTATCATCGTTTTATACACAAACCTAATATATCTCTACGTACACTATGTACATTCCTAGTATACACGCTCTTCACTGTCATACACGTTGCATTACACGCGCATAAAGGAGAAGAAAACGCATGGACCTATTATATACATATATAAATATACATATAAATATATATATATATATTTATAATAATTATTATATAGCTATTCCAAAAACGGACCACCGCGACATCGACGTTTACAGATGATCATTTAAATTAATGCAAGAGAAATTCATCGACGACACTCACGCCGCGCATTAATCGTCATCGTCATCGTTCATTATCATCACCAATTATCATCAATATCGTCATCATCATTGTCATCGGTGATAACGTCAAAGCATTCGCGTATCTCGCGTTGGGCAACACGCCCGATTACGGAGTGTCTCATGTATAACACGCACGAACAGTCAAACCTGTCGACCTGCCTGCAGTGTAAAAGAGAGAAAAAAAAAAAAGAAACATTTCTAACAAACACGTGCACACCCTTGAGCGCAATAGAGAAAGTGGGAGATAGAGAAAGAGAGAGCAAAATATATGAATATAGTTTTACAAAAAGGCTTCGCCTACGGCCGCCTCCTTTAGTTTTATACTTGAGACACGGAAAAGGCTGAAGAGCGAATCAGCCGACGATACTTCGAACGACCTCGATCCTATGTAAAGTTACATTCTTTCACCGATGAACGCGATCATTGTATACATACATACATACCGCACGTACACACACGGACACGCGAGTCGCGCGCACACTCACACACACACACGCACACATTCGCGGGAGACGAATACACATACACACGCGTTTTCTCGAGCTCATTTATCTCTCAAGACTTTGTACCAATTCTCTCTTCACTCAGTCCGACATTTCGAAGCTGGCGGGCGCGATAGCGGATACACGTCATACACGCGTATCGCGCGAGTTTGGGAGAGTTCCGACGTCGCGCTCCGAAAACGTGAAATGTCAGTCTCTTAGCCAAAGCTAGAAATTGCGTTTTTTATCTCTTAGTACCTTCTCTCCCCTATCCCGTCCACCCTTCTTCCTCCTTTTCCCCGTCCCCCCGCTCCCCACACGACGTATATATTTGACACGTTATCACATGATTGCTATTAATTTTAATTATAATTTCTCTGAGGATAGATAGAGAGATATATATACCTTTAATAAACGTGGTAATTTTAGGCTTAGAAGAACAATATACCTAGTGGATAGAGATTGAAGTATACATATATAAAAGTGGAAAGTATATATATATATATATGTGTGTGTAAACAATATATATATATATATATTGATAAAGTGATTATTGAGGTCGCAAATTTATAGAAGTTGGGGTCGAGCGCATGCAATGCCGTAAAGACGACAACCGGTATATTTACCGTTTAAGAATTATTAAGGCTCGGGTATATAGAGACGGCGAAATATACACACGTACATACACATATAGGGCAGCCTCGGTTGCCCAGCCCGGGGGCTGCGGCTCTCCGCGGAGAATATTCATTGATTGAACAAAAGGTGAAGATCAGTAAGTGTAAATGTTTGTAAACAAATTATGAAATTATTTGTTCAGTGCCTACATATTTACACAGTAATAATAAAGATGAAGATTAGTGAAATCACCTGACTTCTTTTCTCCGTCTCGGATCCCCGCCCGTTAATCTCCAAAACATGACTTACCTAGAAGCAAAAAAAAAAAAAAGAAATGTATTAGTTTAAAACGTGAAAAAAAACCATATATAACGTTTCTAAATATTTATAAATATATTGAATAAATTGCTGCGTAATTAATTAATATCTAATTCATATACGGCAGACGTTTGTGTGCGACGCGATAAGAAGTGATAGCTAATTATCCTCCTCTATTATTCGCAAAGAAGCTGTCATTAGCTGTCATATCGCTTTTTATCGTGCCGCATATATCGCGTTTTATGTGCAAAAACCATAAGCTGGCCTGGATTCAAAACCGCATGGGAGAATCCTCATTTGTAATCGTAATCCCCGATCATTCACTTTTTCTTTCTTTCTATGAATACCTAATGCTTAAACAGCATTACGTTAGATAACATCACGTTTAAATAACTTCTAAAGGTACAATCGAGACGTTTACAGTAGCCGAGTAGCAAACACGCATGATGGATCTAGCATCAGCGTCTATTGTCTTTTGTCTCTTCTTCGTCTTGTTCAGCGGGATAACGAAAAACGGGAAACCGGCCAGTAAAGGAAGAAAAAATTGTATACAGGCCAGCTTTAAAGTTTATGGTTTGAAGTTTTAAAGAGAGACTTTCTAGACGTGAAAGACGAAACACAGAAATATTGCATTAGAAAGAGTATTTACAAAATTGTGAGAGGGCAACAAAACAATTAAGTCTTTCGACGAAGATGGAAATGACAGATAGAGGACGATATATCGTACCGTCGAACGCGTTTGATACAAAGCACGATCGTGTGGAAATGTTGAAAGACCCCCAAAATAATCCGCATGTTCTATACTGGCATTGAAAAATTCGCCCCCCTCCACCCCCTCAACTTTGTCGTGACGTAGAGCTAAAGGCGCGAACGGGATGTTTGATGTGGACCGTCGCTACTCGCTCGTCCCCTGTCTCGTCGATCGACCGATCGCGTTATTATTATTGACGCGCCGGCCCATTACCCCCCTGTAGCCTGTAGTACACGCGCGCGGCGCGACTCGCCCGCGCCGTCGGGATCTCTTTCCGAGAAACGTTGCCGAAACGTATCTAGCGCTCTTATCGCCGAGATCGCGTAAACACGGCGGCTTCGTTTTGAACCGGCGCGACGGTGTCGCTTTGTGTTTTTTTTCTTCTTTTTTTTCCACGTGCGCTATGGAAGCTTTTCTAACGTCGTGGGGTCGTGGCCGGGACACGAGAGGAAAGGAGTCCTCCCCCCCCCCTCCTCTGCGCCGTAAGAATAGAGAATCTTCCAATCTTCAGTCTTGCCTCAGGCCTCAACACTACAACGGTGCTCGCACTGCTCGCACAGTCGCACGCAGTACGCAGTACTCGGTTGGTCGCAGTACTCGAAGTGTCGCAGTCCAGTACTCAGTAGTGCTCGGTTCCTCGGGGGGCAAAACACGTGACACGTGCGCGTTCGTACGATTTCCGGGAAAAAAAAAAAAAAAAAAAAAAGCTTACGTCGAATCTGCTACGGGCCGTCGTAGCCCGACGGATCATGTGCGGTATGTTACCCACGCTGGAGGTGAATTCTTTGTTTCCGTTCAATCCCAGTCTGGACGACGAGATTAAGCGGCTCTTCGACGTCACCCTCAACAAGAGGCCTCTGCCGAGCGGTACGTTCCGTACCCCTTCTAACGCCGCGCCGGTCCGGATTTCCAAAAATGTATTTATAAGATTGCCGAAGATCCACGCTGCGTTTACGGGATAACACTGCGATATATGCTTAAGGTTTTGTAGATTAACGCCGTTCGAAGGTTCGTCCTTGTCGTAGCTATCACTTGAGAATCATAATTTAACATTTTTTTCAACGCTATCCACATAATCCACAGTTTGCTCTGATTACTAACTGACATCTGATTTTGCGTTTCTGCGATTCGTCCCTTGGGCTTCGTTCTCTTTATTTTTTATGAGTAAAGGCTCTTGGTCGATTTAGTCGAATTACGTGTATCGAAATATACTTTAAAACTCTTTCTAGAAAACTCTTAACGGACTAAAACCAGCATTGTCATTGGACCAGAAACTCTTTTAATGTTTTATATTTTTTGGGGGAAGCAAAAAGGGATCCCGAGAAAAGTCTTTTACCTGTCAGGTACCTGCGCAAAGCTTGAAAAACAATAGAGAAAAAAGGCTTCTATTACGTCTGTTTGCATCTCACGAATTATTTATTAACTTTAACTTTGTTTCGTACTTCCTTTCTACATATTTTTGCGTGAGATACAATCTTTTTTAATTGTCCTTACTTTATTTTCAATGTTTTTATCCCCCGGCTTCTCCAATCAAACCCTAAATATATAATTATTTTATTTTAAATGTAAAAATTAAAGAAAATACGCTTAAAGACAGAAAATGCTTGAAAGTATTTTAGAAAGAGAAGTAAAATTTTCCGACAGAAAATATAGCATGAAAGTCGTTTAAAAAGTCGTTTCGGATATCAGGATGTTAGAAACTCGAAAGAAATCGTATGTCACAGATGCACCCTGCGATCCTGGTCGTTTTGTGCAGAAGCACGTAATTCCTAAATCTTCAAAATGCTCGGGAGGATTAGTCTATTCTCGAGAAAATTTGCGTTGTCATTGACCAGAAACCATTCAATACTGTTTAAAAGTAACAATACAGAAAACTATTATGACATTCTGTCGTTTGGGACTTATCTTAAAAGATAAAGAAAAACGAAACTTAAAGTGAGAGTGAATCTGCAAGTCATTTAAAGTTAGGTAGAGAGACAAATCGAAGAAGCGACACTAGAAGAAGGGACACTAGATGCGAATTTTCCGAAATAAATCAAGAATTTTCTTGAACTTTTCCTATTTTTGAATATCGCGTATTGAATGAAATGGAGCGTAAAATTAAAGAAATAAAACAGCTGTGTAATCTCGAATTTTTCTCATATAAAAACCGGATATGAATTAGGTCTCTTTTGTCGTGGATAGTAATTTACAGCGTGATATATAAGGATAAATTCTTTTATAACTTTCTATATTCTATATAACCATCAATATTTGTTGTTTGATTCATCGTTGATCCAATCGAATCGGCGTATCGGTCGCTCTCACGGAGATTTGAATGCGTGTGGCTTGAAATGTTTGTTAAAGAAGCGTTATGATGACTCGAGAATACGAAAGAGATACCAATCATAACAAACGTAAGAGCGTATATTAGTTACTCTGCTATAATATCTCTGTTGTCGATTATTTATTTCCGACCTGGTGACAAAATTTTCCCGGGACTTGTCGGCGCACCAAAGGTTTTTCGCGATCCTTTACGCTCGCGCCGATAAGCCGATATACTCATCACCCGGCTGCAAGAAGAAAGCCGTGTTTATTCGTTTGTCGACTTGTCTTCTCACGGCACGCACCGATTACGAATTACCGGTCCCATCTCGCCCCGTAATCTTCTCTCGCATCTCGCACGTGTGCATCTCTCTTGTCGCACATCGGCCGCTTTGTGAAGGCCGCTTGTGTTCGCCCGCGAAGGGCGTATTTTATCGACGAGGAGACAAAAGCCTAATGAGATTCGTGTGCTAAGATATGTTTATCCTACGCTACGGTGCCGAACTGCCGATTCCCGACGATGACGACGTGACAACGACGATGACGATTACAGTGCCCGGTAAACACTCGAAGCCACCCGACCCGAAAACGGCCGTGTGTGTTTACAAAACCGCGGCCTATCGTATTACATTCGCTTCTACGTGCACCACGAAAAACTCTTTTCGGTACTGCGACTTCGAAGTGAGGGAAAGGGTGTAAAATATTTTATTTTACACAGATTTGATCTGTAGATTTCGCTGCTTGATTACTGCTGCGCCGCGCGTTAGGTCTTAATTTTCTCTATGTTATATAACTGCAGAAAGAAAAGTCTTTGTTTTTTCCTCTATTTATATTTAATGAATTTTTTTAACGCGATCTCATTTATGCTTTATTACAGTTGAAGAGATAATGGAAGAGTTTCGACACAATGGTCGCGACTTCGAATATTGCCCAGACGTGGACACAGACATGACAAAACAGATTGCATCACGGCGAAAGAAAAACAAAAAACCTTTGCCAACCGAGTGCGTGTTCTGCAGAAATAACGGGGAAGAGGAGACGTACTATCGGGAGCACTTGCTAAAAGATGTCGACGGACGTGTTTCGTGTCCTGTTCTCAGGTACATATTGAAAAATCTGATACATTTTTATTTTTTATTACAGTGTCAAAGATAAACGTCTCGAATATTTCAGAATTTTCTTAAATGTCCTTTCTTTAAATATATCCTCTACAGGAGGTGCTTTTAATCTTTAGTTTAAAAAAAAATTTTGGGTTCTATAAAACTTTGAAACAGGTACTCCACAGGTACCTCAGATATTTCCCATATCTAAGCACAGCTAAACATTGGTACAGGCGTTTACATTTTTCAGTAGAAATATGAAAAAACAAAACAGATTAGTGTGAAAAAATCTTCACTATTTTGCCTTTCCGTTTTACTAACAATAAATCGTAAGTCTCATAGCACTGGGACACTATAAAACCTGCATCATTTCGGTGGGTATCATAAGTTAAGGCCACATGCACCATAGCATAAACATAAACCGTACACCATAAAGTACACCATGGGCGTGCCAAAATAAATAGAAAAAATGCACAGAAAGGCAAAGCTTTTTCTTCAATTAAGGCCTTCTTCTCCCTTTGTGAGTTTTGACCAATCGTATGTGTGTTCTTTTTTATTTTTAATAAAATTCCTCGAAGATAGGACCTACGAATTTCAAAACTATTCTTATAATAATGTATCTCCAATATGGTCATGGATAAATACTTTTCTTTTCTTATAAATTTTGCGCAGGAAAAACGAAAACGATTTTCACATCCTACGATACATTTTTTTTATCCGTAATCATATCCGTATAACTCGTATCTGAATTAATGCATAAAGCAATATGCGATTATGTTGCGAGAATACTAACGGTGATACAATCGAAAATAGTTGATGTACACTTAAACAAAAATAACATCCATAAATAAAGATATATCGCGTGAAAAAAGGGAGTCTAAAATAAAAACAAAAATTATTTTCTAAATAATCTCGCGTATAATAATCACTTTCTTAATAAGATTTCTTGCTTAAAGTTTTTTTTTCAGCGGATAATTTCACGAAACATGATATTCGGAATTTGTTTTTTCTTCTTTTTTTTAACGTTAAATATCTTGTGTTTATTACATGTATAGGAGATAATATTTTTGATTGGTAGGGCTTATACATGTCCGATCTGCGGCGCGAGCGGTGATGTGGCACACACGGTTAAATACTGCCCGAAGGGACCGTATAATCCCAATACTATAAGCACAGCGAACGCCTTTAAGCTCTTGAGGAACTCCACGGGCAAACGTCGTAGCAAGTAAGAATTATTGACACTTTCCACGCGTGCGTGGAACATTTTCTTGTGCTCCTAGTAATAAATTTTAAATATTTACGAACAAATTCGTAAATACACGCGAGTGTATTTCAGTTGCATGTAAATGTACAAATTCAAAATTGTACATAATGAACAAATTGTAAATGAATAGTGAACAAATTGTAAATGAATAACGAACAAATTGTAAATGAATAGAAAATGTTCCAATAAATTAAAAAATAATTTATAATCCATATGTAAGAGTTTCAACTAAGAAAGTATAACACCCCCTCAACGAGAGTAAACTCCCTATTAGGATTTTTACATTTTTATATATTTTTTTAAGTATATTAAAATTATATTATATTACGTGCATATTTTTTATATCGTGTTGAATTGGTTTACTTTAAGCCGATTTCCTTCTCTTTGCTAATACATAAAACGTAAAAAAAAAGTTTTAATTATGAGACAATGTTGCTTTAAAATAAATACAATTTGATAAATGCCGCAATAAAATTTGAGAAATAAATTTACGTTTATGCCGTCTTCTACTACGTAAAAAGAGAATTAAAGAGAATTTTTATAGAAAAAAATGCGTCTTCAATAATTGACAAATTGAAAGCTATAAATAAGAAAATTATCCGCGAATACTCCCGCGTTAATAGACTTTTTCTGTCACGCATTTTTGAAAAAATGTCAAAGCTCAACTATTGCAGTGAAAGGAAAGAAATGGTAGATTTAAAATTAATTTGTTTTTGTTGTATTGATATATTGTGTGCATGTATGTAGTACAAACGGAGGAGAACAATTCAGAAATTTATATATGATAATTATTAATTAGGGAATATTATTATCTTAAAAACTCGTGCGATACCATTTCTTTTCTCTCTTGCAATTAGTGCATCATCTGTCTCACTTAAAAGAAATAAGTATAAATAAATCTTGGACATAACGATATGTTCTAGGCGAGATTTTTAATAGGAAGAAGTAAGAAACAAGCAACCTTTCACATATCGATATCAACTGCTGACAGAGGCTATCCCCGCATACGTCCAAGTACCAACAAGTCAATCTAGTTCTCTAGGTTATTATATACAATGTTTCTCTTTTTGTACTTAACATTTACATTTGTCTGTAAACGTAAATACTGACAACCGACGTGATCTCGCACCCTCGCGAATACGCTATACGTAATACCGGTTCTAAATCGAGATTGAAATTTAACTTTATTTCGTTATTTTTATTAGTTATTTCGCTGATATCTTTCGCATTCTTTTATCTTTATATCCTTATTTTTATATTATCTTTATATTTGTAACATAACTATACCCGTGATATATAATCTACCTCTCGCATTCTTCCTACTTGCTAATTCACAAGTCTAATTCATAATGCGGAAATTGCACTGATAAAATAAATATCGATTTAGAACGAAAGGTGATTCGTGTGTATCTCGAGAGTCGCATGATTGAGTCGATTCAGCGACATGTACACATTGTGTTTATTACGACACGTCTTTAAGAGTTAATCGCGATTTTTGATTACGAAGGAAGAGATTAAATAGAGGGTGTATAGAGGGAAATTTTATACTAACTCGGTTTAGGTATTACGTCCTCAACAGACAATAATTTTTTCAAGATATTTAATATCTTAATTGCGATATTTAATATACGAATCCTTTCTTAGACAATTATAGAAAAACGTATTTCGACAACACTTTAATGATTTCTTAGATAAGGAGACTGCATTCCAAAGATTTTTCAATACAAGTCTGAACGGTCTGCGAAAAGAACGGGGTAAATTTATAATTCGCCAGATCCATTTTTAAGTACGGATTTATACTTAAAATGGACCACGAGTTATGGAACATATCACGTTTTAGACATTATATATGGACATAACACATTTCTATTCCATTTATGCCATTTATGGCATCCTACTGTTGGATTTTATTTGTCGAAAATATTAATACGATGATTGATGTGATCCAGCATAAGAGAAACTCGTTAGACGTCAGAAGTTATATTTTGGACATATGAAAGTATGGTTTTGGCACTTTCTTTAACTTTTGAAGAACCCGATATTTTTGACCGTGTATTCTACCGGATATATAAATTATCAAGGAGTATAGGATTGTGCATTCCTTTGTGCAATGCAGAATTTACAATACCGACAGCTTGACCAGAGACATATTCAAACGTAAATCTTGTACAAAATTTATTCATTGCACGCGCATACAGATGAGAAAGAAAATCACGTTTCTTAATTTGCCTTGACCTCGAAATGACAACGATTTTTTTAAAGAGAGAAAGAGAGATCTTAGAGCCTTGCCTAGAGACATTTTAGTAATTGTCAGCATTAGTCTCTTATTTTCTATTTGAAAATTTATTTCCTCGTAGCGTAAAGTTAACATCAAACTTTTGCAATCAGGACACACGCGCATCTTTATTTTAATTTATTTTTATTTATTTTTCATTACGGCGTTCAGCGGAACGTTTCGACAATTGTGTGATTTACGTCATGATTGCATCGCGAATTGTTATTGAAATTATTAATTTTCAATATATATATATATACATATTGTTACTAGTTCCTCAAATGAGAATTGTGATGATAACATGTGCCTAATAACGAAATATTCAGTTTTTATATTTTATGATATATGGTATAAGAGATATAAGGGTTTATGATACATATATATTGTATATATATATACATGTATAAGAAAGTTATGCCAATGAGAGATAACTATGCGCACATAATTTCAATCCGTGCACTTTCGCGACAGTTTTGAAATCTGTATTGTGGAAACGTGCGACTATCTACCGATATCGAACGTTTCGACTGGGGAAGATGAAAGTGACCGTTTGCTCTTCAGCGGTGATATATTAATTTGAACATTATATGCGAACATATGTGCGCATGAGTTATCATCTTTATGTCAACGTTTGGTTCGTGAAAGCGAGTCCTTTGCGTGATATCATAAGTCGGTAGCCCATAATAATCGTGCCTATAATTTATATACGTTTCTGTGAATATTTTATTTATCCCGCCCCTCCCTCCCCTATACATTGGTATAAAACGACTTATTCTCAATTCTGTACATTGCTACGCGTTATTGCCATATTCAGAGGAAATATTAGATCGAAGTGTTGTCACTGTCAGTTTCACTGCGATATTGTCAAGGCCGTATAAACAAAAGCTTGCTGCTAAGTCCGCGATTCCCCGTGTTTATATACGTAGCTGGTTTTCGCTTCGCGGATTTGACAGTTCGTGGAAGACGTCTGGTTTTTTCCCAGTCAACGCTTCTTTCCGGTGTTCTCAAGATTCACTAAAGGACACGTTTTGCTTTCATATCGTTGCCATACATTGTATATACAATATACATATATATAACATATATATTAAATATTATTATACATATATTATATATATTAAATATTATTAAACGAAGTAAATGTGTACAAAGATTATATTCGTTGACGGTGAAGACAGCAGAAGAAATGATATATTTTTCAGCCTAATATATTTTTGTTTTCGAGAGAGAACGTGCGAATTAAACTTCCTGAAGTTTTCTCAACAAATATGATTTTCTTTTTAATTATTATTTCGAAAAGTTTATCAAATTGTGTGAATTACGTGGGGACAATTTCGTGACAGAAAGTGTGTAAGTTTTTCTCCTTTCTTCGTAAAACTGTCGATCACCCATTAGATAAGTTTGAAGCGTTCCATTTATTGTTACGGGTTAACTTAACATTGAAATTTCAGTGAAATTTGGAAACTTTTCTGTTTGTTTTTTTTTCGTTATCTTTGCGATATAAAATGTTCAAATGTAGGATGTAAGACATATAGCATAAGATAACTAAATTTAGCATTGTACACATTAGTTCAATTCCTTTTATCTCGATAATAGATAAAAGCGGCTAATGTTTAAATAATTTCGCAAACTTGTTTGCGATATTTAACAGATCACATCACAAGCACTTGTTATTAAATAACACGATCTTTAAAACATTTCAATTCTTTCTCGAAGAGATTAAAAATTTATCTTCTGTTCATGAATTTTTATCAATAATAATGTAAGTAATAAATTGTACATGTAATTTTCAAGAATGTTTAAATGATTTCTCAGATATAGGAAAAGAGGTGTTTGATGCCTCTTACTCATAATTTACATTAATGTAATAATATCTTTATCTCGCACCAGAGATAAATATATCTCGAGATGTGTGTTTAATCTTGAAGAATTTTAAGAATGCCAGAAGAAAACTATATATATCTAATGTTTTCCCCAATTGTTTCATACGTCGCGTATTATCTTCGCCTCTTTCAGGAATTGAAATGTTTTAAAAGTTTCATATCTGCATAGAGAAAAGAAAAAGTAAGACATATTCGAATATTACAAAAGACGGTGCGATGAATATCTCAGTTTTGTATCGCCATTTTTGCGGAGTGTTGGATGATATATACAAATATTACAAAAATGTTCCTACTAGAAATTAAGACTTATTATAGTGTACGTGCCAAGTGTTATGTTTCTAAAATGTTGAAGCATAGTATTATTCTTGTAACTTGTATTACGAGAGGCCTACTATTTAATAGTGTGAATAAGTGCTTACTTTTGTAAGATGCGCGTCTCGTACCTTAACGGCATACGTGGCCGAAGTTTAGAATTACGCAGTTGCTTACGCGGTGCCGTCATAATACACCGGACTGATTCATAGTAAGGCGCGAGATGACGTTACAGAAATCCGAGACCGTGCAGTACCCTAACGTTCACCATTAAGAGCAACAGCAGGTGATAACGGTTTAGGAGTACGAGTAAGACCGAGATTTCATATTATAACATAGGCAGAAATTCGAAAAGAGAGAAATGAGCAGTTTCAATTCGGACATGGTAATCCAGCGTGTCCAGTTGCACGTTTTATAAATTGTATAATAATTAATAATATTTATTTTGTCGCAATTACAGCCTCCGATGTCGATCGAGGTTCACCCGATTACGCGTTCCCGCCTGCGAGTGTTGGAATCTGATTTAACGACCGATTAAATTTTACGCAAAACCCAAAAAGCTTTGTTGTGCTCATCCAAAACGCGAGCGTGCTCGCGCAATGAAACCTTTTGGATTTTTATTTTCTTTGTACCCCTCGCTCCCCCTTCGCCGTATTATAGATCTCCGTTTATTCGGAATTAATCTTGTGCATTCTGGACACGCCTTTTCTTTTTGTAGTCGTTCGTATTTTAAGAGATATTGTCATAATAATCATCTCACCATTCCAAATATTTGTAACAACCAAGGATAATTATATATTATTATTATTATTATACCTCCGCCATATTAATATATTATTTAAATGTATTTGTACAAAATTGTATTATGTTTAATAATGATTCACAGAGAATATATGCATTTGAATAAAAAATGTATTTTCCTCACAATGGTATATCGCTCTTTATTAAGTTTTATTCAATAGTAACGTGTTATATAACGCAACAGACTTTATCAGGGATCTATGTGTAATACATCCTGCACCCTTATTACTGGTTGAAAATAAATCGTTAGTGCGTGACTGCACCTTTTACGATATCTGCATAATACACATATAGATCAGTTTGACAATTTATTCGGTGACCTATATTTTTTATACTATTTTATTCTTCAAAGAAGATAAAAAATTTGCTATCTTTGTTAAATGAATTACTTGGCATTTAATATAAAGCAAAGTAGATTCTTTTTCATCAAATTAAATTTTTATTTTTGTTTTTATTATAGAGTTTAGTAATTGTGTTATTTAGAGAGATACAGAGTCTAAAATTTTCTATATAATTGTGTAACTTGCAAGGATGTTAGCACATTATTTTTGACATCGCCTAACGAGTAAGTAGGTCACATCTTTTGTATTTGACCAGTTAAACGGATCGTCCTTCACATGCCACACACATACATACTGTAGAATTATAATTAGATTATTTAAACGTGAAATTATCAATATTGATATTGTATCACACTAGCTTATTTCAAATGTCGCTTCTATCAGATAAATTCTTTTTATATTCATTCGATTAACTGTTTTCTCATTTTATAACTATAACTGTGCAGTTACAATTATATTGCTTAAACAAGTATTTTTATGTTTGATTATATATTAAAAAACAGTTATTAATATGCTATCGATTTAATTTGTTTCATCTTGTGTATAGCGGATAAAAATTTTGTAATCTTTCTCTGTATCATTACCACCTAAATATTTTATTTTTGTGTACTTTATTTTTTTATGCAAATCCCTGTTCTCTCTTTAAACGCACGCCGATGCATGACGTGTTGCTATTATATTGCGCCTTCGAAAATTGGTCGTGTGACAAAAGGTAATACGCTATTAGCGTCATATCTGCATCTGAACGTTTCCCATAAACCCGGGAAATACTAGCACATCCTGTATACATAAACACGCGTTCGTGTTAAAAAATCGTTCAATAGACAGCGAGCCAGCGAATAGTAACGACGACTCGTCGTCATGCAGTTCTACGTGTTGCTGGTGAACGTGGTTGCCGTAGCGACGATGATGATCAGCGTCGCGATCACCTCGGCAAGAGTGAATCGCGGACTCGGTCAGATCGAAAGGCCGTTTCGAGTTGATGGTATAGTCTCTCCTCAAAATCGGAACGTGGTGCCATTTACCGAATCATCGTCTATATTCTTTTTGCATCTGCTCAAGTACAAACCGCATCTACAGTATCAGAAGCTAGACAAGATCCCTACTACTGTCGCTCCGGTAACCAGAGCTTGCATCTGCGTACCTTTTTATCTATGCGATAGTAATCAGACTATTATCATTGATGGAACCGGAGTAATCGACCCGCGGTGAGTTAATCATCAAAATTCGAGAATTTTAATTAATCGGTATTACTGCAGGTGCCGCTAGTCTATCTAGGTCTCAATTAACTCTAATCTAGTTGTTTTTTTATCTATATCAAACTTTAATCTTATTAATAACTTTATTTTTTAATTTTATTAATTTTATCTATTTTATTCGCTTTTACCATATCGAGTTTTAATCTTACTTTATTTTGTCCTAAACTGATTTATTTCTCTGTTTCTCCTTTAAATTATAAATTTTAAATATTACATTTAGTACGGTAGCAAAATTAAATTTCAAGTTAGTTGACATTGATGAAATCAAAAGTATTTAATAATATAGATAATTAAATACTGTATGCAGTGCTGGGATATGTCCCGGGGAATTGGAGGTCTGCTGCTATCCACGAAATGTCACAGCAATCCCTACGACACCTCCAACTACACCACTGACAGTAACATTTCCAACTACATCACCGACAGTAACATTTCCAACTACACCACCAACAACACCTCCGACTACAACTCCAACACCATCGATAATTTTTTCCACTTCGGCGTCGCCAAATCCTCCTACGACCGGATTTCCGAACTGCATCTGCGTAGTGACATCGCTATGCGATCCTAACGGAATAGTCACCACCTCCGGCGAGGGTATAATAAATCCGCGGTACGGATTGTGCCCTGGCAACCTGGTCTGCTGTAGGATACTGGTGAGCACGACGCAGCCACCGACGAATCCTCCGACCATAATGACCACGGTACCACCTACGGTGACCACGGTCATGTCTGCACCACCTGGACAGATGCAACTATGCTTCGTATGCGGCAATGTCACTCAATGTTACACCTGCATGAGCGTCGTTACGTCCGGCGGTGGTAGCATGATAGATCCTAGATTCTCTCAAATCTTATCAGAGGGAAATGTCTGCGCGGCGATGGGCATACCTTCCTGTCAAAACACGACATCAGACACACCGATTACGAATCTGGGCCCGTTGAGAAACGCGGGTACATCGCAGGAATGTTACTGCGTGAAGACCTGGCTATGCTCTGAAGGGAACGTGATCAGTTTGGATGGTCTTGGGATAATTGATTCGAGATTCACGGCGTGCTCGTCGGCAGATCAAGTGTGCTGTCGGCTCGCAGGGATCGATCTTCAGGGTCTTCGTAACGCTGGCACCTTAGTGTCCTCGTCCATAAGTCCCGTCGCGAATGGACCATCTAATCGCGCGGCCTCGCAGATCGCTTGTGGTATACAGGACAATAGTTACGCACCGCGTGAGTATAAGCCGTAGTCGTTATAATCGTATTAACGACATATAGCGCGCGGTCGAGACGAAGTATAAATTCAGGATAGTATCTAATTCAGGCTACTATAGACTGTTGCTTGAACGATAATGACAACAATCGTTTACAGCGCAACCTTTTCCTCCTAACTCCGACAAAACTTATTTCGCTGAATTCCCATGGATGGTCGCGCTTCTCCTAAAGTCTGCAACCGGCGGTCCTAACGTTTTCCAGTGCGGTGCTTCGATGGTCAGTAACGGAGCCGTCCTCACTGCCGCTCATTGCGTTGTGAAGTACGTGTAGAAAGACGCAAGAAGCGATTCTTCAAAAAGTCTCCCAGTTTCGTTGGTTCTAATCGGTTCATATTTCTTCGTCTTAATTTTCCGACAGCCAAAAGCCCGAGAATTTAATTGCACGCTTCGGACAATGGAACTTAGCAAACAATACACAACCATTGCCTACTCAAGAAGCGAAAATCTTCGAAATAGTTGTGCATCCGTCGTATTATAGCGGTGGACTTTTCCACGATGTAGCTGTCCTAATTTTGGCAGAACCGGTCACTTATAGCGCGAACGTCCTGCCAATTTGCCTTCCCGAACAAGGAATGGTCTTCTTGGCCGGGACCAGATGCTACGGAATAGGATGGGGTAGCGATTCGTTTGGTGAGCTTCGAATTGAGCTTACAGAGTTTCGCTTATCACCTCTTTCGGCTTATCAAAAACAAGTATTCGTTCATAATCACGTTCTAGGACCGGAAGGGCATTACCATGCCGAGCTTCGAAAGGTGAATCTTCCTATCGTCGATCGAGGGGATTGTCAGACGCGTTTACGAAGCACGAAATTGGGTCAATACTTTGAATTGCATGGATCGTTTATTTGCGCTGGCGGCGAAACGAATAGAGACACGTGTCGTGGCGACGGTGGTGGACCGTTGATTTGTCAAGCCACCACGGGACAATTCTTTCAGGTGAACTTGATTATAATAAAAATAATATCTCCTACACATTAAATAGTTCCGCAATGAACATAGTGGAATGGACAGATTTAACATTTTCTCTTTAATTCTTCTTCAAATAAATTATTTGATAGAAGATAGAAATTCTCTTTATTTTAAGCATCCGCGTGACTTTGCGTTGTCATACTAATTATAGTCTTTTTATCAGTAAGATCTCATTATTGTTTTTTAAAATTCTTGTTTATCTATATGATCTATTATTAATTTTATTTGCTATTTTAATTAAAGTGTGAATTAAATCGAGTTAAACATAGATATTTTTATATATTAAACAAAAGAAGTATAGACTTGGATAAATTCTTATATTTTAGGCTGGTATCGTATCGTGGGGTATTGGTTGCGGAGCTTCTAATGTACCTGCAGTATACGCCAGTGTATCGCAACATGGTCAATGGATAGATCAACAGTTCGCGACTTATGGCGTATAATGATGTGTGTCGTGTGTACATTTAGTGATATTTCTAATTCAACGACTGCGATTACGTGCTGTTTATGTTACGCTAATATATCACTCTCGCATAACTTATAGCAATAATAATAATAATAATAATAAAGTGCAATATTTTAACTTTATATATACTTTACGTTATTTATTTTAATTCGTTCGAGCAATCTGTATTTTGTTTAGTCTTCTGATCGTAAATCAATCCTCATAACGCATAAACGCATTCTTCGAGACCGAATATCTGAATATATTTGTTTTATTGTTAGTTGATACGATAGCTGTGTAACACAAACCTTATCACAGTACGATGAGCGTGGGAAAGGCTCAGAGGTCAAGCATATCGTTGTTCTAGTTTCAAGGCAAATATTTCTCGTATAATGTATTTTGAATTATGACATTTAAAAACTGTTATTCGCTACGAAGTTGAGCACGATTTGTTATACGATATAATGAGACTAATTTGCAGATATATCCTAAAGAAAATTACCCTAGGGAAAACTTTGAAACATGGCAAACACATTCGTACTTACACTATATTATGTGGATATAAATAATAATAAAATTTTTTTACAAAAAAGGCTTCCACCGTGACAATGTTATACACATTGCCGTGACCAGGATTCGAACCTGGGTTACTACGGCCACAACGTAGGGTCCTAACCACTAGACGATCACGGCTACTGGAAGAATTGAGTGGAGGCACGGAAACTGAGCACAGTGTTCGCGCCGATAAATAAAAAAATTCTAAGTAATTAAATATATATTTTGATTGATACGACTGGAATAAACAATACAGAAAATTATTTATAATAAGATAATTGTGTGCATAGCGATGATAATCACAGAATTTTGCGAAAGTTAATATTTTTATTATAATATATTAAATATCTCTTTTCTATCTATCATATATTCGATATACAAATTCAAAAAATTCTGAAAGTAAATAGTTGACAGCTGACAGTTGACGGTGTTAATAGCTATTCTCCACAAAAAAAACGCATATCCGAACAAAAGATCGATAAATTATTTTCTAAAAATGAATGTTTTTTTAAAAACATAATTTCGTGTGATTATAATTCTCAAACACACAATTTAATGTTACTATAAAACAAAAAAAAGCTTCCACCGTGACAATGTTATTCACATTGCCGTGACCAGGATTCGAACCTGGGTTACTACGGCCACAACGTAGGGTCCTAACCACTAGACGATCACGGCTATTGGAAGAACTTACTCCAGAACTGGAAAATCGAGTAGAAGACCTCTACCGGTCTAATATTTTTCCAGTAATTAAATATATACTTTGTTCAACACGATTATACAATAAATCGTATAATATATTAAATTACTTTTATTAAAATAATTGTGTATATTGAGAATAATGTAGAGAATTTTTATTATAGAAATTAATATTTTTCTTGCATAAATATATAACTTTTTTAAGAAATTTTACATATTTATGCATTAAATTGAAAAAATAGTACCTACTGTAATTATTATATTTTATATTGTGTTTTTTGCAGCGCAATTTCACTGAGTTCAAAGTCTGATGATAACATAATAACAATATTTATGCATAGCATTTTGCAGCATTTATCACATAAAATATTGAACTTTGCTTATCACATGCAGTTTTATTTATCTTTGAGAATTTAAGTTTTGATCAAATCGGAACAATCAATCTGTGCTACGTTTTTAAAACAATTTGAAAGACACAATCTTAGATTAAGTATTGCCTCAGTATTGCGAAATTGAGTTATGTATTTGAGAGTACTCCATTCTAAAACGTTTTATCGACTATTTACATCAAGATGCACACATAGGAAATAGTTGCCAGTGATGTAGCCTTATTTGTATTTTCGACGAAGAGAGACAATCGTTTAGTTATGCTACGTATGTACGTATTCATGACTTCCTGCTAACAATTAATATTATAGTGATGGTATCTTTTATGGATTACTAAAAAATATTTTAACGTCTGCAACTCCTTCCGAGTTGTGGTCGTACTCATACTATATAGGTACTTCGTCAATTTCTTTCACGAAAGAGTTATGAGAGAACAGAAGAATATTTTCCGTTTGCGCAGCCAATCTCAAAGATTACGAATCGAATCCTCGATTTCGCGAATATTCGTTCCTATGAATGTTTAATTCATCCATATTTTTGCAAAGTGTTTGCTCGAGCTGATAAATAGCGTCATTTCTCGCGTTCGGTAAAATAGGGATAGTAAGTGGCATTTCCGATCAGATATAATGTCGAATGAAATGCTATTGCGACACCTGCGGACAATACCTGATAATTACGTGTCGTCTAAATCGTGTGCAGTCAAACGGCACGACAATCACGACAATCTCTCTCTCTCTTTTTAACAACGTGCGTCATTAATGACGTCATTAATGACGTTTAGCACATATTGCCGACTGTATCCATTTTTTAACATGCTTTTCCTCTAACGAGGATTAGATAAATCGGGGTAGATTGCCTGCACATTATACTTCTCATTATTCCTATTAGCTTTAAGAAAACTTAAACGGTGGACTATTATGATATACGGATATTACGTGTCAGTATAAAAAGAGAAAGAGAATGACGTGAATCAATCTTTACATTAATATAAATATAGTGACCTGCACTGATTTCTTTCGTAATTTTTCAGTTCAGATTGAAATCCGTAAATTTATCGTCGTTGTCTATCTTGTCTTTCTCTCTCTCATTTTTTGTGGCAAGCTGCGCAAAGAAGAATCGTACGAAATATGACAAAAACGAGACATCCGTTGTCATCTTTACAATGCCTTTTAAAGAATGATCAGGCTTATTCACATATACCTACTTGACCTTAACACAAAAGATTTGTGAAACCCCTTTTTTTACGAAACGCATTACATAAGATCGCAACCGTCCAGTAAAAACTTAAGTAAGCGATTGCCAAAATCGTATCTGATTTGAATTTTACATACTTATACATTATTAATCACTAGCCGATTTTTTTCAGCTTTTAAACGAACACATATAACTGTAAATCTTACGTTAAGTTCGCACATTATCTTCATCCAAATAATTCATTAAAATTTGTTATTGACGTTTATACACTCCAATTTCTTGCATGAAAAAATGAATAAACCTTTTCGATTTAATTGGCTTGTTGATAGAACACTCAGGGTCATCAACTAAAGAGAACCTTGGTAAAAGTCGAAACTGGTATTGAGGAATATATCGTTCCACAGCGTACAATTGAAAAACCACAGAGTATACCATTGAAAAAAAAACTGAGGAAGATATAAAAAACCATTAATTTATCATATATATCCGCTCGCGTTGGCCACGATTTGAAATTATATAGTTAAATAAACTGTTGCCTGTTATGGTATACGGATCTGGACAAAGATCAGGACTGACATCTTTCAAAAAACTTATTTACCCAATTCGAAGTTTCTTGCTGCAGAAGATCAGTAAGGACTTGCCTGGTCGTTATTGACCCATGGTCAGTTGGGTCAAGAGTATATATATATTTTTTCAAAGAATTTTTTTCGTATGTTGTATGCGTCATGAGAAAGGGGAATTTTTCATCAAGGGAACGCGAGTTTCTCTATTCGAACTTCCAGGAAAACCACGTCGGTCCTCAGGGTCAATGTAGGTGGGAAATGCCGGTTCTCCAAGTCTCGGTGTAATATAATGACATAGAAGGGAAGTGGGGAGAATTCATGATAAACATGCTCGGAGTAGGGATCCTGTGGATGTACAGAGGACATCACGATTCTACACTCAGAGCCGAGCGCTAATCGGGCATCGCTCTTCCGAGTGTAAGGTGCTCGTTCGTTGTTCGTCGTATTTTGGTGTTTCTTTCTGGTGAGTACAACGCCAAATTTGATCAAGATTAAACAGATTTGCTTCGCTCGAGTGCTTTTTGAATGATAGTCAATGATGAAATTTGCCGTTTGCTCGTTTATTCGAGAGAGAGATTGGAGTCTGAATAACATATTAACATATTGGAGTCTGAATACCATTAGATTTTTTTACGTGACCTCGGCAATCTAAATTTCAACAAAAAATTTTAATTATTCGATAGTACCGATAATGTCGAATTAATTTTTTTGCTTTAGCATATGCTCGCACAGATCGCGTTTACCACATTAATTTGTATAATAGTAGTGATTCTATAATTTCGATATGTAAAATTATGCTATTGTAGTTGATCTTCCTTCGTAATGCCTTGATACAAAATTTTTGCAATTCCTGAATATAAATTAAATAGCCCGATGCTGATACCGGTTTAATGAAATATGTTAATCTATTAGTTTGCGATCATCCGACGTCGAAAGGTCAGTGGCAGATCATTTTAAACAAGTGTACCGTAAGAAGATCTGTAACACAATTTGTCATCACGCTCACGCTAAGGTATAAGTTCAACGAATCGGTTATCAAATAAACAGGCTTCACAGAAAGAAGAAAACATCGAATGCTCGGAATAAATAGCAAAACATTTCTAGTCTCGCGCTACGTCTTTATCGTCAGAGCATGTTTATGCGCACAAACAAAATTAAGAAAATATTTTTATATGATGACTCATATTCGTGCGCATCTTTATTGCGGAAGCATCTCGAAGATAATGCTAATTATCCGATAACATCAGATGTCCTGGATAATTATGTAGTCAAATAATTGCGAATTATATTGTATTCTGATGTAGTTTTCAGAAAAGATTACAAGTATCCTGTCCAAAAGAAGATCGACTGCCTCCTCTCGGATTTAATGTCGCGCGTGAATTGAACATTTTAAATATAGTCTTATTGTTACTGTTACAAGAATATTTTAGAAGGGGATAATAAATTTTTATTGTGCATTAATATTTTTTAGAATTCACAATGTTTTATAGATCAAATCAAAGAATATCAATTTTGAGATAATTAGTGCATTAGAGAACCGTTAATATGCCGTTACAGTTATAATTAGAGAAATTTCAACATTGCGGTTTTCCTTTAGATATTTTTATTCTCTTTGTTCTGATTATATAAGCATCGAGTTTCTTTTATAACTCGTTATAAAAGAATTATCACGAATTACTAGGATTGTGGAACGCATAATATAATTTATAATCTCGTATTCCGATAACTCAGAATTCCGAGAAGTAGGAAAATTGCACAGTTTATCAAAACACATAGAACATTATATGTATATTATTACTGATATCTCTACTTCTTTATTATTCTATAATTATTATAACATTTCGAAATCTAATCTCTTTCATAATAAAAAAGGTTTTTATTGAGGGACAAATTTGATTGTAATAATATAAAGTATAAAACACAGCAAACCTGTTTTATATTGCACTTTTACATGTCTTCAAGAAATTCGCCAGTGACATTAGAGACTCTATTTCCACGCGTAAATTTAATATACCTCTAATTTGTTAGTGCATCACGTAAACACGTTATCTATTCAAGTGCATTCTCTTATTCAATAATGCTTCTCGACGATAGCCGAGAATTGCCGAAGATTAAACGCCTCACGTTAATGATCGCACGAAAGACAATTATATGATCAAGGATCTCCACACGAGCTACTTAGTTTGCATTCACTTCCTTCGATTTTCTAACTTAAAGCGAGGCACCGCTGTAGGCGCTGTATCATCGCTATTTATAGCTTCGAAAAAGAGGGTATCTCTTCTTTATAATTGTCATTGCAAGGAGTTTTCGCGAAGCTATCGTAAAATCGGTTTAGTCATGATCGTTCCGCAACGTCGCCACTGATATGTTATACCACTTTTCGCATTTGCTTCAGGTAGACCGGCGCAAACCATGTGGCGACTGGTTTCCGCGTTGACCTTGGTTGGCGTGACTTTGGTGACGGCATTGCCCGCGCCGCAACAAAACGACGCCGGTGGCCTCAGCGATCTTGTCGCCCAGGTATTCCCCAATGCTAAGACGACACCTCCATCAGTGCCCCAGATAGGCGGCGATATCGATAGTCTTATCCAAGACGTTTTCAAGACCGGAAACGTCACCACCACTACCCCTAGAAATCTCATTCTCGGCATAGAAAATAAAACGCCATCGAAACCCGACGACTGCGAGTGCGTGCCTTATTATCAATGCAAGGAAGGCAAGATCGTGGAAAACGGGGTCGGCATCATCGATATCAGGTCCGATTTTGGTGATAAGGATGGGAAGCCTCCGGGGTGAGTTTATTGACCAAAGATCGGAGTCTCGACTGGTTTTCTTACCGGATGGCGATAAACTGCGGCATGCCGCGAAATTTTTGTTCCGCAACAGATGCGGACGATTAACGCTCCCGTTGGTATCGTAAAATCAAGGTTGAACAATTTTAACCACGACTGGTCCCATTAGAGCTATATGCGACGATAACTAGTAGCTTTTTCCCATTGTCTTGTGCTAGAATCTACTCACATTATTTCTTCGTTTTCTAAATCACTAAATTGTTACTGGTATCCCACGCACGACTCTATTTTTTATTACTAAGATGTGCGTAGAGATAACTAATATAATCTCTCATTTAAGTATATATTTTAATTTAGATTTAAAAAAGAAGTATACACGCACATCTCTTCTGATTTATTTATAATTATTTGCTGTTTCTTTGAAATAATGTAATAATAATGTACAAAAAGTAGAATTTTTTCTTAATAGTTTGATAAAACGAATAAGATATTTTTAATGCAAATTATTGTTGTCAAGATGTTCTTTTAGAGAATAGTTCTTAAAAGTGCAAAACATTCTGTTACACAAACATTTTCTCTGTGTGTGAATTGCTAGATATGAAATTTTGATATTATTTATCCCTTCCTTTAAGTCCTCGTAATGTACAATAAATAATGTCGTCGAATACGGTTATGGCATGGTAGTTACAAGTAGTTTGAACTGTACATATAGAGTGAGTGTGTTAGAAGGAAAGCGGAAGCGTCGCCGTGCCGATGTTGCTAAATCAGGAATGGTTTGCAATTTCTTTTGTTATGCGGTGTTCGACTCTGGACACAATATTGCGCACTCATAATTGACGTAATTAAATAAAATTCCGTATGGCGGTTGACGCTTATTGAGAATATTGTGTCGTTATAATATTCGAATAAGTGACATTCCAATTGATACAATAATGAGGTAGGTATTATATTTTGATCATTGCAATTGAAATTGCAGATCAAGTTGAGAAATTGAAACTGAAATATAACTGAAACACTCGGAACGTGCATCACGATCAAAATTAATTACTCCGGAATCGGAAGTCGGCACGATTTGCGATTAATTTCTGCTAAAAGTACTCTTCATGCATGACTAAATTTGTATGTACATATCTATATATATATATGTATATAGATGTTTTTATCTTAAGCTAAGATTAGATTTGATAAATATTCTCTTCGATAGTTTTCAATTTAGACGGTTTATTGTTTTAGCATGCCGCCTCACTATTCTCGCCGCATGAGACTATCTTTGGACAATAAAGTTCCTCTGGATTGGCCAATAAATAATAAATGCTGTCCTTACTTTAAGCATAATTTCACTTCATAGATAATTAAGCCGGAGAAGAAACAATTGTCGGAAATTATAACTGCTTTTTTCTTAATGATTAGACCTGATGTCTAAATCATTTATCATCATATTCTAATTCAATTTTAACAGGAGAAGAAAAATTTTAAATTAAATCTCAATATTTAGCGGATTACAAAAAATTTACAAATTGCTAGGAAAACGTTGCTCTTAAAATGTAATCAAAATTAAAAGTTAAAAAAATGTTTAAGTACAAGCTGCAAAAACTATCTTAATCTTTCTCGGATATTTTTCGAATAAACGATCGTATCTATTTGCATGATAAAATTAAGTAGGATAATATATGTGCTCACGTTTTCACGATTACATTATGGAATATTTAGAGGTCTTGGACCATGCGAGAACTACTTGGATGTTTGCTGCAAAGCGCCAAATATACAGCCACCAGTCACGCCTCCACCGACTGGTAGAACCGGGTGTGGACAGCGACATCCTGAAGGAGTCGGCTTCAGGATCACCGGCCAAACCGATAATGAGGCCCAATTCGGCGAGTTTCCGTGGATGGTGGCTATCTTGAAGGAAGAGGCCATCGGCGGCAATGAACAGAAATTGAATGTTTATCAATGCGGCGGAGCTCTTATACACAGACAAGCAGTTCTCACTGCGGCTCACTGCGTCAACGGGTCAGTAATCTTGCCGTGAATATCTTTACGATAACAAATAGTATTTTTACAAATATTCGATAACCTTAGTTAATAAAACTTAATTAGGTGACCTTAGATATTTCAAGTATATTCAAGTATCGGAATATGGATAAATAGCTCTCATTTATACCATGGTGCGCCACGTTCAGACGTAGAAATAGACACTATATTTTGTATTTATACCTGTTGCCCGTTACTCGTTATTTTTCTAATTTAACAAATGCATTCCGATCAACAGGAAGCAACCACAGGAGCTGAAAATTCGCGCAGGAGAATGGGACACGCAAACGAAGAACGAGATCTACCCGCATCAAGACCGCGACGTCGAGAGGGTCGTGGTTCACGAGGGCTTCCATTCGGGTGCGCTCTACAACGATTACGCTATCCTAATCTTGAAGACCCCGATCGAGTACGCGGAAAACGTTGATATCGTATGTCTACCGGAAATAGACGCGAACTTCGACGGATCCAGATGCTTCGCCAGCGGATGGGGAAAAGACGTATTCGGTACGTCATTTTTATGTTTTTAGTGTGCGAAAAAATGAATATCGATCGATTGAATCTCTCCGCAATATCTTTGACTTAATATATTAGAATTAACTATTAACGATCGATTAATAATATTTAGATCGGCCTGAACACGCATAATGATTTCATTTGGCGATATTTAATTATAGGTAAAGAGGGACGTTATCAAGTGATCTTAAAGAGGGTGGAACTTCCTATAGTACACCATGATACGTGTCAAAACATTTTGCAAACCACCAGGTTGGGAAAATACTTTGCTCTAGACAGAAGTTTCATCTGCGCGGGTGGAGAACTAGGAAAAGATACCTGCAAGGTAAACTTGAGATATCTTCCAGGCGGAGGAAATTCTTTAAACTCCGGAGATTCTATGAAACATCTGCATATAGTACAGCATTTCGACACAAAAAGGGAATACAAAAAATTCTGGAGACTAAAATTTCCTTCGAATCGAAAAAATCTAAATTCAAGAAATCTACTTTTAGAAAATCCGTATGATAAAATTCAGAGCTGAATGTTTTCTAACTTTCTTGGGCTCAATATAATTATACCTTACAAGAAGAGCATAAACTGGAATAACGGTTATCTAGAAATTAGTGATAAATTATACGAGATTGAGCGCGACTTTTTCCCCGAGAATTTTGCGCAAAGAAGCTTCCCATGTTCCTCTCTATTTTGTATGCGGTCAAATAAAAGAATGATTTTTCAATCTTTTTGCTGGCAGGGTGACGGTGGAAGTCCCCTCGTGTGTCCGATAAAGAATGACCCGACCAGATACGTTCAAGCTGGCATTGTAGCCTGGGGACTTGGCTGCGGCGAAAATGGCACTCCCGGCGTTTATGCTAACATAGCCCATGGCCGTCGATGGATCGACGAACAAATGGCTTTCTACAATCTGGATAATAGCGTTTACCAATATCCCAACTGATCGCTCTCGTCCGATGTACCAATATGGACTACGCGAATTTCTTTTTATTTTTGGCAAAGCATTTATCACAGATTGATGTTTAAGTACTGAGTTTTTTTACATCAAATAATTTTATATTTAGAACAAATGTGATGACAAGCTACACGTTAACGATATAGGATTGCGTGAATCTCTCTAATATTAAGAAACCCGCGTTATTTCATGTTCGTAGTTTGAGTTACGCGTTCGAAAGTGATTGTTGATTTATGTATGTGACGAAAAACGAATAAGACGTGTAAAAATCGATGTATGGCATTTTGTATATGACGCACAAGCGAATAATACATTTTTATTAAAAACAAGAAAACAATATTAAGTTTATTCCCTACTGAGACCTTAACAGTGTGTAATAATTTTTAATTGATCAACTATTGATTTGCTGGTAATAAACTGTAAAATACAACGCTCCCCATTCTTTTATGAAGGTAATTATAAATTTATAAAGTCCTTGTACAGCTTTAAAACTCTCACACCTAGTCGTTCTATACGTAATAAGATTAATTTGTAAAAAAACATTGCCACTATAATTTAGTAAAGTTTAGTATGCATTAAGAATGATCAATTTATAAAAATTTTTCTAATAAATTGGTTGAAAGAGATAGGCCGATTTTTGATAATCACAGTCACCAAATTTAAACCTATTGGGTTTCTTTCTAAGGAGACATGTTCAGATTATTGTTTATTCAACAAAAACATGATTTGCAGAATGGGACAGTAAATCGAGGTATTATTGGAAATGAAAATATATTTTTAAACCTTCGTGATCGGGTCTTGGTTTGTCCACGTAATGATAGTGGATATATGTTAACAGTAAATTCAAGAATAAACGTATATAGAACTGAAATATAAATTCTTTTACTTATTCTTCTTACATATTAATTTTGTCAGGGAACAGATGTGCGCGCGCTATTTATCCTTGTTTAATGATGTCAGAAGCGAGAAATCGCATGCCAAAAATTCTTGCAGTTTTTCATTGAAATAAAAAGATATCCATAAAACGCTATTGTAATTGATTCGGCACATTTGCAAAATATACCGAACACTTTCCTTTGGCTTTAATAATCAATAAATAGCTGTAAAATAAAAAATAAAAGAAGACAGGTTAAAAAGATATAATTGCATGTCACATTAATTTTACGGCTATTTAGTGATTATTAAAGCCAAAGGAAAGTGTTCGGTATATTTTACAAATGTGCTGAATCAAATATCTTTTTATCTCAACGTAAAACCGCAAGAATTTTTGACATGCGATTTCTCGCTTCTGATGTCATTAAACAGGGATAGAAGAGGCGAGTAGGCAGGAGCCTTAAAAAACGCAAAGGTTCTTTCGACAAGACAAGTGCAGATCAAAATAATCGAGGACTTGCTTAGATGACGACAAAAGGAGGAAGTGTAAAAGTGGCCGTTTTTCGCCCCGATGGAAAACATTTTTTACCACCTTATTTGAGGTTGAAATAAGAAGGAAATAATGGTCATTTACCCAGGAAACCGAGGGTAAATTAAGAAAAAAAGTTTGAAAAATACATATTGCAGTTATTTTGAGTATTAAAAGACATAAGCCACTAATATACCAAAGTACATGCGTGTGCGGGAGGAGGGGGGTTGCCCCCTCGGACCCCCCTGCAGAAGTCGGTATGGGGTGGATCTTGCTTTAATTTGCAAAGTACATGCGTGTGCGGGGGGCTCCGCCCCCCTTCCCGAACCCCCTTACAGGGGTCGGTGTGGGGTGGACCTCGCTTTAACTTACAAAGTAAATGCATGGGTTGGGGGGTGCAAAAGGGAGGCGAAGCCGCCCACGCATGTATTTTGCAAGATGAAGCGAGACCAAAATACAAATGGTTGGAGAGATTTCAATCAAAAGTTTTAAGAATACTAGTAGATGCACCATGGTTTGTATCAAACGAAATCATAAGAAGGGATCTCCGCATATCGTCAGTAAAGAAGGAAATAAGTAACTATGGCAGTTCTTATATCAACAGATTAATTAATCACCCCAACCAACTTGCAAATAAGCTACTCGAGGAAAAATCTGATAAACGAAGGATAAGACAGATTAAACCACTGGACTTACAAAGAAGATTTAAACAATAATACTGAATGCAGCAATCTAGATACCCAGCAAATAAAATCAAACTTCCGTAAATATAGTTTGCATATTGTAAGGTGTTTTCCAATGGGAAAACACCAGCACGTTATTAGTAATGATAAATAATTTATTTATTGTCCATATGGATAGATTGTAAATATTCTGGGAGTCAATAAAAAAAAAATCTTGTGGTATTTTCAAAGAACTTTCATAATTTTTATCTGTTTTGATCAAGAACAGTTACAATTCACTGGAAATAATTAAGGTCCAAAGATGGGGAAAAATGATCATAATACACGCGCTTGTAGGGAAGGACCATCAGAATCCAACATACAATGTAAACACTAAGTAAACACTATGCATTCCGATATTCACTGCCAGTACTTTTTTCAATAGCTTCCTAAAATATCTGATGTCTTGAAACTTAAAATTGCATTTTTCTCGAAATTACTCCGGATAGATATTGATCGTTTTTCCTCTGTACCTTTCAAATGATAATGTGAAACAGAAAATATCTTTTAATTTTTCAACTGAATAATATAATAAATATTATCGATATTCGCGTTGCTACAACAGAAAGCAAGAGCAACAGGCACATTGGTTGCGAAATTTGGTAAATAATATTTTTAAATATATATTTAAAATTCCACGATAGGCAGAAATTATGCACCACATTTTTTTATATTTCAGCACGGAATCTAAAGTTATCAGTCATTTTTTTCTACATAATAAATACATAGATACGAGACAATAAACCTGATTTATACTGCTTATTAATGCTAGATTCTGGAAGACATTAATAAAGCATCACTAAACCTTAATATATGTATATGTCATAGCCAGATTACAAAGTCCGCCGTTTTATAAAACGTCTAGGCATTTTATAAAGTGCGGCCACATTCTCAAATCTCATGCTTGAAAATGAAATGTTTTACAATCTGGCTAAGAATTTTAGTCGTTTTATAAAACGCTAATAAGGGACCTGCCACATTGTCAAACGCAACGATTTGTACATCCGTTTTAGATTCTGGCTAGTTCATTTCAGTCATTTTATGAACGGCGCGTTTTCACCGACGTTTCGTGTTTCGTGCAACCCAAACCAATTGTTGTGTGGGTGAGCCACAGTCACTATCTTTAATTGTACAATTATGGTTAAAGCAGAGAATACTTTATATTTATAATGCTAACACATAAAATTGTATATATATATATACTTTTCTATACCAACTATTCTCTGCTTTAACAAAAAGACTGTTCACTGCTATAAACAATGGCTGATGTTACTTTTTATAAAATCTTAATCGTAATAAACGTGTTTATACAAGCCTGAAAATTTTCTTATTTAAAAATACACATAATTATCTATTAATAGAGGAAAGTCCCTTATTATGAGATAGGATTCCTAATATGAGATAACGGGGTTTCTTTTAAACTATTAGGCCCTATCTGGGCCTATTAGTTTAAAAGAAACCCCGTTATCTCATATTAGGAACCTATCTCATAATAGAGGACTTTCCTCTATTATAACATAATTACCTATTATTTTTCTATATTTACTTATAATCACCTATTAATTTTCTATAAATGGTTATTCTATAAAGACAGTTCATAAAATGACTGAAATAAACCAGCCAGATTCTAAAACGATGTATACAAATCGTTGCGTTTGACAATGTGGCGGGTCGCTTGTTAGCGTTTTATAAAACGACTAAAATTCTTAGCCAGATTGTAAAACATTTCTTTTTCAACCACGATTTGAAAATGGCACGGAGAAAATTTTATATTAAATTTTACTATGGTGCCGCACCAACTGCGGACCATCAAGACGCACAAGTTTAAATGCTATAGTCTTATAGTAAAATTACTATGGCCATAGCATTTAATGCTACGGTCATAGCATTTAATGCTACGATCATAGCATTTTAAAAAATTTAATATAAAATTTTCTCCGTGGGGGCCGCACTTTATAAAATGTCTAGACGTTTTATAAAATGACAGATTTCGTAATCTGGCTACGACATATACATGCGCATATATTTTCAATCTTTAACCAAGACTAAAGGGCAACCTCTTCTTTTTCGTTCATATATCTTACATATCTTTTGCATATATTTTACGTTATGCAACATTTTTTTGTCAAGTAAAATCCATATAAATGCATTGGCAAAGCATTGGCAATCTAGTGTCTCAAGGATCGCAACTGTGAAACCAATAATGGGTCGGCTAAGTTATATCGTGTTGGTTATTGCCATGAACGTACTGATATGCGTTCTCGCAAAAGAGGAACTCTATTCTGATCGATATGATAATCTCGATGTTCAAGAGCTTCTCACTAACCCCGTTGTGCGAGAAGAATATTACAATTGCTTTATGGAAATAACACCGTGCAAGACACCAGAACAGCAGAGATTAACAGGTATAAACTATATATATTACTCTTATCGAATTACTTCTTCTTTCTTTTGCGACGGATTCTTTTCTTTGATCAATACGAGATAAATTTTTTTTTAACGTCGAAGTATCTATAGTTTTCAAAAAGTCTATAACGGCAAGTAAAAGATTCTGACGAACTGAGCGTCGGAAGAGAAAACAACAAAATAAAATTCACCCCAGTCACTTTCAGATTTTACCTTAACAAAATTTTAATTTGTCGCTCAATTATAAGTATATATAATTTTTAAAAATTGCAAAGAGTTGTGCAGAAAATGAAACAACGACGACATACGTCAAATATTCGACCAGACAAAAAGGTTAAATTAATTTTTTTTATTTAAAAATAATGTAACGCGTAAATAGTAAATTCTATTAGGCGCAAGGAATTTATTCGTCAATTCGCATTGTATCGTTTTGAATAAATGGTTGGTTTTTCAGAATGTGAGGGACAAAATTAATCGTTTATCTTTTCGGCATGTATGTGCAAAACCGCGCATTCTTGAAGAACATCGGCTTTCTGAATATATCTTGTGCTTTAATTTCACCGTATTTATAGATCAGAGATATTTATTTACTAATCAGAAGCAAAATCGATTACTGTGTGACTAGAATTAATAAATATAAAAGACCAAAATATCCTCTTGGTTTCAGGAATATTCAGCGAGGCTTACCAAACTAAGTGCAGGAGATGTACTAAAAAGCAAATAGCAAACATGGACGCAGTAACAGAATGGTACGCAGAGAATGAACCCGAGAAGTGGCGGAGAATAGTTGAGAAGACTATAAACGATTTAAAAAAGAAGTACGCTGATCAATAACTGCTGACAATTACAATCTGGTGGATCTCCTGATGCGTGTCACCCGATTTTTCCCAATTAATCGGTGTGAATATAGTAAATCATAATTTAAAATACGATAATTCAAAACTATTTAAACGATAACATCTAATGGGGTTGAAGGACCATCTTGTAAAAATTATCTTGACTAACATGCAATTTGTATTATATATATTAACAGAAATATATTCTTTTAAAAAATAAACAATAACTGCGTTATAATTTATTTGCAAATTATAACTTTGAGTGAAGAAGTAATCTTTTTCTTAAATTGAAATATCATGCAAAACAGACATTTACATGTCTGATCAATTACAAGATCATAGATATGGGCGGAGTAAATAATTACTGTCAGTTTATCGCGCTCGAGGGTCGTATTATCCTCGAATTAAAATTATGAATATTTAACGCCCTGTTAATCACAATAGTCTATCTCGAACAATTTTCAGGGAACAGCATTACTTTCCCTAATCGCGGCTTGTTAAAAAAAATATAATACTTACCGCAAAGTTGGTCCGCTGGCGCCCCCGATGCCTCTCCCAGACCTCCTCCTCCTCCTCCCAGGCTGTCCTCAGGTTGAATTCCCTCGATGCAACGATGTCACTTTCCGCGTCGTTAGTGTCTAAAACGTTTAAATAAACGATTCAGTTAAATAATTTTTACGCGCATCAAGCATCTTATTCATTATTCCTAATTCCATTATTTCTGAATCATTGTAAAATAAAAAATAGTCCGGTCAAGTTAGCCCAAAAAATAGGGGTAAGGTTACAATAATTCCCATAGAGCTGAAAATTTGTACGAATGTTCGGAACACCATTATAAATGAACTGTGAAAAGTCCCCATACATCCCGTGTGTGGAAAAAATTTTATTCAAGGTTAAAGGTGGCAAAAATGGGTTTTTCGTGTTTTTCAGCCGAATGGTAAGTTTTATCATAAAAATAGCTTAGACAACAGTTGTAGATCGTGCAATTATCTATAATAATTGTCTCTATACTTTTTTCTGTAAGAGTCACCGTTTCCGAGATATAATCATTCAAAAAGTTGAAAAAACGGTGTTCTTCATAATATGCACACGTTTCCACGCCACCTGTGAGGTAGTGTACTTGACGCGTTTTCTTTAACGTGGTTTCCCCGGTAGGCCTATTCCACGAACTATTGTGACCGTATTTAATTCAACACTATACTATTTAATAATAAAAAATGGAAAATGTTAAAAATAATGAAAGAGGTGTGAATTGTAATGAATTGGGTTAAATTATTGGTCTGATTCATAACCATCAAATACTTCTGCATCTTCTTCTTCTTGTTGTTCTTCATGTTGTTCGTCTTCTTCTTTTTCTTCTTCTTCTTCTTCTTCCTCTTCCTGCTGAGTGCAAATAAATTGTTCCAAGAGCGATGCATCAGATGTTTCCTCGCTGATATTGTATGAACCCTCTTCCGATGACATGCTGTTCATTAGCATGTACTAATTGTCAAGGCCAGTCGTGTTCCAATGTTAAATCGCCATCAGAAGAGGGTTCATACAATATCAGCGAGGAAATATCTGATGCATCGCTCTTGGAACAATTTATTTGCACTCAGCAGGAAGAGGAAGAAGAACAAGAAGAAGAAAAAGAAGAAGACGAACAACATGAAGAACAACAAGAAGAAGAAAATGCAGAAGTATTTGATGGTTATGAATCAGACCAATAATTTAACCCAATTCATTACAATTCACACCTCTTTCATTATTTTTAACATTTTCCATTTTTTATTATTAAATAGTATAGTGTTGAATTAAATACGGTCACAATAGTTCGTGGAATAGGCCTACCGGGAAAACCACGTTAAAAAAAACGCGTCAAGTACACTACCTCACAGGTGGCGTGGAAACGTGTGCATATTATGAAGAACACCGTTTTTTCAACTTTTTGAATGATTATATCTCGGAAACGGTGACTCTTACAGAAAAAAGTATAGAGACAATTATTATAGATAATTGCACGATCTACAACTATTGTCTAAGCTATTTTTATGATAAAACTTACCATTCGGCTAAAAAACACGAAAAACCCATTTTTGCCACCTTTGACCTTGAATAAAATTTTTTCCACACACGGGATGTATGGGGACTTTTCACAGTTCATTTATAATGGTGTTCCGAACATTCGTACAAATTTTCAGCTCTATGGGAATTATTGTAACCTTGAATGTCTACTTTGACCGGACTAAAAGCTCAAGAATAGAAAAGAAAATATAGATTACCTACATTTACACAAAAAAAATTTACCACGATGTTGTTGCAACGATGACCGATGCCTAGGCCTCCTCCTCCTCTTAGGCTGTCCTCTCGGGTTGTCAGCTTGAATTCCCTCGATGCGACGATGCGACTTTCCGCGTCGTTATTATCTTAAACATTTAAGTAAACGATTCAATTAAGTAATTTTTACGCGCATCAAATATCTTATTCATTATTCCCAAATCATTATTATTTCTGAATCATTGTAAAATAAAATGACTCAAGAATAGAAAAGAAATTAGATTATACATTTACACGAAAAAAATATTTACCACAATGTAGTTTTGACGACGCCCGACGCCTTTCCTAGACCACCTCCTCCTCTCAGGTTGTCATCTTGGATTTCCTCTATGCGACGATGCGACTTTCCGCGTCGTTATTGTCTTAAACATTTAAATAAACAATTCAATTAAATATTTGTTAGGCGCGTCGAACATCTTATTCATTATTCCAATAGCCATTTATTTAAAGAATTATACATTTTCCGAAAAAGATTTATTTTATTCTATTTTATTTATTTATTTAATTTTTTCAGATTTAACTTTTATTAAATAACAATTACCTTTCTTTCTAATTATTTTTTTTAAATTATGGAGAAATAAAACGACTCAGGAATAAACAGGAAAGAGACTACTTTTACACAAAGAAAAGTAATTATACCTATAATATATTTACCATCACAAAGTTGTTCCGCTGGCGCCTCTCCAGCTCACTTCGCGATCTGTTACATATATCTGGCCGCTTTCTCGGTTCTTCTTCTCTTCTATGCGCCATATTGCTATTTTATCGCACTTACAACCGTTTCCTAAAACAAACAAAATATTAACGAGAAAATATTTATTAATTCCGACAACGATTGGCTAGCTAAAAGATACAAAATATTGATTACAATTAAACGCTATTACAAATAATCACTATAGAATAATTAAATATAAGTCGCGACGCTACTCGTTCCAGAGCGTTTAGATCCGTCTCGCACGTGTCCGCTGCGTTCTGGAAATGGAAGAAGAACGTAATTAATATAATGGCAGACATGGTGTCTTAGGCTCTGGCACACAGGACGCGGAAACGCTTGCCGCGCGGCAAGGCGCCAATCAGAGTGTCGTTTTTCCGTAAGAACTAGAAGTTTATTGGCTACCGCGTTGCTTCTTGCCGCGCGGCAAGCGTTTCCGCGTCCTGTGTGCCAGAGCCATTAAGCCCCGATTTTATTGACGCTAGAAACCAGCGTCAGCGTCAAATATAGTCACGTGACTAGACTCGTCTAAGCGGCAAAACGTGCGCGTCGTGAAACCGCCGCTTACGACTTGCGATAACAGTAAAAGTTGACTGGTCCACCGATTTATTTAATAGCTCGTTCTCTGTGGTAGGAATATTACTCGACGTGCTACAATAAATGAACAAAGTAGGAATTACAGAAACAAATTGTGGAATTACAGTAATTTTATCGCTGTCTAATGATGTTCCTGGCACAAAGAATGAGCAATTTTAGAAATTTGGTCGAGTAGTTAGCCTCAAGATCAAGTGCAAAATCTGTTTGACATGGACAACATATACAGTAGCTGGGATAATATAGCTTTGTTTGCTAGCCCATTCCATTGAAATTGTTTATATATGTATGCGAACATGACTAAGTAATTGTTTATTACTAATTATTTAACATATCCAACTATAAATCCAAACATAGCTCTATCCCTCTACAAAAGTTATTTTAATCACTCATATATTTGCACATATATCCAACTAACCTAAAATGTAGAGTTATCATAACTTATTAATACCATAAAAAGCAGCATATTTATGCACAAGAATGATCAAAATATTCCATATCTACCATATAATATTAATATATTACTTATTTCATTCTCGTTGTCATTTATTGTATAAACACCTTTAACCACCTTAAACACCTTTGAATTTTGCGGCACGCTGAAAAAGCTGA